>OX401421.1:18431306-18660973 GCA_947846245.1 Cerastoderma edule
TTTTATAACACAAAAGGTAGTAAGTGTACCAATATTCAAGTTTTGTATCACTTTTTTGAGCTCTGACATTTTATATCCGTAGAAAACAATTTCATTTATAAAGATTAAAATCTAGATCTGTGGGATACTCCTGTATCAACAGTCTAGTTCTTTGGAACCATATAGATTTGTGATGTCATGTTATCAGTAGAAAAAATATTAAAGTTTTCAAATATTCAAATCTCAATCTGTGAGATAATCCTTTTATATAGTCCATGGCCTCCATAGGCGTAGGAGCGTTTTCAACATTGGGGGGGGGCCAACTTCAGATGGGGACCGGTCTAAGAATAAATGTTTCTAAACTTTCTCATGACTAATCATGCGTCTACAAATTCAAAATCATTGAATGAATTAAAAGAAAGCGTATGAAATTGTGTATCTTAGTTACAAAATAACCAAAAGAAAATAGGATAGGCCAAGACTCGATCTTACGCGGAAAGCATATTGTACTAATGCATACTCTAAGTAACAGCCACCATGCTGACACGACCACGACTGCAACTACAACACCGACCAAAAAATGACTATATTTAAATACAATATAGAGTCTGACTGCTTAGAGTACGTTTTGCATCACTGTTTTCGTTATTCGAAACTACTTTCCGTGAGCTGAGATTTCATTGGATAAACCCGATGTATTCAGATTGCCATTTGTGATGATGACGTCAAAATGTTTTGGTTATTGTTCGTAACAAAAGGCGAATTGGTATTAAATAAAGCACAAAATACACTTTTATATTAATTTTGCTGTTAAATTCCATTTCTTTCATTTTTTCTTTCCAAAAATCTTCATCTTCCATTGTGAATATTGGGGGGGCCAAAGTATACTCTGGCCCCCCCAGTCTGGATATTGGGGGGGCCGGGCCCCCCTGGCCCCCCCGGCTCCTACGCCTATGGCCTCTTATCCTGCATAAATTACCCTTCTTCTATCAAAGGCGATGCATGATCTGTTTTGAAAGCAATAAGAGAAAACAATTGAAGATAAAGTTAACTCATTTTGACAGGTGCAGCTTGTAGTTATGAATAGCAGAAACTTATCAGACGAAATCAGAATGTTCTTCATGAAGTCTTTACAAAGACAATCTTTAAGTGTAGGCCTTATCGATAAATAAGTTAGAATTCTGGAGATAATCTTGCAAAGACACAATAAACAACATCATCCTTTTAAGCTACGTTAACCAGTTCCGTTGTATGGGATTTATGTTTGGTCAAAGCTATTTACTTTACTTGCGTCTGATTGAATGTACCTTTTATTAAGGAGAGGAACTTTATAAGCTTTTAGCTTTCGTTCCAATCCGTTTCATGCAATTTTTTGTTATGATTATAATGGTGTTGAATTATTGAATACGATATGTTTAAGCTTTCTAGCATAGTACATGTACTAGTGTAAAATCGGCCTATGAGGTCAGAGTGTCCATTTCCGTCAGACGGACAAATGTCTTTGGTATCTGAACCCTTTCTTCTTTCCTGTTCGCTAACATAAAACCTTTAGACTCGTCCAAATTGATTTAAATAGCTTGCTGGGCAGTAGATATTTGGTTTTCGGTAGGAACAATTTTAAATAGAATAAGTCGGTCTGAAGGAGTAGCATATCTTCTGGTGATAATATCATGTAAGATATTATGAATTACCCCTATGGATGGTTAGACTTTGAGACTTAAACGCTCGGAGGATCGTTACGTATCAAAATAAACAGAACACCGTTGTTTCTATGAACTAACGTGCATATAGATAGTTGTTCACAAACCGTTTCAGTATAGATAAGAATTCCAACATGTGTGTTTACAAGATGTGAAGTTTTCCGACCGCATCGCATGCAAAGGTTCACATGAATTATAACTGTCTAGAATTTAAAGAACCCTAATAAATCAGTCTTTAACAAGTGTCTATATTTACTCGTGTTTTTCGGAAGCGAATTTCATCACCAAACATATCTTATCAATCATCGCCCCAAACGGCCCTGTTCGCGTTCCAAAGTTCAACCTTCAGATATTTTCGAGAGGTTTATTTATAACTGCCGCTCTTTGTGTCACTACACAGATGCTCGGAAAGCAACAGTTATTCCCCAGAAAGTCATTTTGTTTTCAAGTGAACTACTCTTAAAAACAACCCGAACTTAAGTATCACAGGTGCAAACTCATTAAATCATCAGCACTTTATTCTTGGACACTGAACACATAAGTAATCAGTGTTGAGGATGTTAATATATTCTGTATTATTATATACTTTTCGATTGATTACCCTGTAATATCAGTGGATTATCACAGGATATTTTCACTGTTCCAAAGTGTGGGATTATCAGGAACTACTTTCTTTTCCCCGGGGCACTCCCAATCGGAACTCTTCGGCAAATTCCGGCAGGCCTGCCAACATCACCGAGTGGTTCCGACGATAGGGGGAACCCCTTTTGACAAGATCGATGACTGCATATGTCATGAAGTAAAACGTTTATTTATAAATACTATAAGTCAACTGAGTTCAAAAATGTAATGCCATTGAAATAACTTTGATTGAAAGGTTGCTTATTCTTATGGACTAATGTTGTGTTTCATGTCAAATTTCATGACATTTTCCAAAAAAAAGTGATTGAGAATTAACCCCATGCTGTTACTGTTAAGACAAAAAATGTAAATTAAATTTTTCCCCAAAACATCTGGATAAATTTTTTACATAGTTTTACAATGCAAGATTTTTGCATAGTTCCAATTGAAATTAACATCAGGAATTTTTGAAATGGTCAGGACAGTTTTATAAAAATTGAATAAAAATGTCATTTTATCATCAACGGACTTACTAAAAAACGCTTATCACAGCTTAAATGAGGGTAGTTGGTATCTTTTCTTGCTTCAAGTCACAATATTTGTGAACATATCCCTTGATAAAGCACTAGGAATCACATAAAAATTATTGTCTTGATAAAAATTGCTGTTTTTTAACTGTAGAATAAAATGTCACTTTAGATATTGTTAATGACTTGTTCTGCTTCAGGTCCAAGTTCACTACAACGTTCAATCCACTTCTGTCTTCTCCAATGCTATCTAGATGGTTTCCCTTCACGAAAGTGTATCTGCAATTAAAAGAAAAATCAAATGAAATTCATCTTTTTTAACAATCTTTACATAGAACAGATTTTCAAAACAAAAGAGGAATTATATTTTCTTAACAATAGCTTCAGACAATGAATAATTTTCTTTGCAAAAGGTTTTAAATTGATTCCAAACTTCAAATCTGTTTGATTTAGCTTAGAAATAAATCCAAACAATCTAATCTAAAATAATCATTAGACATGATTATGAAGTTTCTTGATTCCTTACCCAAATAGTTCCTTATTCTAAAGCATCAACTACAGAGAACTTGATAAACTCCTTAACAAAAGGATACCTTACCCAAATGAGCAATTGATCCATTTGTCAAAATAATTTCTACCAAATATCCTTATTTTTAAAAAATCATATTTCAACAATGACTTTTGTTATATGCTATATAATGCTATTTGTTTCATTCTGGATGAACGCTAAATTCCCATGTAAGGGGGTGGGTTAGATAACTCATAAGACATAGCCATAACTCGGTCTCTGTTCCTTTATTTGAGTAATTCTCATAAAGTAGATAAGTTAAGTGTATTAATGCTATCCAGAAATAAAAACAACAACATCTTATTAGAATTTCTTTAAAGATACTATAGATCTCACAGATTGGGATTTGGATTTTTCTTTTTAATAAATTGTCTTCTACCAATAAAATGACAACGTAGATTTCTAAAGTAATATAACACTAGATTATTGACAACTTCATAACCCTATTTATAACCATACTGAAAGAACATCTATAGATAAATTTAGATTGCAGATATTGAAAACCGTTTGAATGGGTTTATTTTGTAAACAACTACGTAAACTTGAAGTTTTTTTATATACTGTCATGTTGGTCTTTGAAAACATTAAACAACTGTTGTCAAATGATGCTTACAAGGTCTGAAAATAGAATTCCTGTGTCTATTCATAAACCATCTTTGCCTTAGAAGCGCCTTAAGGCACAAAGCTAACTTCACATTACTTAATGCAAACATGGGATTTCAGCAACTTGGGAGTAAAAAAATAAAAATGGTATTTGCATTTATGAAAATGATTGTACATATTTAATGCTTAGAACTCCCAGACCATAAATCTCCATCAACGTCCCTTTAAACCTTTACTATCTAGATTTGATTGGATTCTATTTGCAAGAAGACAATTTGTAATAGGGAGAAAAGAAATGGCATCCATATCAAATTCTTTTGTCACAATTGTTTCAGAAAGATTGATGCAAAAAAGTAATATACATTTGAACCTTATGCTAACTGTAACGGTCTGGATCATAACATGCATTGCAGTGGGGGTCTCGCATGTATTCACAGGTTAAAAAGGAGGGAATGTCTCAAAAAGCATGTTTTTTTTTCCAATATATATGTATAAGGAGAAAATACGAAACACCCTAGGCAAACATTCTAAGAGAAAAACTGTGAGAAGTAGTAATCAAGAAAAATACAACGCTGATATCACTTATGAATATAAAAGTGAAAGCACCTCTTATGTCGAACACAAATAACGTCAATGGTTCTTAACGGAAAAGAGCGACTAAAGGTAGATTTCTCACCTTATAAATAAATAACTTGGGTGTATCGTATGTCTGATTCGGCTGTGTCATGTCTGTGCAGCTATGTGTTTTCTTCTACCACTGTCCCAAATACATCGTAGGTGAATCGTTGGTGAGCGAATTTCCACGGCGACGAACCTCAACGTTTCAGCTTTGCACTGAATTTCCATCCCAAATTATTAATCACTGGCGAATCTTGTTAGCCCATTTCAGTTATCAATCGCTTCTTACACATGAAAAGTCCTGTACTAAGTGGCGATAGTATTGAATTGTCTTCCATCGGGCAAATTGTTTAAAGTTCAAAATTTGAAGCGGCGAAGCGAAAGAAAATGGCGTCCATTTAAAATCAACATTGTTTTGGTGCATTACTAAGCTCGATCAGTCAACTTATCTACACAGTTTAATTCCCTTTATCTCTATTTAACAGAGGTTTCATTGCTTATTTTGTTTCCTACATTAGGACATTGTCGCTGAAACAACTTCAAATTGAAGTACAAAGGTGTCTTGTTTGTCATTCGTTACTGTGAACTATTTAGTCTGTCAAGTTGATGTCTGACGTCACATACATTACAGGGAATTCCGTATCGATAAAAGGGGCGCCGACGGTTTTTTTCAAAGTCGGAAATTGACGAAAAAGTAACCTTTTGAGGAAGAAAATTACTTATAAAGTATATGATAAATAGAATATTTGTTATTTTCGGTGCATTATCAAAATATATTTCATCTTGTGACCTTAAGAACTAAATATTTTCACTTGTGGCTCCGCCACTCGTGAAAATATACCTCTTAAGGGCACTCGATGAAATATATTTCGATCATACACCGAAAATTACAAATATCCTCTATTTCTTGGTTTGACATCCTAGACAACCGATCTGGCATTATACTTAACCAATCTGATATTCTTGTTAACCGATCTGATATTCTAGATACTGATTTAACATTGACTTTAACCGATCTGACGGTCTGATAAACTAATTTGACATTGTATCTACCCATTTGATAATTCTACAATTATAACTATAGCTATAACTATATTTTATTGCATAATAAACATAACATGTTATATAGCAATACAAAATTATACATGACAAAAATACATGGATCAGCAGAAGAGCTCATGATGTTAAAGAGCTTATTCAAATACATAGATAAAAGGATATAGATTGATAATTTATTATGGTAAAAAGGCTTCATGCCGAAAAGTACAGGCATATATCATTTAAATTACAAAAACAAGTCAATAGCAAGGTAGACCAAATTTAACGTATTCTAAGTCTTTCATTGCTAAGAAAGTAGAAAATATTTGAAGCTTTCCTGTTGTGAGATACATTATTTCATCTCTTATAAGATAAAGATTTGTTTACAGTGTACAGTTATCAAAGAACAAAAGATGTACCAACAAAAACAACCATGTATATACACTTAAACATGTGAACAACATATAAACAAGGAAGACTACTCCGTTGTAAAGAACTCCAATACAAGAAAAAATGTTATCTATACTTTATTCTTTGTTGTTTGTTTGGGATTTAACGTTGATTTCAACTGTTTATTAGACTAAATCACTGTAAAACATCATACTCTCATCTTCGTGAATAAATTAGTTGCAGATTGGTGTAATGTATTGATCCAGATCACATTTAGACAAGCGACGTTTACCTCCTGGTTTGGCGCTAGTCTAAATTGATCTCGAGTCACATTTCAGTAGTTTAAAATGAGATAAAATCTTGCAAGATCTAAATATAAAAGAATTGGTTTCGTGGTTGAAAAATTCCACATTGTATAATTGCACACATATGATAAGAAAAGAAGAGAAAACATACAATTTTTGGATGTTTAACGACGTATCAACAATTTTCATTATCAAGAAAACATACTAAATCAACATACCATAACAATAAATGGATATTCTAGAAAAGAATTTGCTGTGCAAATTACTCTAATTAACATATAAATTAAGTAAAGTAAAGTTCAATTCCTAAGAAGACATGCGTAATAAATAAATTTAGATAAGCTGTTCAAAGTTTTACTAGATGCAGACGACATAAGATTTGTAAATTTGTATATGCTTGGCCATGTAAACTAATACTTTTTAATATATTTTGTTCTTAGAGAGGTATACCTTGGGCAAATAAGTAAGAAATGATATTCGGTTTCTACTTGGCCAATATTGCATTGTTTACATATTCTTTCTTTTTTTGGATATTATTATGTCGTCCTTGTTCAATTTCGAGTGCATGTGAGGATGCTCGAAATTGTGTTAGGGCATTTCTGAATTTTGATTCTTTTATAGAATCAAGAAATTGTTCGAAGTGAAAAGAAAATTTAAACAAACAATAAGTTTCTAGACGGCTTGAATTGATAATTGCTGAGTACCAGCTTTGATGAAAAATATCTAATACTCGCTGTTTAATTTGGTTAAAATAAATTGTAGCAGACGACTGATTTTCCCATATATAAGATAAACCGAGTGTATTTAAAGTACATTTAACGATATAGGCCCAATTTTCTCCATTGTATGTAAGACCATTTTCTGCATCTGTCTTGAGCATTTTGTAGGTTTTAAAAAGTATTGATTCTCTGTTAAGAGAAATTAGTTTTATCCAATACTTTATCATTATAAGTTTTCTGTGGATATGCATTGGTATGCGACCTAATTCACCATAAAGGACATTCAAATTAGTATGTTTTTAACACAAAGTATCTTTCTACAAAATTTCGAGAAGATTGATTCAACATTAGGGCACGCATGGTGTCCCCACACCTCCGCAGAATAATTAAGCGTAGGAAGAACAAGAGAATCAAAGAGGTCAACCTTTTGTGAGATTGGAAGATCTAGTTGATTGTAAATCGTAAATAAATTGTGCAACGAATACGAAGCATGCTGCGCTATGCGCTTTTGTGTTCTATTCCAGTTTCCATTTTTAAAGAGATGCACCCCTAGATATTTAAATGATTCTGTAATTTCTATTTTGGTGTTATATAAAAAGAAATCATAATGTGTCTTTCTTCCCTTTTCAAATATCATAATTTTTGTTTTCTTAGTATTCAACTTAAGATTCCAAATATTACAATATTGTTCGATATCCTTCAAAATAGATTGTAACGATAAAGGATCATGGGTAAATACAACAGCGTTGTCTGCAAATAAAAGGAGAAATAGTTGTAGGTCATCAATTTCAAATATTCCATTGATATTAGTGTTGATACTACGTAAGATATCATTAAGAAAAAATAAACATAAAATGCTGCTTGCTGGGTCTCCTTGTTTCACCCCAATATTAGAAGAAATAATCTCTGATTTCATTGATTTATATCGAACAGAAGACTTAACGCTGTTATACATCGATTTAAGTGCATTAACAAATTTTGTACTAATATTTTCATTCAATAACTTTTGCCATAATAATAATCTGTCTATGCTGTCAAACATTTTTTCCCAGTCTAGAAATGCAACATAAAGCTTCTTTTTACATGATAATGTTTTCATAATAATTGCATGTAGTATATAGATACAATCGGTAGTAGACTTCTTTTTCTGAAAACCGAACTGGTTATCGATCAATTTATTATGCTTTTCAGCCCATTTAATAAGACGAGAAACAAGTAACTTAGAATATATTTTGGATAGAATGTTATTAAGTGTTATGCCACGGAAGTTTTTTGCTTCGTGTGTACCTCCTTTGAATATTGGTATGATAGTACCTTCTTCCCAGCACTCGGGAAATACCCCGGTGCTGAAAATTGAATTGTAAAATGTAGTTAAAAAGGGGGAGATAATGTCAAATGAGTGTTTAAAAACTTCAGCTATCAGCTGGTCGGACCCAGGACTTTTTGAGTTGTTCTGGGCAAAAACTGCTTGTTTAATTTCGGAGGTTGAAAATTCAACGTCTAAATCATCATCGTTAATAAATGTGTTGTTAGATGGATGGTTCCTGATGTCGTTATTGTTAGACTCAGGCAATGACGCGTACAAATTGTTAAAATGTGAGTGCATATCGTTTATAGTTAAGTTGTTCGGTTCATTGTGAGATTGTTTGTATTGTGACTTAATAGTTTTCCAGAAATATTTTGGATTAGTTTTCGCAATATTTGAAACGCGTTTCCCCTCTAATTGTTTGTATCTGCGTTGACATTTGCGTTTAATGTTACAATAATATTGTTTCTTATTCAAGTAAAATATTCTAGTTGCGTTTGTTTTATTTCTTGAATATACATTTCTTGCCTTGTTAAATTGCTTTCTGGCATCATAACATTCTTTATTGAACCATTTCTTACTAGTGTTTGGTTTACGACTAGAGTTACCTTTCCTTTGTTTACCAAAAACACTGAATGCGTTTTCTTGCATGTATAATTGAATGATTGTATAGTATTGTTGACAGTAGTAGTATGTATACTATCGGTCAGCTGATTTAAGCGCATGCTTTCGTTAAGTAAACATGAGCGGAACGTAGTAATTTTACTATCATCCCACTCTAAAAATAATTCACCTGTATTGTTATGATCGTGTGACGTAACTTGGGGGCGTACCCTTTCAATTGTAAAATGCAATGCGTTATGATCAGATAATGCAGATAGTGACATAACTTCAAATGATGTAACGTACATAAAATCTTGGTTGTCTAATATAAGATAATCTACAACACTTGTACCATTTAGGTTCAAAAAAGTATAATTTCCAATAGATTTATCATTGTGCAGACGACCATTCGCTATTAATAGATTAGTAGATTTACATAACTCAATAAGGCGTGTCCCGTGAGAATCAAGTACAGGGTCCTTGTTTACTCTTTTTGCTAAACAATAATACGGTTGTAAAATTGTATCATTATCTAAAAAAGAATCAAAATCAATGAAATCATTCTCAATCGATGTTCGGCTATTGAAATCGCCAGTCAAAAGGACTTTGCCAGCTATTTTATATTTTTCTATGTCGATCTCGATTTGGTCAAATATATCAATTTCTGAATGTTTCAACAACTTTGATTCACGGGGTGGAATATATGTACAACACAAATAAACATCAACACGAAAATGAAAAATGGTTTTGCACAACTTCAACCAAATTATTCCGTATTGATGTGTTTCTACAACACTTATCTTATCATTCAATGAAGATTTATAGTAAATGGTGATTCCACCAGAGAAACGTCCCTTTTAGGTATTTTTCGACTTGTTTCCATATAGATGTTCAACACAATAGCCCTGTATGTCTAAATTGTAATGAGTGTTCTCAGACAACCAGGTTTCAGTTAATATAATAACATCATGATTATTTATTGTACTAATAAAGTCCGGATCAGATAATTTCCTAACTAGTCCATTAATGTTCCAGGATATAATGTCTAACTGCTCTTCGCGACATCTCTATTGGGTACGTTTGTATTCACTGCCGTCACCTTTATACTCACTTTTGTTAATCAAAAGCTTTGGGCCAACAAAATTCACATGGTTTCCTCTCTTCTTTTCGGCCTGGTACACAACACTGAGGTTTCTGCGAGCATCTTTCCATTGTTCACAATTAATTTAAAATCAATTAGTGTAATGTAATCGATCTGATATTCTTATGAATGATCTGGCATTCCAGTTCACCAATTTATCATTCAATGTAACTAATCTGGCATTCTATTTAAATAATCTGTCAATTCAGTTAACGAATCTGACGTACTAGTTACCCTGGCAAGCTAGTTCACCAATCTATTTAAACAAATAAACGCTGTGCATCTTTCGAAATCAACATGACAAAACAAGCACGCTTTAAGGACGCTCTCGGTAGTTTTTTCTGCGCACTTCATCTGCGCAGCAAATGGAGATAATTATCTGTTATCGAAGAGTTACTTGCATAGTAGACGGATAAACGTTTTATTCGGATGAAGTTTACTGTATGTATTTTTTTTTCAAAGAATAATCATATTATCCAAAAAACTATAAATGGTTATTAACGATATTATATATTTCTCATGTATATTAAGCCCCCAGCTTCTATTTTTCAAGTTTAAAGTTATATTAGTCGTTTTTATAAATGTTTTTCAAATACGGTTACCACGGTCATTTTGCAGAAAAACTAACTCGTCAACATGTACTTTTATTTTGCATTTTTTATTCCAAGATTAAATTTTACTTCACATACTGAAAAAAAAGAAAATTCTATGAAAGGAATTTTTAAATAACTTCATTTTTATGTAATATAGATATAGAGAATATTAGGTAAGTGACGTTAATGGGTTAAGTTTTTCGGGCAAGGCGTAGGAATTTATTGGGTGAGCCGAATCATTAATCAATATGTTAACTAAACAGTTTTTAATTTATGTTCCAACCGGTGCGTTTAGAGTCATAGCGAATGTAGTATCGAAGAGAATGTGACAGGCCTTGACGAATATAAAGACGTTCATAAAAGAGCTATCATCAGTGAGTTTATACATGCCATGGTATATTCGTTTAGACTATTTGTGCTTTGTCCAATGAGACGAACGTTCAGCAATCGTTTAGAGCTGGAACCACGTAAAAGGCCTATCCTATGGAGTTATAATGTACCAGCTGCGAAACGCTCATGAACGTTCACTTAACTCAACAGTTGGTATTTCGAAATAACCACAATCACGTGACCACTTTCGCAACTTTTGATTCGCTATCGACAAAAGTCAACCATGGATACAGTCACGTGATGTTTTTTGTATTAATGACGCTTGTTACTAAGTTCACAACATTTCTTGTGCGAGTGCATAGCGTTAGCAAGTCTAAATATTTCTACTTATAAAGTTCGATTGTTTTATATTATTAAAGAGATATTTAATTTCAAATACTAAAAGTGCGAAAGCTGCTCAGAGAGACTGGCGATTATTATCTTCGACATTGAAGTTCTACATCGGAGTGAAGGGCGTTACCCCAGCATTTAATAATAAACAAGTAAGTTGATATAATTATGTTTTAGATAAATTTAGAAAGTTGAAAAAAAAAAGATTGAAATTATTAATTTTGAAATTATTGTGGCAATTTGATGGTTTTATTTTTTATGTACACACACAATCTATGTAACTGTCCATCGAGAAAGTATGTGTCTACATTAAACGCTTTGAAAAGTGTTTGCATAAAAGAACGTTTTTCAAAGCCGTTTGCATGAGAGAAAGTTGTTATTGTAAACGGAACCTTTTGATTTTGTTGTACAAATACTTCTTTTTGTCTTGTACATTATGAGCCTCAACATTACCGTCTGTTATTTGCTTCTTAAATTGCTTTTGAGTAATTTAGAAGAAATTGATTGCATAAGGTTAAACACAATTTAAACAGTTTTTCAGTTTAATAACGACTTACATATGATTCATCAGTGATAGACTAGGGCACTCATGCATTATTCCACGATCTTCAAAGGGGTACGATGCACTCATGATGCATTCAAACGCCAAGAAAAACGAACACATTCAAGTAGATTTTTGTAGACAGTTTAAGGAGTCAATGCTTCCGTTGATAACGATATGGTTTAAGGATATTGTGGCAGGTACCCTTTATGCGTGACTTATTTTACTAAATTTATATCCTTTTGGACAAAACCATTGCGCATGTCTCAGCACTGGTACTCACGAAACTCAAATTGGGTGTAAAAGAGATAAATCTGGCGGATATCTAAAATCAAAGACCTTCTAATCCCATACGGTTTCGGACATCACTGGATTTTTCAAGACAACAATAAAGTATGGTTATGATTGTGTAAAACATAATTGGCACGACTCCATTAATAACTGTACAAGGTGTGATATTTTCAAACATTGAAATAACCTATTGAATCCAGAGAGATATTTGAAAATTGCTGTTTCCGCTAAGAAAATCTTTGCACGATTGAGATGTGCCAGCCACACACCTAATATTGAACTTTTGAAGCTTGGGTGTTAATGGGATATTTGAAAAATATAGTCAAATTTAGCATTTTTAGACTTTAGGGAGATCTATAGTTGTCACCGGGCTTCGGCGTAAATTCTTTGTTTTCATTAGCATTTTTAGAGCTTGGATTTAAAGATATTACATATAGTGAATGGATCGAAACTTCACAACAATGTCATTATTTTTATTTACGATCACTGACAAAGCTCCCTAACTTTGATATCAAGCAAATCATACCTCCTCTTTTTTACAAAGAAAATCTTGGTCAAAATCTGTATGCAGGTTTATGTGCCTTTACATGTAACTACTATAGTGAATGGAACGAAACTTTACAACAGTGTCTATGGTTTTATTTACGGTCACTGACAAAGCTCCCTAACTTTGATATCAAGCAAATCATACCTTCTTCTTAACTAAGAAAATCTTGGTTAAAATCTGTATGCAGGTTTGTGTGCCTTTACATGTAACTACTATAGTGAATGTATCGAAAGTTCACAATTGTCCTTTGAGTCTTAATTACGGTCACTGAAGAAGCTCCCTAACTTTGATATCAAGCAAAGCTTGCCTCTTTTTTAACTAAAAAAATCTTGTATGCAGGTTGACATCTTTTCGTGTGACTACTATTTGATTGGATGGAAACATAGATAATGTACGGTCACTGACCAATTCCTTCAACTTTGATACCAAGCAAGTCATTCCCCTCTTTGTACTAAAAAAGTCTTGGTTGCAAGTTGACATCTCATAAACTAATTTAGGGAATGGATTAAAACTGATTACCGTTGTTTTGGGGCATTATGCAAGGTCACTGACAAAAGACTATAACTCCTTTTCTTGGCAAACTGTACCCCTATTTAGTTCACCTGAGCACAAAGTGGTGTCAATGTGAGCTTTTGTGATCGCCCAACGTCTCTCGTGTGTCGTCCGTCGTGCATCGTGCGTTGTGCGCCGTTAAAAATTTCTTTAAACAACTTCTCCTCCTTATCAATTGAGCCAATCTCAAACAAACTTCACAGCAATGCCTGTTGGGTGATGCTCTTCAAAAGATGTTCAAAGAAATTGATTCCATGCATAACTGTGGTTGCCGTGGGAGGAGAAAGGGAGAATTACTGCAATTTTTATAACATTTTCTTGACTGAAACCGATTGTCAGATTTCAAAATTATTTCACAGGAATGTTCTTCAGAGACCTTTTTCAAAAGGTGTTCAAAGAATTTTGATATCTCAAAATCATGACTTAACAAACATCTTTTTTTCCAAACCTCTTGGCCAATTCCAATGAAATATCATAAGAGATATCCCTAGTTGGATAGAAGAAATAATTGTCTAAAAAAAGTAGTCATGCGACCAAAATGGTTACCATGCCCATATTTGGTAAAAACTTTTAACAATCTTCTTGTCACAAACCATCAGTCGGATTTCAAAGAAAATTCACAGGAATGTTCTTCAGGGCCCTTCCGTTAAGACTGTTAAAAGAATTTCGTTATTCGGTAAACATGGCCGCCAGGGTGCGTTGGACTTTGATTTTGATGCAAACAGGTTCAGATCTGAAAGCACCCTAGTGGCCATGTTTTTGAAGATATAAAAATTCATTTAGCAATCTTTAAAAAGGGCCACCAAAAGATCCTTCATGTGGGATTATTCTGGATTTTGATCTGTGGTTTCTGGCAAGAAGATTCTTTTTTAATCTTTTACCAAATATGGACATGGCAGCCATCTTGGTCACATGACTTATCTTGTTTTGACAAATCTTTCTCCCTTCCAACTAGGGATGCTCAGCATGACATCCAATAGAAATTGACCCAGAGGTTTTGGAGGAAGAAATGTTTATTAAGTTACAAATTTAACATACATGTATATAGTGAAAACAAAAAGAAAATCAAAGCTCAACGCACCTTGGCGGCCATCTTTTTTCGAGATATCTAATTCTTTTTAACAAGTTGTTCAAAAAAGTTGATTGCATGCAGAACTTTGGTTGCCGTGGCATGAAAAAGGGGTAATTTCTGCATTTTATAAACATTTTCTTGATTTCAAATTTTTTTCACAGGAATGTTCTTTGGGGACCTTTTTTTTAAAGTCGTTCAAAGAGTTTTGATATCTCAAAAAACATGACTGCCAGGGTGCGTTGATCTTTGAACGCGTTTTTGTTTTCACTATTTACATGTATGGTGAAATTTATAACTTAACAAACATCTTTTTTTTCAAACCTATATCTTACCTATATATATCTTGAGAAGCATCCCTTGTTAGAGGGGAGAAATATCTTAAAAAAGAATAGTAATGTGACCAAAATGGCTGCCATGCCCATATTTGGTATAAACCTTAAAAAAATCTTCTTGTCACAAACCACCAGGCAGATTTTAAAACTATTTCATATGAATGTTCTTCGGGGGCCTTTCTATTAAGATTGTTAAAACCATTTAATTATCTCGAAAGACATGGCCGCCAGTGTGCGTTGAACTTTGAACTTGTTCTTGTTTTCACTATAAACATTTATGGTTAAATTCATAACTTTATAAACATCTTCTTTTCCCCAAACATCTCGGCCAATTTCAATCAGATTTTATGTAAAGCATCCATTTGTTTGGAGGGTGAAGGTTTTGTCCAAAAGAAATTTAGTCATTTTAACAAAAATGGTTGCCATGCCCATATTTGGTAAAAACCTTAACACAATCTTCTTGTCACAAACCACTGATCAGATTTAAAAATGATTTCACAGGAATGTTCTTTGGGGGCCCTTCTATTAAGATTGTTCAAATAATTTTCATATTTCGAAAAACATGGCCACCAGGGTGCGTTGAACTTTAAACCTGTTTGCAATTTCACTATGCACATGTATTGTAGAATTTTAAACAATATAGATCAATATCAATTTGGATGTCCAAATATGCCAAAACGATAACCACAAAATGGGAACAATAGATCATACTTGACGAAAGTACAGGCTGATCTTCGTACATACAATCTGTAAAAGTAAAATGTTCAGTTTTTGCGTTGATAGAATTATGTACCATCTAAATGTCCCACATCAAGCATACAGTGTCAAAGTTTAAAAATGGGAATAAAAAGGGTCAATGCATAGAAGCACAAGACATTCTGTGTAAAGGTTAAAAGCAATGTTTCTAACTATTCTTCAAATAGGTTGTAATCGAAGGTGAGCGGTTCTATGGCCATGATGGTCCTCTTGTTTGCTTCAAAAATCCATTTAAATCCATTAATCCGTTTAAATATTTCAGATCGTTTATCGCATTTCAGGCCTACGGCCCATACACAAGATACAACATATATACAAATAATAAAAAGTGAGTCAAGTGTCCCATAAATATTGAACAAACTGAGTTAGACTTTAAGGAACATGTATAAATGAGAACATTCATTTTTTCCCTTTAATAATTCAGTACTGTATCAAAATGATAAAGAGACATATTTTATTTGGAAGAATGTTTCTTTATACGACACTACCCAAAAAAGCGTCCCTTTCTTGAAAAGCATAAAAAACAGTAAAAAGTATAAACGCAAGTTTGCATCTCATCTAATGAACTTCTAGGGGATGGATCGAAACTTTACATGTGTGTTAGGGATCACAATGTTAGGTCATTGACCAAGTCCCATGAGCAAATTATGCCTCCTTTGGTACTTTAAAAATATTGGGTTTAACATTCACTTTTGTATCTCATTTAGTGTTATATGGAAATGATTTGAAACCTCAAACATGTGTTTGTGGTCATAATGTAAAGTCTCTTACCACATCGCATAATTCTGGTTTTGATATCAAGAACAGTTTACCAATCTTGTGCTTAGAAAATTTTGATTAAAGTTTCGCATGCAATTTCATATTTTAAAAGCACTTTCCCCTATATGTGTGTGAAGAATGATCCGTGCTCTTCTCAATGTATACAGAGTTATCCCTGTTCTTCTCTGTGTAATAGGCTGATATAAGTTTTCCTTTGTGTATACGGACTAACATGTGTCTTTTCACTGTGTACACATGCTGATCTGAGCTCTTCTTTGTGTATAAATGCTTAATTATGATCTGTGTATTCATAATTCTGCGAGCAAAGGATGAGCTGGTAAAACACTGATGTGTTTCCTGTATAGATCATAGTCCTGCAGTGCTCTCAAAGTTTGTCTTGATTGCCTATTTCAGGACTATTTGTTTGAGATCTAAGAACACAAATGCCGGTACCTCGGCCATATTTGACAGCTTTTGAACTGATTCTCGGACAGTACACTTTGCTCAGTAGAAAACATTGAGACGATTGAGGTGTCCATTTATAAGTTTAAGAGGGTTTAATGAACAAACTTGATATTTTTGTATATAGCTTAGGGTAGAAACATTTTTCTTCACTTCGCAGAGTCTTCAAGATCTCACAGTCGATCATTCTTCATATGTCTAACTTTTTGTAGTCAGTGTACGGAGAATATTGTCCCCGTCCAAGGGTTTACATATCTGCAATACTAAAGCATTTTATGATAGACGTTTACATTTTTTGAAATTGTGTTAACACATATGTTCAGTTCTCTGTGTCAAAGGATATTGTCCTCGTCCAATACTGTACTGTAATGTTTTATGTAAAAAATTAACGTTGTATGAGATTGTTTTAATACATTTAATATAGATCTGCGATGCTGAAGTGTGTTATACCACCTTAAACGTATGTTTTCAGATTTTCTTAATTCTCGCTTTTTTCATTTTCAGTCTGAGCTTAAGTCAGCAAGGCCCTATATCTGTGAAGGAAACATTCGAGACTAGACTTGGTTTATCAGGTAAATAATTGGTTGGTATACTGTTACACTGTTTAATATTTTAGTGCTTGAATTAGGGAGCTTAGCATGGTCTAATAAATTAAAGAGTTCTGGAAAAGCATTAAATCCCTAGCCTTGTTTTGAAACATTACCAAGGAATCGTCAATGGCAGAAGTACTGTTGCATTAATCAGGGTCTTTTTTCCTTGACATATTAAAGGTTTTAGCATATTACTTTCTATATAATGTGAAACAGTTATAATGTAAAATAGTTGGTTTTAACAGTCTGTTATATAAACATTAAACAGTCTTGAGGTAAGATCATTATTGTTGAAAGCAGATATTACCTCAGGAAAACGAAATGAATCCAAATGGTTCTGGTATTTTGACATACTTAATTAATGATTCTAATGACGTTATGTTGTTATCCTTTCATCTAAGATTTAATTAACATGATAGAGTACCTTACCATTACTTCGAAACTATAACTGTTAGTAAATTTATTGTCGAAGTAAAAGTTGGTAGATTAACACTAAACTAGGGCTATAATTAATATTCAGTTGAACACGGAGGTAAAACTTCAATCCGACAACAGCGAATGGGTGATTTCACCAAAGAATGTTTTTAGTTTAGTTAAACTTTGATTAAGAATAAGATAAAACTACATTATCTACTCGTGTACGGTAACATCTCTGCTCGTATATATGCCTAAATATTTGCATATGTCATAACACAATATACGACTAAATTGTATCTACGTAGTATGAATACTGGTAGAAGGTTAAATAGCCAACCTGTCTTATTGTCTATTTTTCTTTATTTAAGATAGCAAGTACCTGTATAGTGAAGAGACAGACACCAAGAGATCATTCATACAGACCTTATTTGTTTCAATCAGGTATTTTTCTTACTAAAGCTTTCCGTCCCCTTGTAATAGAAATTTGACATATTTGTTTAAAGCTCAATATTATACCAGCTCACGTGTGTAAAGTAATAGCCATATAAGAACCTCCTTGTTTACTTATGCTCCGTTTTTTTTTAAATTTTACTCAATTGAGTTTTTAGGTTTTTTATTTTTTTGTGTAAAAAAATAGCAATATAAGCGCCTCTTTCTTTACTTATGCTTACATTTCTTTTATATTTTACTCAATGCTGTTTTAAGGTTTTCTAGTTTTTTGTGTATGGGGTATAGCATCATATCAACGCTTTTCAGTTATATTACGGCTTTCATAAAATTAAGAAGTAATAAGTTTAGGCTCGTATGCGTTATGCCAGTATACCCTAACAAAACCAGACACACTTGATTTCAACTCTCAATTGTTCAATATTTTATGCGATCGCGTGGTATTAGTTTAAACATTGTGTGGATTATTGATTCGGAGTAAATATAGAAACAATTGATACACAACTTCAATGTGACACTAAATTCAAGAGCCTTTTTGTACATGTTCTTATATGTATAAGACATATTATGAAATTCTACACACCATTGTCATAATTCTTCCACAAGCGTGTTAGTAGAAAATAGCCAAAAAAACGTGTTTTGTAGGCTAGGTCGTTTTAACTTTACTGAGATATATATCTTGATAAAACACCATAATTGCAATAAGTTGAAAATTAGTTTAAGGCAGATATGCATCTTGTAATTATATCAAATGAAATAGACAAATGGATTGGTCTATTATGACCGTTCTGTAACTCCATTTACTCAAAATGTAAAAATTAGTTTGGCCCTGGAAAGACTTGAATTAAGTTCCCGCAATGTGTTAGTAATAAATGCCATGTTTACATACTACAGTGAAAAATGGAGGGAAAGCGATCCAACCCGGCAGAATCTGATGAGAATTCCGTGGAACAAAAAACAGACAGTTCTTCCGAAGAACAAACCACTGAGGCCTTGGACAAGTATAAAGACAATCAGACAAGTATCTGCAATCCGTGTCTCTTAGGATGATTTCTCAGAGTAATGGCATTTTACATGTGTTACGTTTGTGAAAAATCATTTTGTAAAGAGTGTTTTAGCGGGCATGACAAATCGCACGGTTTTCTTAGTTTGCAGAGTGAGAGTGAACAGTTAGAAAGAGAGATAGAAGAATATTTGAGATATATAAAGAACGAGAGCGATGCTGAGAGAAAGGGAAATTTCATGAAAAATAACGTCTGTGTGTGTGACTATGTGGACATAAAACATGCATTGGATGAGGATGAGGATTATATGATTTCTGGATTTACTGGATACGCGAATAAATGGTGGGTTGTCTGTGATTCTTCTAATTATTGTATCGGAGTCTTTAGTTTAGGGTCTAACGTGCTACAGCGTTATATAAGGCTTGGCTCACAACCTTTGGATGTTACGGAAATAATAGTCGAAAATAAAACGACTGAACAGGACTCAGCGTCCTGCAGTGAGACTGCTATTTCCGGAACAGACAATAAACCGAATAGAAAACATATGTTGACAGTCACGTTTCCACGGAAACGTCTAATACTAATTATAGATTTGGGTAAAAACCCGGCCGTTATACACAGAAAAATTAATACTGAGAAAGAATGTTTAAGTATAGATTTTTGTGAAGGCAATATTTATACCGTCTATACGGAACCTTCTCGCGATTCTCGCTGTTCTGTATATATACTGTCTTTAGAAGGAGTCATGTTAAAAACATTCCAGACTGATATCCCCAATAGGTTAACTCAATTTACTGTTCTAAACGAGAATATTTACATGACAGATCCCGGTAACGATAGAGTCGTTTGTTACAATGATGAGGGGCGAGTTCTGCACGAAATTACAATTGACGGGTCATGGCCTATTGGTATTTGTGTTGACCGGAGTGAAGATAAAGTTTATGTTTGTGCACCCGATCACAACAAAGTGTACGAACTGAAGTCTGATCTGAGTCGATATAAACCAGTCTTAGATCAGAAACCACATTATATGGGGGTAACCCGGGCGATTTGTTTCTACAGTGATAAACTGTACGCCAGCAATTTCTCAAAGTCAGCTTCTCATGTTACTGTGGTCCGTCTTCTATAACCTCACCTTACATATCCTCCTCCAGTATATTGACATCATATAAACTTACTTCAGTGGTCACGCATCCTGACAACAGTCATGTAGCATGTTCTATTGTTACCATGGTTACCTGGTTACAGCTAATACCATGGAATAATTTGCATTCATTTTATTACTTTTGTAAATTTATAGAAAACGAAAGTTTTTTTTGTTTTTTTTATCCAATATTCATTCAAACATTCTTTTACTTGTGAATTATTAATGTGTTATTTCAAATCTATAATCAATATTAGACCCACGACTCCAGATCGATACCATAATTATTGGCCATGTCAAAGACAAATGTTTTCTATCTATTAAACAGTGTAACAGCAGCATTCCTGCTCATTGCTTACCGTAAATTGCGTTTACATGCTGTCGTGTTAAAGTTATTGCAGACTTCCCAACTATTTGCTATCCGTTAAAACTACTTTGATACTCAGAAGTTGTTTGTGTGTTTGTGTGTGTGTGTGTGTGTGTGTGTGTGTGTGTGTGTGTGTGTGTGTGTGTGTGTGTGTGTGTGTGCTCATATAAGTGTGTAACTGTTTAACAGTCTGTTTAACCAAAACATATTGATGTTAAAAAATGACAATAAAAATATTCTTTAACGATACTTTTCTTTTTTTGTGCGTTTATATATATAAATCATAAATCCCTCTGGTATTTATCATGAAGGAAATAAATCGCTAAAGAACAGCTGGTAGTACCAGCCTGGTTTCGAAATATTACATCATAAATGTGAATCTTGACCAGTCTCTACTTTGTGTTCATATAAATGTGTAACTGTTTAATAGTCTGTTTAACCAAAACATATTGATGTTAAAAAATGACGATAAAAATATTCTTTAACGATGCTTTTCTTTTTTTGTGCGTTTATAGATATAAATCAGAAATCCCTTTGGTATTTATCATGAAGGAAATAAATCGCTAAAGGTCAGCTGGTAATACCAGCCTGGTTTCAAAACATTACATCATAAGTGTTAATCTTGACCAGTCTCTACTTTCACAATTGCAATTTGCACTCTTGCAAATTAATGACCATAGGATTATGTCATTTGTTATGTTATTTCATTTTCCCTATGTGATGAAAGCATTTAAGATGCTTTTCAAAAATCAAATTACATAATATTTGAAAGAGCAAAAATTGGTATTCATTTCATTACATGATTGTTATCCCTTTACCAAACGCCCTATTTTCCAAATTGAACGAGTTTGCAAGCGAGATTTCAAAATATGATGATATTGGAAAAAACTCCCCTAATAGAGCATAAGACAGTGTGGGAAAAGGAAACAATGCGCGTTACGAGCAAGTTCTCTTTTTCCCAACATGTTTTCCAGAGTTGCCTGAAAAAAAAGTGATCAAATGGTGTTACTGTTTGGTAATGGTTTAAACGCATCGTTAACATCTTTTCAGTAATGTAACGACTTTTCTGGATTTGACCCATACAAGTCAGGAATCTGCAGTGTTTTGTAGAAATACACTGCAGATGTGAACATTGGAGTAGACTGCAGTCACATTGGAATTCACTAAACAACGTTTGTCCAATATGGTTTATCCCTTAGATGTAGAATGCGTCAATGTTTATCGCCGCCAGAAGTAGAAAAACATAAACACACAAGGTGTTATAATCTTAGATGATAATTGAGTGATTTCTAAAGGACGCACACATATTAAACCCCATGAAACATATTTAATCCATATGTGGCGGAAATCGAAATACATATTTATTATAACATAACCCAAGAACTGACTTTAAATCCCATAGTTCCCATGAGCTATCGATATAGGATATTTATCTTTTCATTACCAGTAACCGGAAAGGGTAACAGGTATAATGATCATAACTAGACCCTAAAAACCGACATTAAAACCCATGGGCTATGATCAATGTGAAACATACACGTTCTTATCCCAAGGAGGCGGAAAGAGTAAAAGGTATATAGATCACATCAAGACCAAAGCAATTGGCTGTTGTGGTCAGACAAGCCTTCATAAACAAGGTGATAACGAATTTAATCAACAATCCTTTATTTCCGTTTGCATGGAATCTCCATCTTGTACCATCTCCCTCTTCCCGGCTACATGACCAGGATATACACTTATACGGTCAAAGGGAAGTAACTTGTACACTTCCTTAATCAGTGACATATATTAATTATCGTTCAATGTTTACAGAACAAACAATTGACCCCAAAACTTGTTGTCTCTCTGGGCATTGTTCGATTAATATCATACACATTTTTATCCCAATGAAGCGGAAATCACCATTGTTGGTCATTACAAATTCCAAACAACAGTTTATATTTTTCCCAAAGAAAGTTTACCAGTATAAGTCGGAGAATGATTTTTGTTCCCAATTAGAATCTTTCGGGGCAAGATTCGGATATAGAATCTTTCTTAACGACAATCTACCAATCCAAGTCGGTGAACTTTTTTTAATGTTAACCAGAATTGCTGTCTTTCACAAAATAATAAGTTTCACTTAACAAACCACAAATTAGGTGTTCTGAGACACTGCGATTGCATTGATTCCCAAAACGTCAAAGCCGCTCTGTCATTATCTTCGCAAATATCATTTAATTTCGAACGTAATGTGTAAAATCAAAGGTTTAATTGTATGTTTCCTATAGGTAAATAATTTCGCAAACTAATGAAATTCATCTACCGTTTACGTGAAGACCGCTGTTCCGTATAGTTTCCATTAGATTTCAAACTCGAGTACTTGCGATTTTTGCGTTTAACGCCACTCCCAATTCCGTAGTCTCGACGGCGTCTTATAAACGATCGTAAGTTTTGCAGAATCCCAGAGGCTTTTTTCCATCTTCAATTTCGCAGAGAAATTTAAATTATTTTCAAAAATAAATCGTTAAAACAGTTTATTATGTCGGTAGGATAAATGTGTTCTATTTTAAGCGTTCAATTAAAAATGTATTTGACAAGCAAACCAATTATCAATTTTTTGTGTTACTACAAAGTGTAGTGTTGCCATTTAAATTGATCCGCTTCGCAAGCTTTTAACATTGATGTACCCATTTAGTTCCGCAAAAATGGTCTTTTAAACTCCACTAATATGTACCCACTTGTATTTCATGGAATAAAAGTTACTTCCTATATCAAGAAAGTAATTGCTATTTGTACGTGGAAAAGGCTGTTTTGTGACGGCCTGAATGTCACTGCCAACAATAAAGAAATTTTAAGAAAGCTTGTTTCTTTTATGTGACATCTGTTAACGGGATAAATATGCATATTCTTTTAGGACAAAACCAGCATACATTTAACAGGAGAAAGGGTAAGATACACTTCATGTGATGTATGGCAGAGTGTGGTTAAGTGTCTGTGTGTAACGCAAATAAAATATGTACGTTTGTACAGAGACACGAGATAACATGTTTTCTATGTCTCTGGTTTGTATCATTCGGGCTCATCATTTTCATAATTTTGCATGAGGGAATTAAAGGTACTGGGAGGATCAATACAATGTTTGTTGGTTCCTCGAAATTATTGTATGAAAAGGTTCTTTTCAAAGCGATATGACAACACAATTCAAAACGCATTGTGACAGGTGTATATTCTGCCCATGTATTATACAAATTCAGCAGACGAAATCAGTATTTCTTTCATGAAAGTTTTCAAATACAATATTTAAATATAGGCCTAATCGAATAATAAGTTAGAAATTATAACATGACCTTAGAAAAAGCAGCAACATCATTTTAAAGCGAAATTCTCAAATATTTGTGCTCCGTTAGTAATAATCGTTAAAATTTGATATCAACAATCATTGTCACAAAACTAAAGACCATTCTCCATTCCTTACGTCTACGCTTAGGGAAGGAAAGTCAGCCTTCGATCATGTCAGCGATTCTATCGGAAAGCCGGTCAATAAATAAACGCAGGAGTTGAAGAGAGGTTAAACGTTTCCGAAGACCTACGTGACATGGTCTCTACACTAAGCATCTCTTTATCTAAGTTGAGCATGTTGTTTACGAAATCAAGCCGTTTGAATGCTTGGCAATATCTCCAATACAAATGAACTTTATCGTTCAAGACGTTGATGTACGGTTATAAATGAAATGGAAAGCTGTCAATAATTTAGTCTTACGTTACTTTAGAAATTTAAGTTGTCAAAAAATCGGTTGAAGGCAACTTATTTCAAAAAGTATAAAATCCCAATCTGTGAAGTTGTCCTTTTAAGCCACGTTAACCCGTTCAATTTTAGTGAATTTCATGATTGGTCCAATATATCTACTTCATAACGCGTCCGCGTGTAGGAATGTATCTATCTATCCATTACAGTTGTAAAATGTGTTCTCTAATTCGGTCAGACGGACAAGTACCTTAGATTTCGGAACCCTTACTTTTCTGCTGTTCGCTAATATCATAAAAAGCGGTCTTGGCCAGCGCGTATACCCCGCAGTAGGGTCAGGTGTCAAAGGATAAATTGTTGGTTCAGATTGCCTTATAATTATCACTCGCCTGTAGGTCGATTGTACAAAAGGCAACATGTTATTTGAAGTGTACATTAATAAGCAATTGTAATTAACCGGACTTAATGTTCTGTCAAGCACTATTTTTTCTTAATCCTTTCAATGCTCAATTGTGAGAATTATGTTAAGTGTTTATTAATGATTGTCTGTCTGTCTGTCTGTCTGTCTGTCTGTCTGTCTGTCTGTCTGTCTGTCTGTCTGTCTGTCTGTCTGTCTGTCTGTCTGTCTGTCTGTCTGTCTGTCTGTCTGTCTGTCTGTCTGTCTGTCTGTCTGTCTGTCTGTCTGTCTGTCTGTCTGTCTGTCTGTCTGTATGTATGTATGTATGTATGTATGTATGTATGTATGTATGTATGTATGTATGTATGTATGTATGTATGTATGTATGTATGTATGTATGTATGTATGTATGTATGTATGTATGTATGTATGTATGTATGTATGTATGTATGTATGTATGTATGTATGTATGTATGTATGTATGTATGTATGTATGTATGAATGTATGTATGTATGTATGTATGTATGTATGTATGTATGTATGTATGTATGTATGTATGTATGTATGTATGTATGTATGTATGTATGTATGTATGTATGTATGTATGTATGTATGTATGTATGTATGTATGTATGTATGTATGTATGTATGTATGTATGTATGTATGTATGTATGTATGTATGTATGTATGTATGTATGTATGTATGTATGTATGTATGTATGTATGTATGTATGTATGTATGTATGTATGTATGTATGTGTATGTATGTATGTATGTATGTATGTATGTATGTATGTATGTATGTATGTATGTATGTATGTATGTATGTATGTATGTATGTATGTATGTATGTGTGTATGTATGTATGTATGTGTGTATGTATGTATGTATGTATGTATGTATGTATGTATGTATGTATGTATGTATGTATGTATGTATGTATGTATGTATGTATGTATGTAAGTATGTATGTATATATGTATGTATGTATGTATGTATGTATGTATGTATGTATGTATGTATGTATGTATGTATGTATGTATGTATGTATGTATGTATGTATGTATGTATGTCTGTATGTCTGTATGTCTGTATGTCTGTATGTATGTATGTCTGTATGTCTGTATGTATGTATGTATGTATGTATGTCTGTATGTCTGTATGTCTGTATGTATGTATGTATGTATGTATGTCTGTATGTATGTATGTATGTATGTATGTGTGTATGTATGTATGTATGTATGTATGTATGTATGTATGTATGTATGTATGTATGTATGTATGTATGTATGTATGTATGTATGTATGTATGTATGTATGTCGAATTCCACATTATAGTTAACCGATCTGATATTCTGCTTAAGCGATTTGTCATTCTAGTTAGCCGATCTGACATTTTAGTTAACCAACCTGACATATCTTCCGCAGTGGTTTGTTCATTATATACGATTTTCAACGTTGACCATTAGTTGATATCACCTTTAAGCGGTCTAACTTTAGGACACAATGAGCTGTTTTGACGTTCTATAAGTGTCGCTCAAAGTGTGTATGGGGTTAAAGCCGCGTCATCAGTATACAAGTATATAATGGTGTCTCGTAATGTTTCCAGTACTAAATAAGGACTCTTAAGTGGCTTGCTCAAGAGCATTCTCACAATGCCAATGGTGCTGGTGACGATCCAACCCGGGAACCACACATGCTGCAAGCTTTAGTTGAAAGAATAACGATAAAGGGTCATGCCGCATTTTATGTAATGCAACCTCAATTCAATGAGACCACGTGACAAAAAGGCGGATGTTTCCTCTCTAGTCACTTGACTAAGTAGTATTTGTTAAGCCTTCTTCGGTCTAAAGTCTTCCTTATCTGCACGAAACTCTCTCTAAGCAGTTCGAAGTTGTGTAAACCAAACGAAAAAGACGTAGTAAAGTCGTGTTTGTCAAAGCGGAAAACGTTATAGAAACACTTATCGTAAGTTTAATTATTATTATTATTATTATTATTATTATTATTATTATTATTATTATTATTATTATTATTATTATTATTATTATTATTATTATTATTATTATTATTATTATTATTGTTATTATTATTATTATTATTATTATTATTATTATTATTATTATTATTATTATTATTGTTATTATTATTATTATTATTATTATTATTATTATTATTATTATTATTATTATTATTATTATTATTATTATTATTATTATGATTATTATTATTATTATTATTATTATTATTATTATTATTATTATTATTATTATTACTATTATTATTATTACTATTATTATTATTATTATTATTATTATTATTATTATTATTATTATTATTATTATTATTATTATTATCATAACCATTTTTAATAGTATAATTATTATCATTATCATTATTTTTGTTATTATTTATTGCGCCACCCCAGTCAGAATTATGAAAATCTTTAAATCAATTTGGTTTTTATTTCCTTACATGATATTTACCCTTTACCAAACGCCAAATTTTCGACCGCCCCAAATTGAAAGAGTTTGCAGACGACATTCCAATTATGAAATTGGAAAATGATCCCCTGATAGAGCAGAAAACAGTGTGGGAAAGGAAAAAATGCGCGTTACGAGCAAGTTCCCCTTTTCCGAACATGTTTTCCTGAGTTGCCTGTAAAGAGTAAAAGGAATAACGATCATACCTAGATCCAAACAACCAACATAAAACTCTATAGCTCCCATTGGCTATGGTCTATGTAGAACATACACGTGTTTATCCCCAGGAGCTGGAAAGGGTAAATAGTATATAGATCACACCAAGACCCAAACAACCGACATAAAACCCTATAGCTCCCTTGGGCTATGGTCGATGCAGGATATTTACACGTTTTTATTTTATCCCCAGGAGCCGGAAAGGGTAAAAGGTTTAGTGACCATAACTATACCCAAACAACCGACATGACACCCTATAGCTCCCATGGGCTAGTATCGATGTAGAAGATACACGTGTTTATCCCCAGGAGCTGGAATGGGAAAATGGTATAAAGATCACATCAAGACCCAAACAACCGACATAAAACACTATAGCTCCCATAGACTATGGTCTATGTAGAACATACACTTTTTATCCCCATGAGGCGGAAAGAGTAAAAGGTATATAGATCACACCAAGACCCAAACAACTGACTGTTGTGGTCAGACAAGTCGTAATAAACAAGGTGATAACGAATTTAATCAACAAACCTTTTTTCCGTTTGCATGGAATCTCCATCTTGTACAAACTCCCTCTACCCGGTAACATGACCAGGATATTAACTTATATCGCCAAAGGGAAGGAACTCGTGCACCCCGAAGTTAGTTTGATACATAAGTTCTCTTCCATTGACCAATCAATGACAGGACAAACAATTGTCCCAAAATTTATAATCTCTCTGGGCAATGTTCGATAGATGTATAAACATTTTTATCCCAATGAGGCGGAAATTACCATTGTTGATCATTACAAATTTCAAACAACAGTTGATATCTTTCCCAAAGAAAGTTTACCAGTATAAGTCGGAGAATGATTTCTGTTCCCAATTGAAATATTTCGGGGGGGCAAGTTTCGGATGCGGAATCTTTCTTAACGACATCTACCAGTCCAAGTCAGTGAACTAATGTTAACCGGAACTGCTGTCTTTTACAAAAGAATATGTATCACTTAACAAACCACAACTTTCAATCGCATCATTTTAAATTGCCGTAAAGGCTCGATTTTAATGAAATCAATCTTTCATGCCTTCCAATGGTTTGATTGATAACTCGGTTTAGTTTGAACAAATTACTTTTCATCGTTTAGTAAACGACTTCTTATAACTCTGATTAATCATCCTCGATTCTGCTTCCTCGTATAACCAGTACTAGCACTAAGTGTGGATTGATAAACGGTGGCAAGGCGGACCTCAATTCTCACGGGATTGGAAACCAGGACCCTCGTGTCCGGAGGCTACCGAGTCCTCCTCGATTTATCATCAATGGTAGAAGATTTGGTCTCTAACGCACATCGCAAGCACAACAAGAGTGTCAACCAATTTCGACCTCAGATGACATTAGAAACAATTCCGATTTGAAGATCAAAACGAAATCAAGTGGACCACTGCCGTAATTCGGTAAATATGGTGTTCTGATAGACTGCGATTTTCAAAATTCTCGCAGCTGCTCTATCATTATCTTAACAATAGCATTTAATTTCGAACGGAATATGTAAAATCAAAGGTTAAATTGTATGTTTCCTATAGTTTAATACTTTCTCAAACTAATAAAAAAGCTACCGTTTACAAGTCCCCTGTTCCGTATAGTTTCCATTAAATTTCAAACTGGTGTTGCATTTAACGCCAATCCAAATTCCGTAGTCCGGGCGGCGTCTTATCAACGATCGTAAGCTTTGCAGAATCCCATAGGCTTTTTTCCATCTTGAATTTCGCGAGAAGAAATTTAAATATCGTTGTTTAAGCCGTTTATTAAATTGGTAAGATATATATGCCATATCTTTACCGTACAATTATAAATGCGATTGACAAGTAAACTAATTATCAATTTTACATGCTATTACAAAGAGCAATGTTGTCACTTTGTCCGTATAATACATTTTGTATCAAGATAATTAAAGATTAACTGATGTTTTCAAATTTGTCGGAATTCCTTTTAATGGTAGGTCAGAACTCTCCACGAAACAAAACAAATACATTTTCCTTTAGATAGTTATACGACGATGAGTAAAGTTTAACCCAGTTGCCGACATAAAATAGGTTTCATTTTTATTAATATAAATGTAATACAATGTTGTTTTTTTTTCTTAATAACATAACGCTGAGGAGTCATGTGAAAATGGGAACTATTCAGAAACGAAATAGTTTCAACGAGAAAGCTTGTTTCTTTGATGTGAAATCTGTAAACGGGATGAATATGCATATTCTTTTAGGACAAAACCAGCATACATTCAATAGGAGAAAGGGTAAGATACACTCCATATTATGTATGCCGGAGTCTGGTTTAGTGTCTGTGTTTAACGAGAATGAAATATGTACGTTTGAACAGAGACATATATAACATGTTATCTATGTCTCTGGTTTGATTCATTCGGGCTTATCTTTTTCATGATTTTACATGAGTGAATTAAAGTTATGGATAGGATCAATACAATGTTTGTTGGTTCCTCGAGATCATTGTATGAAAAGGTTCTTCTCAAAGCGATATGACAACACAATTAAAAACACATTGCGACGTATATTTTGTACATCTATTATAGAAATTCAGCAGACGAAATAAACATTTCTTTAATGGAAATTGTTCAAAGACAATTGAATGTATGCCTAATCGAATAATAAGTTAGAAATCTTAACATGACTTTGGAAAAAGCAACAACATCTTCTCAGGACAGGAAAAACGTTTCTGAAGACCAACATTACACATATATCTAGATTAAGCATATTTATTTCTAAGTTGTTTACGGTAAACCCGTTTAAATGGTTTAAATGGTTTGCAAAATCTGCGATACAAAAAAATATTTTTATTCATGTACTGTTACAAACGGGGGCGGAAAGCTGTCAATGATTAAGTAACATGTTTCTTTAGAAATTTGAGCTGTAATTTAAGCAGTTGAAGGCAACTTATTTCAAAAAGTATAAAATCATAATCTGTGAAATAGTCTTTTTAAGCTATGTTAACCCGTTCAATTTTATGTAATTTTATTATTGGTCTAATCTCTCTACTTTATAACGCGTCTCCGTGTATGTATGTACCTGTCTATCCTATTGCCGGTGTAAAATGTGTTATCTAATTTGGTCAGACGGACAAGTACCTTAGATATCGGAACCCTTACTATTCTTTCGTTCGCTAATACTATAACAAGTGGTCTTTGCCCATGACTCTACCCCGCAGTAGGGTCAGGTGCTAAAAAATGAATTGTTGGGTCATATTGCCTTATAATTATCACTCCCTTGTTTGTCGATTGTACAAAAGGCAACATGGTATTTGAATTGACATTAATAAACGATTGTAATTAACAGGACTAAATGTACTATCAAGTATTATTTTTTCTTATTCATTTCGATGCTCAAATTTGAGACTTATGAAGTGTTTTTTAACGATCTTAAAATAAAAAAAAGATAGTATTTCCTTTTTCAATGAAGTTCAACGTTTCATTCCAGTCAACCGATCTTACATTCTTGTAAACGAATGTAACATACTAGATAACCAACCTGATATTCTAGCTAACAAATCTGACATGAAAAATTAAACCGATTGATTGAAATGAATTGTCAAAATATAAAAAGTCCATCTTTAGAAAGCAACATGACAAAACAATAACGTTTTAATGAATATGTCCATAGCAGAGAAGCCATTTAGTGTAAGGGTAGTGAAGGAATACCTCTAGATGGATCGACCACATCTTATCAATACATACTTCTACCTGTCACATGGTCTCTCCGTGTATTTAGGTTGGTTATCTCAGTAGGGCAGAGACACTTAAGCTCACGGTTGCTAATATTCGACCACATCAATCAATACGACTTTGTAATTGTCACATTCGGTCTCCGCGTGTTTTATAAGAAAAAAGTTGGTTATCTTACAAGGTCAGACACACACAAGTAGATGGTTTATGATAATACAGCACTTATTGCAAAATCCCTTCCCGAGTGGGTTTCCCTTATAGACGGTTTTCAACAAACAACTTCAAACTAGTATATTTTTAAGCGTTGTAACTTAAAGAGGACAATCTCAAGATTTTTCAATCTTAAATTTTTAAGATAAATTGTCTTCTACCGACAATGTGGAAACTTAGATTGTACTTGCTGCAATGTATCTTCCGTAATGGGTTTCCCTTATACACGGTTTTCAACATTCAAAAAAGTATACCTTTAAGCGTTGTAACTTAAAAGGACTGTCTCAAAATGTTGCATCTTAACTTTTTAAAAAATATTGTCTTCTTCGGACAATGTGACAACGTAGATTTCTCAAGTAACATAAGACTAGATTGACAGCTTTCCAACCCCCGTTTAAAAAGATTTAATGAACTGATAAAACTTTCGTCAAGTGTTGTTCAATGTTTGTATTGAGATAAAGCCGTGGCATTGGTAAACATGTATACATTTCTTTGTGAAGTCGCCAGTTGTAGATAAGGACTCTTCAGTGGCTTGCTGGAGAGCATTCTCACAACGCTAGCAGAGCCAGTGACGATCGAATCCGGGATCCTTAAGTTATAAACCAGCCACCTGGTACAGCAGGACCTACTGTTTCAAAGGAAAGAGTTCGGAGTGTATTGTTACCATAGTGACAATTTGCTTTTGTGGCTTATGTTACTTATGACATCAACTAAAACAATTTCGTGTTAAAGCATTTCGGGAGTATTATCATCTTTATTTTGCCAAGGGAGGGATTCTACATCATACTTGTCATCTATTGAACAGTACAAAGCTGTAGAGCGAGGTCGTGTCAGAATCTATGTTACGTCTACAAATTTGCTAATAATAAATATGTTGACACACCAATTAATGTTGTATTAATGAACAAAAACATACTGTATCTTTCGGGTAATATGTTATTATATAAACGTCCATTGAGTTTAAGATTATAGACTTTACATCAGTTACATGCCTTTGGTATTTGCGGTCCGGGCTGGACAAATTGCGAAGGTGCCGTACGTGCGACTAGTTGTGCATGATTTATTATTGCGCGGTATTGCAAGCTGTTTTGAAGAGGCAATAAAAGGTTAAAAAACTCATATGAGAGTTTGATATATGATCTAGATCAGGTACACAACACACCCAATGCAAAACCTCTGTACATACCTCAATGTTGAATCATACTTAATAAACAGCAATAATAGAAATGACGACTTGTGTATAATTACTAAAATGACATAAAGTGTCCATACATATATTCGTTTAAAAAATATATTGGCGGATATTCTATACTTCCCACATTTAAAGAAAGTCTGCGGCTTCAAATAAGAACAAATCATTAAACAATATGTTAATTAAACAGTTTTATTGATCTTCCATCTGGTGCGTTTAGAGTTATTAGCGAATGTTGTATCGAAGGGAATATGACAGGCCTTGGCAGATATAAAGACGTTCATAAAAGAGCTATTATCAGTGAGTTTATACATGCCATGGTATCTTCGTTTAGACTATTTGTGCTTTGTCCAATGAGACGAACGTTTAGCAATTGTTAAGAGCTGGTACCACGTAATAGGCCTATCCTATGGAGTTATAATGTACCAGCTGCGAAACGCTCATGAACGTTCACTTAACTCAACACTTGGTATTTCGAAATAACCACAATCACGTGACCACTTTCGCAACTTTTGATTCGCTATCGACAAAAATCACCCATGGATACAATCACAAGTTGCTTTCGTATTAAGTTCACAACATTTCCTGTGCAAGTGCCTACCGTTAGCAAGTCGAAATATTTCTACTCATAAAGCTCGATTGTTTTCTATTATTGAATAGACATTTAATGACAAAGACTAAAAATTTGAAAGCTGCTCTGAGAGACTGGCGATTATTATCTTCGACATTGAAGTTATATCTCTGAGTGGAGGGCGTTTCCCCAGCATTTAAGAAGAAACAAGTAAGTTGATAGATATAATTATGTTTTAGATAAATTTAGAAAGCTGAAAAAAGATTGAAATTATTAATTTTGAAATTATTGTCGGAAATTGATGGTTTTATTGATTATGTACACACACAATCTGTGTAACTGTCCATCGAGAAAGTATTTGTCTACATTAAACGCTTTGAACATTGTTTGCATCAAAGAAAGTTTTGATCAAAACGAGAACATTAATATTTCCATTCAATAATTATGAAACACTGCTTTCGAGAAATATCTTTTCAAAGCCGTTTGCATTTAAGAAAGTTGGTATTGTAAACAGAACCTTTTGATTTTGTTGTACACATGCTATTTTTGTCTTGTAAATTCTATGCCTCAATATTACCGTCTGTTAATTTGCCGCTTAAATTGCTTTTCGGTTATTTAGAACAAATTGATTGTATGAGTTTAAACACAATTTAAACAGTTATTCGGTTTTATAACGACTTATATATGGTTCATCAGTGAAAGGATAGGGCACTCATGCATTATCCCACGATCGTCAAAGGGATACGAAGCATTCATGATGCATTCATACGCCAAGAAAAACGAACACATCCAAGTAGATGTTTGTAGATAGTTTAAGGAGTCAATGCTTACGTTAATAATGATATGGTTTAAGGGTATTGTGGCAGGTACCCTTTATGCGTGACTTATTTTACTAAATGTATATCCTTTTGGACAAAACCATTGCGCATGTCTCAGCACTGGTACTCACGAAACTCAAATTGGATGTAAAAGAGGTGAGGTTAATCTTGCAGATTTTGAAAAGATATCTAAAATCAAAGACATTCTAATCCCATACAGTTTCGGACATGACCGGATTTTTCAAGACAACAATAAATTATTGTTATAATTGTGTAAAACATAATTTGCACGACTCCATTCATAACTATACAAGATGTGGCATTTTCAACCATTGAAATAACCTATTGAATCCAGAAAGACATTTAAAAATTGATGTTTCCGCTAAGATAATCCTTGCACGATTGAGATATGCCAACCACACACTTAATATTGAATTTTTGAAGCTTGGGTATTTATTCGATATTAGGAAAATGTAGTCAAATTTGGCATCTTTAGACTTACCGAAGAATAGGGAGATCTTAACATGTCACCGGGCTTCGGCGTAAAGTTTTTATTTCATTAACATTTTAGGAATTGGATAAAAGTTATTACATGAGTTCAAGGTCATTTATAAATGTCCCTGACCAACTTCCATAAGTTTGGTTTTGATTCTAAGCAAAGTACGGCCATTTTGAGCTTGGAAAAGTTTAGTTAAAATTTTGCATGCACTTAATATCTAATTTGATACTGTAGAAAATCAATTAAGGCTATTATGGGCCATTACGTTAGGTCCCATACCAAGTCACGTACCTCTCGTTTCGATTTGATGGAAATGACGCCCATTCTTGTATTTAGACACCTTTGGTTAAGGTTGATTTTGCAAGTTTGTTCATCAGCTTATAAAGAAAATTAATTTAACTCATGTGTTTGAGATCATGATATGTAATGTCAAATACCAAGCTCCTTAACTTTGATATCAAGCAAATCATACCTCCTCTTTTTTACAAAGAAAAATTTGGTCAAAGCTGTTGATGCAGGTTTGTATGTCTTTACATGTATTTTCACTAAGGAATGGATCAAAACTTCACAATAGTGTTTTGGGTCTTATTTACGGTCACTGACAAAGCTCCTTAACTTTGATATCAAGCAAATCATACCTCTTTTTTAACTTAGAAAATCTTGGTTAAAGTTTTGTATGCAGGTTTGTATCTCTTTACATGTAACTACTATAGGGAATGGAATGAACTTTCACAATAGTGTCTTTCGTTTTATCTACGGTCACTGACAAATCTCCCTAACTTTGATATTGAACAAATCACATCTCTTTTTTACAAAGAAAATCTTGGTTAAAGTTTTGTATGGAGGTTAACCTCTTTTCATGTTACTACTGTAGGGAATGGATCGAACTCATCACTTGTGTGTTGGGTCAAAATGTAATGTCACTGACAAATTCTTTCAACTTTAAAACCAAGCAAGATGGTATCTCCCCTTTTAGCTCACCTGAGCACAAGGTGCTCAAGGTGAGCTTTTGTGATCGCCCAATGTCTGTGGTCCGTCGTGCGTCGTGCGCCGTCAACAATTTCTTTAAACATCTTCTCCTCTTAAACCATTGAGCCAATCTCAACCAAACTTCACAGGAATGCCCGCTGTGTGATTCTCTTCAAAATGTGTTCAAAGAAATTGATTCCATGTAGTTGCCGTGTCATGAAAAAGGGGGAATTTCTGCAATTTTTAAAAAATCTTCTGTACCAAAACCACTGGTCGGATTTCAAAATAATTCCACATGAAAGTTCTTCGGGGCCCTTCCATTAAGATTGTTTAAAGAATTTAATTATCTCCAAAACATGGTCATCAGGGTGCGCCAGGGTGCGTTGAAGTCTGAACGTGTTCTTGTTTCCACTGTATACATGTATGCTTATATTTATAACATAACAAACATCTTTTTTCCAAACCATCTTGGCCATTTTCAAAGAGATATCATGTAAAGCATCTCTAATTTGAAGGGTGAATGATTTGTTTAAAAGAAATTAAGTCATGTGACCAAAATAGTTGCCATGCCAATATTTGGTTAAAACCTTGAAACAACTTTGTCACACATCACTGGTCACCTTCCAAAATAATTTCTAAGGAATGTTTTTTGGGGGCCCTTCTTTTAAGATTTTTCAAATAATTCTAATATCTCGAAAAACATGGCCACCTAGGTGCGTTGAACTTTGAACGTGTTTTTGTTTTCACTATATACATGTATTGTAAAATTTATGACTTAATAAACTCATTTCTTCCAAACCAAGATGGCTGTCATGTCAAAATTTAAGACCTTAAAGAATGCTCTTGTCAGAAACCACTGATCGGATTTCAGAATAATTTCACAGGAATTTTCGTTTTGGACCCCTTTTTAAAGAGTGTTCAAAGAATTATTATATCTCGAAAAACATGGACACCAGAGTGCTGTGAACATTGAACCTGTTCGCATATTAATTATGCACATATATGGTAGAATTTCAGAATTTAGAACTAAATAGATCCAAATGATAAACACAAAATGGGAACAATAGATCATACTTTACGAAGGTAAAGGCTGATCTTCGTACAAAGAATCTGTAAAAGTAAAATATTCAGTTTCCGCGTTGTAACAATTATGTACCACTTCATTATCCCACATCAAGCATACAGTGTCAAACTTGTAAGATGGGAGTAAAAAAGGTCAATGCATAAAGGCACAAGAAACTCCGTGTAAAAATTAAAAACAATGATTCTAACAATTCTTCAAATATGTTGTTATCTAAGGTGAGCGTTTCTATGGACATCATGGCCCTTTTGTTTGCTTCGAAAATCCATGTTAAAAGTATTAACGCAAGTTTGCATCTCATCTAATGAACTTCTAGGGGATGGATCGAAACTTTACATATGTGTTAGGGATCACAATGTTAGGTCATTGACCAAGTCCCATAAGCAAATTATGCCTCCTTTTGTACTTAAAAATATTGGTTAAAGTTTGACATGTAGTTTTGTATCTCATTGAGTTTTATAGGGAAATGATTTGAAACTTCACACATGTGTTTGTGGTCATAATGTAAGGTCACTTAACACGTCGTATAATTCTGGTTTTGATACCAAGAACAGTTTACTACCAATTCTTGTGCATAGAAAATTTTGATAAAAGTTTCGCATGCAATTTCATATCTTAAAAGCATTTTCCCCTCTATGTGTGAGAAGAATGATCCGTGCTCTTCTCAATGTATACAGACTTATCCGTGTTCTTCTCTGTGTAGGAGGCTGATTTAAGTTTTCCTTTGTGTTTACGGACTAACAAGTGTCTTTTTTTTTGTACACATGCTGATCTGAGCTCTTCTTTGTTTATTAATGCTGAACTATGCTCTCCTCTATGAATACATGGTTTTGCGAGCAAGAGATGAGCTGGTAAAACACTGATGTGTTTCCTGTATAGATCATAGTCCTGCAATGCTCTCAAAGTTTGTCTTGATTGCCTATTTCAGGACTATATGTTTGAAATCTAAGAACACAAATGTCGGTACCTCGGCCAGATTTGACAGCTTCTGCACCGATTCTCGGACGGTACAAGTACACTTTGCTCAGTAGAAAACATTGAGACGATTGAGGTGTCCATTTATAAGTTTAAGAGGATTTAATGATCAAACTATTTCTGTATATAGCAATGGGTAGGAACAATATTCTTCACTTAGCAGAGTCTTAAAAATACATGATTTAACCTTGAAGCCAATAGGAATTCAAGATCTCAAAAGTAACAGGTGTATTACCTTGAATATGATATCCAACAAATGACGTCACCAAATATGACGTAGTTTATTTTGAGCGCGTTAACTAGAAAGTCAGTAAGTGCAGGCTACACGGTACGTCAAGGTGCCCGAATTACACTTACTTTAACAATGTGTACACATATAGGGTTAGGCCTAACACAAACATTTAATCGGACAGTATGGTAAAGAGTGGGTTTAGAAGGAGATCCTTTTATTTACGGTATACATTTATTTATTTTGATTTTAAATGGACTTTTAATCGCTAGTTTTGAAGATTATATCTTGTCGATTTGGGTTTTTAGATTAAGAATCAGAATAAATTCTTTTGTCTTTAATATTGCCATATTGTTTATAACGGCAACGTACTATAGAGTCTATCTGTAGTACAGATTCTATACTATAGAGTACGTTGCCGTTATAAACAATATGACATGTTTACAAAGTAATGTAAAATAAGAAGATATTGATTGAGTATTCTTTTATTGAACGTTCTTAGTGACTTTTTCTTACCATATTATATAGCTGAGATGTTTTGAATTACTGATTTAGATAACGATCCAGTGTGATCATGGCAGTTGCATTGACCAAACTTTACTTTAATGTTAAAATGCGTTCCCTACACATGGTCGGAAATGTGGGAGATGATTAACACAGTCGATCATTCTTCATATGTCAAACTTTCTATGTACAGTGTACGGAGAATATTGTCCCCGACCAAGGGTTCACATATCTGCATTTTTATTTGGTATAGCATTTTATGATGGATGTTTACATTATTTGAGATTGTGTTAACACATATGTCCATTTCTCTATGTTAAAGGATATTGTCCTCGTCCAATGTTGTACTGTAGTGTTTTATGCCAAAAATTCACGTTATTTGAGATTGTTTTAAATCATGTACATACTGTGATGCTGAAGTGTGTTATACCACCATAAACGTATGTTTTCAGACTTTCTTAACGTTTTTTTTCCATTTTCAGTCTGAGCTTAAGTCAGCAAGGACCTTTATCAGTGAAGGTAACATAAGAGACTAGACTTGGTTCATCAGGTAAATTATTGGTTGGTATACTGTAACACTGTTTAATATTTATGTGTTTAGATTAGGCAGATTAGCACGGTCTAATAAATTAAAGATATCTGGAAAAGCATTAAAACCCTAGCCTTGTTTTGAAACATTACCAAGGAATCGTCAATAGCAGAAGTACTGCAGCATTAATCAGGGTTTTTTTCCACGTGAAATATAAAGAGCCCTAGGCCTGTTACTTTTTATATAATGTGAAACAGTTGTAATGTAAAATAGTTGGTGTTAACAGTCTGTTATATAAACATTAAACAGTCTTGATGTACGATATTTGTTGAAAGCAGATATTACCTCGGGAAAACGAAATGAATCCAAATGGTTCTGGTTTGATGATTCTTATGACGTTCTGTTGTTATCTTTTCATCTTAGGCTTAATTAACATGATAGAGTACCTTACCACTGCTTCGAAAATATTTACTGTTAATAAATTTATTGTCAAAGTAAAAGTTGGTAGATCTACACTAAACTTGTGCTTTTGTTAATATTCAGTTGAAAACAGAGGTAAAACTTCAATCCGACAACAGCGAATAGGTGATTCCCCAAAATAAATGTTTTAGTTTAGTTAAACTTTGATTAAGAATAAGATAAAGCTACAATATCTACTCGTGTACGGTAATATCTCTGCTCGTGTATATGCCTGAATATTTGCATATGTCATAGCATGACTAACACAATCTATGAATATTATCGACATAGTATGATTTCTGGTAGAAATTTAAATAGCCAACCTGTAAAATCTTCTATTCTTCTTTATTTCAGAAAGCAAGTACCTGTATAGTGAAGGGACAGACACCAAGAGGTTATTTATACAGACCTTATTCGTTTCAATCAGGTAGTTTTCTTATCAAACCTTTCCGACTTCTTGTAATGGAAATTTGACATATTTGTTTAAAGCTAAATATTACACCAGCTCACGTGTGTAAAGTATTAAATTTATAATAGCCATATAAAAGCCTCTCTGTTTACTTATGCTCATTTTCTTTTAATTTTAATCAGTCGAGGTTTTAGGTTTTCTAGTTTGTTTGTGTATGGGGTATAACATCATATCAACGCTTTTCAGTTATATTACGGCTTTCATAAAATTAAGAAGTAATAAGTTTAGGCTCGTATGCATTATGCCAGTATACCCTAACAAAGCCAGACAAACTTAATATCAACTCTCAATTGTACAATAATAACTTATTTTATGCCATCTCGTTGTATTATTTTAAACATTGTGTGAATTATTGATTCGGAGTAAAGACAGAAACGATTGATACACAACTTTAATGTGACACTAAATTCAAGAGCCTTTTTGTACATGTTCTTATATGTATAAGACATATTATGGAATTCTACACACCATTGTCATAATTCTTCCACAAGCATATTAGTAGAAAATAGCCAAAAAAACGTGTCTTGTACTTGTAGGCTAGGTCGTTTCAACTTTACTGAGATATATATCTTAATAAAACACCATAATCACAATAGATTGAAAAATAGTTTATGGCAGATATGCATCTTGTCATTATATCAAATGAAATAGACAAATTGATTGGTCTGCTGTGACCGTTCTGGAACTCCATTTACTCAATGTAGAAATAAGTTTTGCCCTGGAAAAACTTGAATTAAGTTCCCGCCATGTGTTAGTAATAAATACCATGTTTACATATTACAGTGAAAATGGAAGGAAAACAATCCAACCCAATAGAATCTGATGAGTATACTGCGGCACAAGAATCAGACAGATCTTCCGAAGAACAAACCACTGAGGCCTTGGACAGGCAGAATAAAGACAGAAACAAACAGATCTGCAATCCGTGCTTTTTAGGACAATTTATCAAAGTAATGGCATTTTACATGTGTTACGTTTGTGAAAAATCTTTTTGTAAAGCGTGTTTTAGCGGGCATGACAAATCGCACGGTTTTCTAAGTTTGCAGAGTGAGAGTGAACAGTTGGAAAGAGAGATAGATGAATATTTGAGTTATATAAAGAACGAGAGCGATGCTGAGAGAAAGAAAAAGTTCATGAAAAATAACGTTTGTGTGTGCGACTATGTGGATACAAAACATGGATTAGATAAGGATAAGGATTGTTATATATCTGGATTAACCGGATACGCGAATAAATGGTGGGTAGCCTGTAATAATAAAAACTATTGTATAAAAGTCTTTAGTTTAGGGTCTAACATGCTACAACGTTATATAAGGCTTTGGTCTAGTCCTCGGGATGTTACGGAAATAATAGTCAATGAACCGGATAGAAAACATTTGTTAGCAGTCACGTTTCCATTGGCACGTCTTATATTAATTATAGATTTGGGTAAAAACCCGGCCGTTATACACAGTACAATCGAAACAGAGGAACGATGTTATAATATAGATTTTTATGACGGCCATATTTATACCGTCTGTCTTTCTCGCGATTCTCCTTCTGTATCTATATTGTCTGTAGAAGGAGTCCCGTTAAAAACATTCCAGACTGATTTCCCCAAGTCTTGGTTTTGGTCTCCTTCCTTAACTGTTCTAAACGGGAATATTTACATGACAGATTTCGATAACCACAGAGTCGTTTGTTACAATGATGAGGGGCGAGTTCTGCACGAAATTAGAATTGACGGGTTATGGCCTATAGGTATTTGTGTTGACCGGAGTGAAGATAAAGTTTATGTTAGTTCAATCTGGCAAGACAAAGTGTACGAACTGGAGTCTGATCTGAGTCGATATAAACCAGTCTTAGATCAGACAACACGTTATATGAAGAAACCCGCGGCGATTTGTTTCTACAGTGATAAACTGTACGTCGGCCATTACTCAGAGTCAGAGTCACGGTCTCATGTTACTTTGGTCCGACTTCTGTAACCTCACCCTTCCATCTCCCCCTCTAGTATAGTAACATCATATAACCTTACATCAATGGTCACACATCATGTCGACAGTCATAGTATGTTCTATTGTTACCATGGTTACCGTTTATTGCAGAACTTGAATGTGTTGGTATCCAATTGTGTGTACATAGAAGGTTAAAAATGTTGATAGGTCTACCCTATTTTTTTTTTTTAAATAATTAACAGATTCACGATCGCTTTAAAGCTTTTATTAAGTATGTGTCGTAAACGTTCTTCTTTTAAGTTGTCAACAACTATCTCCGTTTTTACATGATTGTTTAATGTCATTTTCAACATTTTATAAATAGCTCCTCAGGGCAAATCATTTTAAATAAACATGATGGCGAATCATTAATAATACTATTTAATTGATCTAAAGGCATACATTTTAAAATCTATAATCAATATTTGATACGTGACTGCAAATCGATATCATGCTGGCTGGCCATGTCGATTACAAATGTATTTTATCCGGTAAACACGGATACAGCAGTGTTACTGTTTATTGCTCAACATAAATCTCCATTGCTGTCATTTAAGAATAATTGCAGACTACCTGTCAATTTAATTTTATAATTTGATTATTCTACTTCAACTCTCAGATATTTCAACTAGTTTATGCCTTTGTAGTTACAACATCTGGGTATTACTTTTATATAACAACTTTTGATAATTCATGTTTTGTGTACATTTGTGTCAGAGAGACGGGACGTTTTTATTTGTGAGTGTGTGTGGGTGTGTGGTATAGGGTGTTGATTTCCAAGTGTGTGTTGTGGACATAGCTTACTTACAGTTCTCCGCCATAAGTATTAGTAAAAATCAAATGGCGTAGATGTCAGAATCGGGTAAGGGTCTAAGATAGCCATTCAATGTTAAAATCTAGTACACTGACGTCATATTGTAAACATGATTACGTCACAAACAGTGTCGTCACTGGGCCACAATTATGACGTCATTCGCCACCTGGGGAATTCTGCAGGTCTAGTTTGAGTTCGATTTTTTTTCGCAAACACATTTGAAAAGATTCACGATCGCTTTAAACATTTTATCAATTATAAAGCGTAAATGTTCTTGTTCTTTTAAGTCAATATGCAAACAGTTTATTCTCAATAATCAATAAATATGATACGTGACTGCAGATCGATATATGAAGGTGATTTGTTTCTACAGTGATAAACTGTACGTTGGCCATTACCCAGGGTACCGGTCAGAGTCTCATGTTACCTGTTACGGTGGTCCGACTTCTGTAATCTCACCGTTCCATCCCCCTCTGCTAAATTGACATCATATAACCTTACATCAATGGTCACACATCATGTCGACAGTCATAGTATGTTCTATGGTGACCTGGTTACAGCTAAACACCATTGAATAACTTGCATTCATTTTATTTCTTTTGTATAATTATAGAATCTAGAAAACATATATTTTTTTATCTAATATTCATTCAAACATTCTTGCACTTGTGAATTATAAATGTGTTATTTCAAATCTAGAATCAATATTAGACCCGTGATTGCAGATCGATACCATAGATACTGGCCATGTCGACGACAAATGTTTTCTATCCGTTAAACAGTGTAATAGCAGCATTCATGCTCATTGCTCACCATAAATTGCGTTTACATGCTGTCGTATTAAAGTTATTGCAGACTTCCCAACTATTTGTTTTCCGTTAAAACACGTTGATACTCAGAAGTTGTAACTAGTTTGTGCCTTTCTAGTCACAACCTCTGGGTATACTCACAACCTTTGATAATTCATGTTTTGTGGATGTATGTGTGTGAAAGTGGTGACATGTGTGTGTGTGGGGTGGGGGGTGGGGGTGTGGGTGTGTGTGTGTGGGTGTGTGTTCATATAAGTGTGTATCTGTTTTAACGTGTGTTTAACCATTACATGTTGATGTTAACAAATGACAATAAAAATATTCTTTACCGATATTTTTCTTTGTTGAACGTTTATAGATATAAACTATAAGTCCCTCTGGTATTTATCATGAAGGAAATAAATCGCCTAAGGTCATCTGGTATCGAAAAATGACATCATAAGTGTTAATCTTTACCAGGCTGTGCTTTCGCAATTTTAATTTGCACTCTCGCATATTTGTGACCATATGTCGTTACTTTATTTTCCCTATGTGATGAAAGCATTTAAGATGATTACCTTACATGGCGTTAACCCTTTACCAACGCCCAATTTTCGACCGCCCAAAATTGAAAGAGTTTGCAGACGACATTTCAATATGTGATGCAATTGGAAACTAATCCCTTGATAGAGCATAAAACAGTGTGGGAAAAGGAAAACATGTAAGTTACGAGCAAGTTCTCGTTTTCCCCAACATGTTTTCCAGAGTTGCCTGAAAAAAAAGTGATCAAATGTCGTTACTGTTTGGTAATGGTTTAAACGCATCGTCAACATTTTTTCAGTAATGTAACGACTTTCCTGGATTTGACCCATACAAGGCCGGAAGCTGCAGTATTTTGTTGAAATAAACTGCAGACGTGAATATTGGAGTAGACTGCTGTCACATTGGAATTCACTTAACAACGTTTGTCCTATGTGGTTCATCCCTTAGATGTAGAATGTGTCATTGTTTATCGCCGCCAGAAGTAGAAAAACATATAAACACACAAGGTGTTATAATCTTAGATGATATTTGAATGATCCCTGAAGGACGCACACATATTTAACCCCATGATCGATGTATGTCATACATATTTAATCCCCATAAGGCGGAGAACTAAATTACATTTTTATCATAACAAGACCCAAACAACTGAAAAACCCAAAGTTCCCATGGGCTACGGTCGATGTAGGATATATATACACATTTTTATTCCCATGAGGTGGAAAGGGTGAACGCTATATAGTTCAAAACCGGACCAAAACAACAGACTGTTGTGGTCAGACGCGTCGTAATAAACAAGATGATAACGAATTTAATCTCCCCTTTGGCAACATGACCAGAAAATAAACTTATATGGTCAAAGGGAAGTAACTCGTGCATCTCCTTAGCTAGTATCATACATTAGTTATCTCCCGTTGACCATTAAATGTTTACTGAACAAATAATTGACCTGAAAACCCTATAGTTTCTCTGGGCAATGTTCGATCGATATCATACACATTTTTATCCCAATGAGGCGGAAATTACCATTGTTGATCATTACAAATTTCAAACAACAGTTGATATTTTTCCCAAAGAAAGTTTACCAGTATAAGTCGGAGAATGATTTTTGTTCCCAATCAGATTCTATAGGAGCAAGATTCGGATATAGAATCTTTTTTAACGACATTCTACGAGTTAAAGTCGGGGAATCCTTTTCAACGTTAACCAGAACTGCTGTCTTTCACACAAAAATACGTTTCATTTAACAGACCATTACTTTCAATCGAATCATTTCAAAATTGCCATAAAGCCTCGATTTCATTGAAATGAAAAGCAAAAGTTCGTGCCTTCTAGTGATTTGATGGACAACTCAGTTTAGTTTGAACATATTACTTAACATCGTTTTGGAAACGAGTTCTTACAAATTTGATTGTGAAATACTTTGTTTACTCAATCTCGATTCTGCTTCCTAGTTTAATCAGTACTCGCACCGAGTGTGGGTTGATGAAAGGTCGCAAAGTGGAATCAGCTTCTCATAAGATTCGAACCCACGACCCTCGTGTCCGGAGGCCGACGCTTTACCTCTGGGTACCGTTTTACTTAAAGGCACATAAAAGGAGAGGAGTACAAATAAATTACTGGAAAAATATATGGAGTTCTTTTATAATGTTCATAAAAGTCATAAGAATCAATTTATAAATGTATTTAGACACTATAAAAAAGACTCCTTTAACATAAGTTATTTTGTGCTTGAAATATAGTTGTCTCCAATTCAATCATGTTTATCAACAACCTGTTTGTTTACATATTCAAAATAACGAATTCCGATTGGTCGGTTCAAATAATTGTGTATCAACTGTCAAGGTCAGAGGTGAAGAATGAGGCAATCTGAATTATTAAACTTGCTAATCTGGGTTATTTTCTGGTTGACTTTCTCATTCAAGTTTTGCTAATGGTTTTTTTTGGTGATAACTAATTGAATCTGATCAAACGTTTACCAAATGAAATAGTTTGATATTAGCATCAATCTCCTTGTATGTGCCTTTAACAGATTTTGCTTAAAATTTGTGTACGTTCAACTCTACAGTCCCTCTTATTTCAATATTTGGCTAAGCAGTATTGCAAAGTGACACATCATTGGAATCGTCTCTGTTTCAAAGACATTTTATTTTGATTTTCAAATGTTTTCATCTGTGAGCATGGACCTTAAACTGACCGATTAACGTTTGATTGAATGTCCTTCTACCAGCTGAAATGTGATACTCCTCCTCCTCTTCTTTATGATAGCTACTATGAACATTATGTGTTGGAATGTGAGAGGTATAATGTCATCGGCATACGCACTTTCCGATTTCATGGACACAAACGATATTGATATTGGCATAATAATCTAACACAAATTATTCAGTCAATCCAAATCCTTTCTTGACAGCATCAATCCTAAATCCTAAGTCGATTACAGTCTGTGACATATCAATAAACCAATACGTGTCGGCTAAATGTGGTAAAGGAGGAGTAGCAATCCTTGACGTCAGACCACCTGCCCTTAATCGTAACAATAGAGGCGAAACTTCGAGATGAAGTCCTAACAGATGTACCCAAACGCATCGCATGGAATAAATGCAGTGAAAGTGAAATAAACGCCTATCAAAATAAGCTTGCGCAATATCTAAACCTTAAATAATCTATGCACAAAAACGTAAACGCGATAACCGAAACAATTGTTAGGGCCTTCAAGAGTGCAGCAGATGAATGGCTTCCAGAAGTAAAATTTAATGCTCATACAAAGCCGTATTGGTCACGCGAGCTAAAACTATGCCATACCGAATCAAGACGATTACGGAGACTCTGGATCAAACAGGGTAGACCCAAAGGCACGAGCACGAGACGTATCGTAACTATAAATCCGCTAAAAGTGAATTTCGACGTCAGCAACGAATTGCTTCAAATCGACACCACAATAGTATATTTGAAGAACTTAATACAACTGCTGAACTAAACATAAATCTCTTTTGGAAAATAATAAAAGGGAAAAAGCCGAAATTGTCTAGTACGTGCTCTGAAATCAAACACAAGAATAAAACGTACTCAGAAAACAAATAGCAAATGGGTTCTCTGAGTATTGCAAAGAGATATTTCAGTCTAAGAAAGAACACTCGAACAAAGACACCTTCTGGAGCAGGGTTATTAAATTGGTTGACCAATTCAAGGGAGACAACTCAAACGTAGACGACTTCGATTATGTGGCTTCAATTAAATAGTTTTGTCCAGAAAATATAACGTTTGTTGTTACGGACCTTAAACGAGGAAAATCTCCGTCACACGACTTCATTTTAAATGAACACGTAATATACGGGGGGCAAACATTGTACAACTGTCTCTCAACTCTTTTTAATGTCATTTTAGAACAAGAAATGATCCACGACAGCTGAAGAGAGAGTCCATTTTACCCATATATAAACGGTCACACGAATTACCGAAATACCGTAATACCACCAATACACCGGAATACCCGTTAAAATTATAGTAACACCGAAATTAATACAGGAATACCCTTTGTTTTGAATTTCTCCGATAACGTAAATTCATTGAAGCTTTTGATGTAAAAGCAATTTATTTTTCTCGTTGATTCAACTCGACTTTGATTATGTTAGCCGAATCGTTTGGTTAGAATTCGAAAGATTAGAGTAGAATTTCAGATGATATACCGAAAACAGCCGCTCAATTGTTTTTGCTGATGTCCAGACTGGTCTTTGTCATAATCGTTAGGAAGACTGATGTTATTAAATTTAATTAATTTTTCTTAAAATCTGAAATCTAGTTTTTTGTTCACAGCTGATGTTGAAAAAGTACTCTTACTTATTATAAATTAATTGGCACTAGGCTCACCTTACATGCGGAATGTGTATAAACATTAGTATTACGGTAATACGTTAGTAAAGGCAAGTTGTATAATCTTTAATTTTTCGCACTCGATTACAGCATTTAATTCGTCAAAAATGATCTTTGAAAAAGAAATCACTCAACTTGATATACTTCTTACATCATTTTATGTACAATATAAGGTTATAGGTATTATGACAAAATGCTCCCTAGCCTATATGTCAGGGGTATTCCGGTGTTTTGGTCGTATTACGGTATTTCGGTGATTCGAGTAACACCCCCTTATATAAAGGGAAAGGGAAAGATAAGGCTGGGCCGAATAGCTATGGACCGATATCGTTAATTTATGTTTCTCTAAGATATTTGAAAAGCCCCTTATTTATAGAATTAATACCTATTTACAGTTTAAGCAGGTTTCATTTCCAACAAGGATTCCAAACAGAGCTAAGCGGTATAACAGCAGCGTTTAACATGCAAGAGACCATTTACGAACTGACCGAATTGGGAAGTAGGGTGTACACAGCATTTTTAGATTTTAAAGCAGCGTTTGATTCAGTGTGGCACCAAGGACTATTTCTCAAACTGTCACAATTGGGATTGAATGGAAAAATTCTTAGGATAATAATGAACTCCTACCATGCACTAACATGTACAGTACGCGTAAACGGTTTAACGTCGCTCCCAGTAGCATAGGCGTAGGAGCTGGGGGGCAGGGGGGCCGCCCCCCCCCCATATCCAGACCGGGGGCAGAGTATACTTTGCCCCCATATCAAATGAAGATATTTGAAAAGAAAAATAAAGGAAACGAAATTTAACAGCAGAATAAAAATAAATCTGTGTTATTGTGCTTTATCTAATACTATTTCGCCTTTTGTTACGAACAATAACCAAAATCTTTTTGACGTCATCATCCCAAATAACACAAGGGGTTTATCCAATAAAAACTCAGCTCACAAAAATACCCGGGAAGTGTTGATTGACGAAAACCGTGGTGTAAAACCAATCGTATCTACTCGGCAATCCCCATAACAAATCGGTAGATATACTTCGTAAGCAGTACAAGAATACACCAGAAATCCTGGGGTAATTCGCCTTATTTCCGGCGGATAACGCAAAATGCACACAGGCACTAAATATGTATTTAGATACACACAAATTGGTTATATAACACAAGTGAAGGTTTTTATTACCCTTTTCATTAAAGATGATCATATCAACACATCTTTGTTTCATATTTTGTCAATCGGCTCTCTTCGACAATCCCCGGGATTTCCGAGTAGGTACGATTGCAAACGGACATGCCCTTCGTTGCTGACCTACTTTCAAAAATGGCTCCCCATTACCTCCGAGGTTATTTTAAGAAATGGCCGAGGTGTTCCGAATGGGTGTAAAACGTGTTCTACGAAGTCAGACTCAATATTGTCTTCAATTGTTAGCTAAAGTTTGCCAAATCATTCAATTATTATACTGATGATAGTTGAACCCGTGGCTGTGACAGTCTGGTCGTTGCCACCCTTTCTTTGGATCAAGACGTTTGATATCCGCGTGAGTTCGAGACCTGGCAGACCCCTTTTTCTTTTTCTTTTTTTATTAAAGATACACATTTTCATTCCCTTTCATTTAATTCTCATAATGTTATTGAATTTGTAAATGTATGAAATGTCATGAAAAAGTTTAGGAACATTTATTCTTAGACTGGTCCTAATCTGAAGTTGCCCCCCCCCCCATGTTGAAAACGCTCCTACGCCTATGAGTAGAAATACAGAAAGGAGTACGTCAGGGAGGAGTGGCCTCTACTTTTTATTATTTCGTCTTTATAAACAAGCTTCTCATACAGTTAGAAAACTCGAAACACGGACTAAAACTCGGTTATAACCTGAAGTGTGGGAATCCTGCATTCGCCGACGACTTATCTTTAATTGCGCTATTCCCATACAAACTTCCACTATTGTTGGACAACGTTTACCGTTATACAAACAAATGGAAGTTTGAAGTGAGCGCGAGTAAATCTAGCATAGTTGTGTTCAACAACCGACGCACCCATTTCCCTATTAGAAGGAAATACATTCATTCATGAAACTGACCATGCGATGCATTTAGGAATTAGACAAGATTCGTCATTAAAGTTAAATAAAAGAATAAATGAAAGGTGTCAAAAGGGTAAAAAAGCTTTTTTCCGCATTAAGCGATATAGGTATACGGTCGGACGCCATTAATCCCATCGCATCTGTCAAACTATACAACCAAATAATTATTCCTACTGTCTTTTATGGTTGTGAATTGTGGAATGAAATTTCCAAAACTGATGAAAAGACAGTTGATAAGTTTCAGCACTAGGTTGTTAAAACTGTTCAGGGATTTAATATCAGAACGAGATCCGACATGTGTGAATCTATGGTTGGCTTACATTCATTGTCCTCACAATAGAGAAGAGAAAAAATATGTTTCTTTATAAGATATTAAGTCTTAAGAACCGCACTCTTATTAAAGAACTGTTTCTTTATCGATATTTTTCGTATGTAACTACCAGGAATAAATCAATGAAGGGCTTCATTCCGGATATTTGTTATATATTAATCAAGTACAATCTTACAAGTATACTTAAATCATTCATTATTGCACCCGGAACATTACCATCAAAGCATTCATGGAGACATGCAGCCACTAACGCAGTTAGTTGATTCGGAACTGAAAGTTGGTTACGCAGAATTAATGCCGACCCAGATTTTGCCATATTTAGAGTCCTCCACACCTCGGTTTGTCCGTTTCCTCTTTACAATCTCTACGGCGTTGCAACCCACCCTAAGATCATCAGAATGATGGCCAAAGTGTGGGTTGCCCCTCCGTTGAGTATGCCGTTAATGTGTATATTATCCTTTTAGTCAATCACCGATAAAGTCGAACATGGTATAAGCGAATGCCCTAGTAATGCTATAGAGAAACATGCCTTTATCAGAGATGTAGACAATAATATCAGCTATTCAGCAGCACAAGCATTAAGATCTGACTCACCTGACGGGTTTATGCTGAAAGTTCTTAGATCGGACCTTAGCATCGACTTGCCAGATGAGCAAAAACAAGTTTGCTTAAAACTCTGCATGTTGTTTGCATACAAATGCATTGAGAAACTCTTGTGAATTTCTCGTGTGTGTGTGTGTGTGTGTATGTGTATTTTCTTTTCATTATTGTTAAAATTTAAACATCTATTTGCTAATCTCCATGAGGAGGAAATAAAATGAATAAATAAATAAATAATTATTATTGTTATTATTATTTTTATTATTATTATTTTTATTAATATTATTATTATTTTACTATTATTATTATTATTATTATTATTATTATTATTATTATTATTATTATTATTTTTATTATTTTTATTATAATTATCATTATTATTTTCATTATTATTATTATTAATATCATTATTATTATTATTATTATTATTATTATTATTATTATTATTATTATTATTATTATTATTATTATTATTATTATTATTATTATTATTATTATTATTATTATTATTATTATTATTATTATTATTATTATTATTATCATTATTATTATTATTATTATTATTATTATTATTATTATTATTATTATTATTATTATTATTATTATTATTATTATTATTATCATTATTATTATTATTATTATTATTATTATTATTATTATTATTATTATTATTATCATTATTATTATTATTATTATTATTATATTATTATTATTATTATTTTATTATTATTATTATTATTATTATTATTATTATTATTATTATTATTATTATTATTATTATTATTATTATTATTATTATTATTATTATTATTATTATTATTATTATTATTATTATTATTATTTATTATTATTATTATTATTATTATTATTATTATTATTATTATTATTATTATTATTATTATTATTATTATTATTATTATTATTATTATTATTATTGTTATTATTATGGTAGTTTATCATATATATCATTTTCCCTTTTTAAGTAGCTTATGAACTTTTTGTCTGAAACACTTTATCCTATTTTAAATTGGATGCTGAGGTGACATGCCTGTTGAGAGGCGTTTGTAAACTAAGTGCCGTATGATGGCTAGGTACTTAAAAAGAATGAGAGGAAATGATTTAAATCAATCTGAACACATCGGGTTTATCCAATGAAAATGCATCTACAATAATATGGATGCCGCCATATTGTTTCCAGCGAGAATGACATCACGATACTTTCGTTTTCTAAAAATAGATCTTACGTGTGAAATGTAAAAGGTCGTTAAATTTGATTAAGTAAAGAACTATATGCATGTAACAACTTATAATTTTGCCATTTCTTATGAGCTACCGATAAAAAATGATTTAAAAGGATGTCCAACACTTCAACATACATTAAACTACTTAACGTGAAAGCTTTAAGGAAATGTGTTATATGCCGGGGACGATTTACCCGAAAAATGCAAACCTACACTTATATCCGAAGCGTATTTCTCATCTCACGGAATTACCCGAGAAGTTTCTATTGGATTTAAATGTCATTCAAGGTCACTACGTCGACCATCTTAATTAGCCGCGATTTGGCTAATACATGAATATTGTGTTCGGAGCTGCAAGCGAAACAAAATGCCTTCATTTTCTCGATAAGAGATACTGATCAGTAAATAATACAAAATGATAGGGGGAAAAGCATATAACCTTTAATGTCCCTCTCCTTATGTTTTAACCCATCACAAAATAATAACGAGTTTTTACCAGCATGTTGCAGACGACTCTGGAATCATTGTGGGAAAAGGAGAAAATGTTCTTAACGTATTCTACGTTAACCCATTACCAAACGATAACGACATTTGACCAGTTTGTAGCAGATGACTCTGGAAAACATTGTGGGAAAGTAGAAATTACCCTTAACGAGTAATTTCTCCTTTTCCACAATGTTTTCTGCCCTATCAGACGACTATTTTTGAAGTTCCCCATATGTTGTAATGTCGTCTGCAAACGCTTTCAATTTGGTACATTCGAAAATTTGGCGTTTGGTAAAGTGTAATTTAAGCTTACATTAATAAAAGAAAGTGATTGCTTAAATGATTAATACACACATTATTGTTTCCCTCTTCATTTGCGAGAGGGAAGGCATGAAGACGTAAACTTATTCCCTTCAAATATGACATTTTTATTTTTTGCGTATAATAAAGTGACATCCTAACGACAAAGAAAGAAACCAACACTAGTCACTGACAACTCAAATACGATAAGCAACAAAAGTCCGTTGCTAGGTAACCGATTTTCAATAACGGAATAATGGAGTTCTCGTGTGCGCTGTAGACACAAATGATCGTTAATTAGCGAAACGGACTCAATCGATCGAAACTGACTCATAATTAACGGAAAGTGTGTGGTTTGAGAGTAACGCATTTCTATAACATGAGCATTTTTCTATCTCTAAGTGTTCACGATAAACATTGTGCCCCATCTTGCTTTTAAAGAGCTATACGGATAAGTTACCAACAATAACCAATGCTTAGTATGTTTGTTATATTTATATACGTCTATTTCTACAATGATACAAAACGAAATGAATCCAAATGGTTCTGGTATAGTGACATACTTAATTATAGTGATTCTAATGACGATCTGTTGTTATCCTTTTATCTACGACTTTAGAGTACCTCAGTAAAATTATTTACTGTAAGTAAATTTAGTGTTGAAGTAAAAGTTGGTAGATCTACACTAAAATTGTGCTATAATTAATATTCAGTTGAAAACGGAGTTAAAACTTCAATTTGACAACAGCAAATAGGGGATTTCCAAAAATAATTGTTTAAGTTTAGTTAAACTTTGATTAAGAATAAGATAAAGCTACATTATCTACTCGTGTACGGTAATATCCCTGCTCGTGTATATGCCTGAATAATTGCATATGTCATAACACGACGAATACAATATATAAATTGTATCGACATATTATGATTTCTGGTATAAAGTTGAATAGCCAACCTTTCTTATCTTCAATTCTTCTTTAGTTCAGAAAGCAAGTACCTGTATAGTAAAGAGACAGACACCCAGAGGTTATTTATACAGATCTTATTTGCTTCAATCAGGTAGTTTTCTTATTAAAGCTTTCCGACTCTTTGTAATGGAAGTTTGACATATTTGTTTTAGGCCAAATATTACACTAGCTCATATGTGTAAAGTATATAATTTATAATAGCCATATAAAAGCCTCCCTGTTTACTTATGCTTACATTTTCTTTTAATTTTACTCAATGCTGTTTTTAGGTTTTCTAGTTTGTTTGTGTATGGGGTATAACATCATATCAACGCTTTTCAGTTATATTACGGCTTTCATAAAATTAAGAAGTAATCAGTTTAGGCTCCTATGCATTATGCCAGTATACCCTAACAAAACCAGACACACGTGATATCAACTCTCAATTGTTCAATAATAACTTATTTCATGCCATCTCGTGGTAATAGTTGAAACATTGTGTGGATTATTGATTCGGAGTAAATACAGAAACGATTGATCATGCACAACTTTAATGTGACGCTGAATTCAAGAGCCTTTTTGTAAATGTTTTTAAATGTACAACGCATATAATGGAATTCTACACACCATTGTCATAATTCTTCCACAAACGTATAAGTTAAAATTAGCAAAATAAACGTATTACGTCGGCTTGGCCGTTTTAACTTTTCTTAGATATACACTTATACATGTATCTAGATAAAACACGATAATCGCAAATATTGAAAATCAATTTAGGACAAATATGCGTCCTTTAATTATATCAAATGAAATATGCGAATCGGCGATTCAGGTTGGTCTGTTATGACCGTTATGGAACTCCATTTATTCAAAATGTAAAAACTGCTTTTGCCCAGGAAAGACTTGAATTCAGTTCCCGCCATGTGTTAGTTATAAATACCATGTTTACATATTACAGTGAAAAATGGAAGGAAAGCGATCCAAGCCGAGAGAATCTGATGAGTATTCTGAGGCACAGGAATTTGAAAGATCTTCCGAAGAACGACCCACTGAGACCTTGGACAGGCAGATCTGCGATCCTTGTTTCCTAGAAGAATTTCTCAAAGTAATGGCATTTAACATGTGTTACGTTTGTGAACAATCTTTTTGTAAAGAGTGTTTTAGCGGGCATAACACATCGCACGGTTTTCTTAGTTTGCAGAGTAGGAGTGAACAGTTAGAGAGATAGATGAATATTTGAGTTATATAAAGAACGAGAGCGATGCTGAGAGAAAGAAAAAGTTCATGAAAAATAACGTCTGTGTGAGTGACTATGTGGACATAAAACATGGATTGGATGAGGATGAGGATTGTATGATTTCTGGATTAACTGGATACGCAAATAAATGGTGGGTTGTCTGTGATTCTTCTAATAATTGTATTAAAGCCTTTAGTTTAGGGTCTAACGTGCTACAACGTTATATAAGGCTTGGCTCTCAACCTCAGGATGTTACGGAAATAATAGACAATGAAACGGATAGAAAACATTTGTTGGCAGTCACGTTTCTATGGAAACGTTTAATATTAATTATAAATTTGGGCAAAAACCCGGCCGTTATACACAGAACAATCTACACGGAGAAAGATTGCTTAAGTATAGATTTTTATGACGGCAATATTTATACCGTCTGTAAGGAACCTTCTCGCGTTTCTCCCCGTTCTGTATCTATAATGTCTGTAGAAGGAGTCACGTTAAAAACATTCCAGACTGATTTCCCCACATGGTCTGATTCTTACTTAACCATTCTAAACGGGAATATTTACATGACAGATCCCTATAACCACAGAGTCGTTTGTTACAATGATGAGGGACGTGTTCTACACGAAATTAAAGTTGACTGGTCATGGCCTTTCGGTATTTGTGTTGACCGGAGTGAAGATAAAGTTTATGTTAGTTCACTCGATCACGGCATAGTGTACGAACTGGAGTCTGATCTGAGTCGATATAAACCAGTCTTAGATCTGAAAACACGTTATATGGAGGATCCCCAGGCGATGTGTTTCTACAGTGGTAAACTGTACGTTGGCCATTACTCAGGGTCACGGTCTCATGTTACAGTGCTCCGACTTTTGTAACCTCGCCCTTCAATCCCCCCTCTAGTATATTGACATCATATAATCTTACATCAATGGTCATACATCCTGACAACAGTTATAGCATGTTCTATTGTTGCCATGGTTACCGGGTTACAGCTAAACACTATGGAATAATTTGCATTTATCGGTCATTACTTTTGTAAATTTATAGAATTTTTTTTTTTTTTTAAATTATTTTTTATCCAATATTCATTCAAACATTCTTTTACATGTAAATAATAAATGTGCTATTTCCAGTCTAGAATCAATATTAGACCCGTGACTGCAGATCGATACCATAATTACCGGAGTTGTCTACGACAATTGTTTTCTATCCGTTAAACAGTGCAACAGCAGCATTCATGCTCATTGCTCACCATATATTGCGTTTACATACTGTCGTATTAAAGTTATTGCAGACTTCCCAACTATTTGTTATCCGTTAAAACACATTGATACTCAGAAGTTGTAACTAGCTTGTGCCTTTCTAGTCACAACCTCTGGGTGTACTCACAACCTTTGATAATTCATGTTTTGTGGATGTATGTGTGTGAGAGTGGTGACATGTGTGTAAGTATGTTAAGTGCGTGTGTGTTCATATAAGTGTGTATCTGTTTTAAAGTGTGTTTAACCACAACATTTTGATGTTAACAAATGACAATAAAAATATTCTTTACCGATACTTTTCTTTTTTGTACGTTTATAGATATAGATTATAAGTCCCTCTGGTATTTATCATGAAGGAAATAAATCGCCAAAGATCAGCTGGTATCGAAATATGAAATCATAAGTGTTAGTCTTGACAAGTCTCTGCTTTCACAATTTTAATTTGCACTCTGTCATATTTGTGACCAAAGGATTAAGTCGTTATTTCATTTTCCCTATGAAATGAAAGCATTTGGGATGATTATAAAAACGACATTTCAAAATGTGATGAGATTGGAAAATAATCCACTGACAGAGCAGAAAACATTGCGCGCAAAGGAGAAAATGCTCGTTGCGAGCAAGTTCCGCTTCTCCCTACATGCTTTCCAGAGTTGCCTGCAACGTATTGATCAAATGTCGTTACTGTTTGGTAATGGGTTAAACGCCTTGTCAACATTTTTCAGTAATGTAACGACTTTCTTGGATTTCACCAGTACAAGGCAGGGCTCTACAATGTCTTGTTGAAGGACACTTCCTAAACAATGTCTATCCTATATGATTTATCCCTTAGATGCAGGAGGCGTCATTGTTAATCGCCGCCAGAAGTAATAAACGACATGTTTACACAAAGAAGGTGTTATGGTCGTTGACAAAAGTTAGATGAGGGTACCTGTTAGATGAGATGTTTTAGCGGGCATGACAAATCGCACGGTGTTTTAAATTCGCAGAGTGAAAGTGAACAGTTAGAAAGAGAAATAGATGAATACTTGAGTTACTTGAAGAACGAGAGCGATGCTGCGAGGAAAGTAAAATTCATGAAAAATGGCGTTTGTGTGTGTAATTATGTTGACACAGAACATGAATTTGACAGGGTTAAACATTGTTATATTACTGGAATAACTGGATACGGATATAAATGGTTCGTAGTTTGTGATAATTGTAACTATTGTATCAAATTATTTATATTGGGTTCTAATGTGTTACAGCGTTATATAAAGCTTTGGTCTGGTCCTTTCGATGTTACGGAAATAATAGTCGAAAACAAAACGATCTATTTCCGGAACATACAATAAAACGAATAGAAAACATTTGTTGGCAGCCACATTACCAGAAAATCCTCTCATATTGATACTAGACTTGGGCAAAAACCCGGCCGTTATACACAGAAAAATCAAAACGGCGAAACCCTGTTATAGTATAGATTTCTATGGCGACAACATTTATACCGTCTGTGTGTGGAACCTCCTCTCAGTCGATTCGATTATCGCTTTTCTGTTTCTATAGTGTCTCTATTGGGAGACACGTAAAAAATAATTCCATACTGGCGTCTCTGTATCTTCCTCGCCTTACTGTTCTAAATGGGAATATTTACACGACAGATCCCATTAACCACATAGTGGTTTGTTACAATGACAAGGGACGAATTCTGCATGAAATTACAATTAAAGGGTCATGGCCTGAAACTATTTGTGTTGACCGGAATGAAGATAGACTTTATATTTGTTCGTGGAAGCACCACCAATCGTACGAACTGGAATCTGTTCTGAGTCGATATAAACCAGTCTTAGATCAGACAACACGTTATATGAAGGATCCCCTTGCGATGTGTTTCTAAAGGGATAAACTGTACATTAGCCATGAGTCGAAACCAAAGTCTCGTGTTACTGTGGTCCGACTTCTGTAACCTCACCCTTCTATCTTCCCTTATCGGTACCGCTCCCGAATTTGCTCTCTTGACAACACTTCTAAGGGGTTGTTTTGGTCCAACAAAACACGCCCAACATCCTGTCGTCGACGAAAACGTCGATATCGCCTCAAACCTTTCGCCAAGTCAGCCATATTTGAGCAGCCTATTCAGATTTGAGGAAGCCAATTAGCTTCCTCAAATTACCCTACTCAACTTAAGGTGGTGTGCAGAAATCCAATGTAAAAATCACGATGGACTCTGGACTCGAAGGCGTCAGTCAATATATAGCAGTAGTCTCAATAATGCTCCGTGAACAAAGCTTTTTTCAACATTTGGACATTAATCATTGTAATCAAAAGTTGTACAACAGTCTAATTCAACATGTAAATCCATCGTTTCAAAAGAGTCAGAACAAAACTAAAGAATCAAATAAGAAAAATATGGATCAAATGATTTTAGTCGAAATATAGTATCAAATGCTCAGCAATATTGAACTCCGGTTATTCGCGTGTACTCACAGTGGTACTAGTATGTTAGGACTTGAGAGTGAATGTCCTACTTTTCGAACTATGTGACGTAGCTCCGTCATTGCATATTTCATACTTCTATGTTAACATTTATTTGCACTTTTTAAGCGTTGGATTTAAATCAAAGCTTTAGATATGCATACAATAGTGACACTTTTAAGACTTCACACAACGAAAGATAAATGGTTGAGCTCCAAATTGGTATGTTTGATTTCATATTCATTTGCATATTTATGGAGTCATAGGTGGTCAAACTTGAAAAGAGAATCTGCGCGCAAACATAAAACGTAAAAATCACGATGGACTCTGTACTCGAAGGCGTCAGTCAATATATAGCAACAGCCTTTGAGACCAGAAATCTGGACTATATATAGCAATAGCCTTCATGACCAGAAATCTGGACTAGTTTCCCCCTGACATAAACAAGTGCTGTGTCATCAGCAAAATGAATTGTATCAAAGGATAAGTAACTTCTTGTTATCAGTGAGTGACAGTGGTGCAGAGGTAGAGCATTGACTACCTGTATCGAGGGTCCCGGGTTCGAATCCCCATTACGGGCTTATTTTTGTATATTTAAGTAGACAAATCCTTCCTGTTTGTTATTATGTTCAAAAACCTTTAAAAGGCACGTGACAGGATATGAGTACAAATAAATAACTGAAAAAATAAACTCCTTTTACATATGTTTTATTGTGCTCTGAATATATGCTGTCTCCAATTCAACAATCTGCTTATTTAGATATTCAAGAATCAGTCAATCTGAATTATAAACTGGCTTATTCAGGTTATTTCTCATTGGCTTTCAGGTTTAAGTTGTGATGATGAGTTTTTTTGGTGATAACTATTTTAATCGGACCAAAAGTTTACCAAATAATATAATGTGATATACCCGGTAGGATTTGTCTCCTTCCATGAGCCTTTAAATTACACAAATTTTAACTGTATTGGTTATTAACACATAGAATAGTGACAATAGCTATCTCCATTTGATGTATGGAAAAAGAAGTTCCATATGTAAAGGCTGTTGAACTTATTGCTGAATTGCTTCTAATTTCTGAAAGCAGGCATAAAAATCAAGATTCACTTAATTGTTGTTGTTCACTTAACTTGTAATTTTGAAGTTATTCTGTCCAGATGGCAAATGTGTTGCCATCAATAACCCATTACCTCATATCCATTATGTCACCATGGCCTAGTGGTTAGGACGTCCGCCTCGGGTCGGGGAGGTCGAAGGTTCAAGTGCCAAGGATGGTGTTTGTCCGGAGAATGTTTCTCGTGGGACATGTACAGAAATGGCCCGTTTGTGAACCGCCAGCTAGTTAGATCTGATGGTTATCGACTAATATAGGCTTGTGGCTGGGCACAGTGATATAAATTGGGAGGTATTTGGTATATTCAGTGAAAAATTTATCATAAATCAAACTGACTGGTCCTTTAAATAGGGTTGAACCTTTTATAGATAGACATCAAACTCCTCACAAGGATCTTCCCTTGGATCGAAAGAGATCTTAAAGGGTCAGAAATAATACATCACCACAATTTCATGGCTCAGAATGCTGGAATCAATGCTGTATATGAGAACCCAATGCCTTGACTTTGCCACCAATGATTTGCATGGAAAGAATGTTTGCCTTGATCAGTTCATAGATTTGCTCTTAATCCAACTCAAGTTATGTTAGCCATTTGAAAAAGCCCATTATAAAAAACACACTCTAGACAGTGCAGACACTTTAGATCCACATTGTGACCCACTTTTTAACAACATTGTTGAAATACCTACATTTCTAACCTTCCCTGTCACTCTGTTAGACCAGTGGTAACAGCAGTAGCCTTGTTTACCTAGTACAGTAATGGTTTATCATTTTAGTTTATGTATCAAACTGTTTTACAGTGAATCTGGAAATGAGAATCAATCCCCTTTCAAAATATTATCAAGTGTTATCTTAGATCCAAAAGTCTAAGGGATGTTGTTTAAATCAATCCTCTCTCAACTGAAAAATTATGACAAGCTGTCATTCTTCCACTCAAATTTTATATGAATAATGTTATTTTGTTGCATCAAATACACCAACCAGTATGAACAGATATTCACTGACTTAATTAAACGTTTTCCAAATGTGTATGTGAAAAGCATCTTGAGACTATTATTGAATTTAAAGAAATGTATGATTTTGTAATAATTTCATAAGAGTAACATTTTTTCACATTATTATCATATCTAAAATGAATAAGCTAAAGCATTGCATAGACTATATACTATACTGTCATGTCACACACTCCCCATTTCACTGTCAAGTCACATACCCTCTTCTAAAATGTTTGTAACATACTCAATTCCAAAGTGTCATGGCATATACTTTATCATGTATCGTATTTATCATAAGTACTATACACTGTCAAGTCACTTACTTTATGCTAGATTGCCATGTTGTATGATCTCTTCTAGAATGTCATGTCACATGGCCCCTAGTACAATGTCATGTCATGCATACCCTACTACAATGTCATGGCACCATTACAATCCCATGTCACGCACACCCTACTACAATCGCATGTCACTCACACCCTACTACAATGTCATGTCACATTGCCCCTATTACAATCCCATGTCACACACATTCTTCAACAATGCCATGTCACACACACCCTACTACAATGTCATGTCACACACTTTACTACATTCCATGTCACGCACACCTACTACAATGTCATGTCACACACTATATTACAATCCCATGTCACGCACACCTACTACAATGTCTTATCGCAAACCCTACTACAATCGCATGTCACTCACACACCTACTACAATGTCATGTCACACACACCTACTACAATCCCATATCACGCACATCCTACTACAATGTCATGTCACACACTTTACTACATTCCATGTCACACAAACTTTACTACAATGTTATGGCACAGACACCCTACAACAATGTCATGTCACACACCCCCTACTACAATGTCATGTCACACACACCCTACTACAATGTCATGTCACACACACCTACTACAATCCCATGTCACACACACCCTACTACAATGTCATGTCACACACTTTACTACATTCCATGTCACACACACTCTACTACAATGTTATGTCACACACACCCTACAACAATGTCATGTCACATGGCCCTTACCACAATGTTATGTCACACACACTCTACTACAATGTCATGTCACACACACTCTACAACAATGTCATGTCACCTTACTACAATGTCATGTCACACACACCTACTACAATGTCATGTCACACACTCTACTACAATCCCATGTCACGCACACCTACTACAATGTCATGTCACAAACACCGTGCTACAATGTCATGTCACACACACCCTACAACAATATCAAGTCAATATTAAAGAGATTGGAATTTACAATAAATTGTGATTCCTTAGTCATTTTATATATACATATATCAATACCATTAACTCATTACAAATGATTATTTCATATCACACATCCATTACAAATTATATATATATACTATCGTTATTTTTTTATACAAAATTTCTATCTACTATCATTCATTCATTACAAATTCTTATTTAACTTTCTTAAACCAAATACATTTCAGCTTGTAAATAATTCAATATACATTATCCACATCATCATAATGCAAGCTAAACAACCTTAGCTGACAATGCTCCTTATAACACTATTAATTCATTCTTCACTACTCTGTCATGTCACATACTCATTCTATATTGTCAGTTCACATAATCAATTCTACCTGACATGTCAACTACTCCATACTTAATTGTCATGTCAAAAACACCCAATTACCCTGTCATGTCACACACACAATGTTTCATAATCATGTCTCATACACCATACTTCATTGTCATGTCATATACTCCATACTACCCTTTCATGTCACATACTCCATACTTCCCTGTCATGTCACATCCACCATATGACACATTCATGTCACATATTAGATTATGTCCTCTCATATAAACCAAACACCATACTAGTTTGGTCATGTCTAACAATTCATTCTACATTGCTATGTCACATACTGGATACTTGAATGCCATGTCACATACTCCTTAATACCCTTGTCATAATACAAACTTCATACTACATTTTCATGTCACAAACACTATACTACCCTGTCATGTCAAATACTCCTCACTACCCTGTCATGTCACATACTTTATTCTACATTGTTATGTCACATACACCAGATTATCTGTCATGTCACATACTCCTCACTTCCCTGTCATGGTACATACTTCATTTTACATTGGTTAGTCAAATACTGGATTTTCCTATGACATGTCACATACTTCTCACAATACTGTCATGACACTCTAAATTGGTATGTAACAACCACGATACTTCTATGATATGTCACATACTTCATTGGACATTGGTATGTCAAAAACTGGATACTTCTATGACATGTCAAATGCTCCTCACTTCCCTGATATGGCACATACTTCATTCTACATTGTTATATCACATACTGGATAATTCTATGGCATGTCACATCTCCTTATTTCCCTGTCATGGCATATACTTCGTTCTACATTGGTATGCCACATACTTGATACTTCTATGACATGTCACATACTTCAAACTACATTGGTATGTCACGAACTGGATACTTCTATCACATGTCACATGCTCCTCTCTTTCCTGTTATGGCACATACTTCATTCTACATTGTTATTTCACATACTGGATACTTCTATGACATGTCACATACTTTTACAATCCTGTCATGGCACATACTTCATTTTACATTGGTATGTCACAAACTGGATACTATGACATGACATATACTCCTTACTACACTGTCATGGCAAATACTTCATTTACATTGGTACTTCGATGACATGTCATATAATCCTCACTACCTTGTCATGATAATACTTCATTCTACATTGTTATCTCACATACTGGATACTTCTATGACATGTCAGATACTTCTAACAATCCTGTCATGGCACATACTTCATTTTACATTGTATGTTAAATACTGGGTACTTCTAATCATGTCACATGCTGCCCACTTCCCTGTTATGACACATACTTCAAACTACAAAGGTATGTCACATAATCGATACTTCTATGATATGTCATATACTGCTCACTTCTCTGTTATGACATATGCTTCATTCTACATTGGTATGTCACATACTGGATACTTCCATAGCATGTCACATACTGCTTACTTCCATGTTATGACACATACTTCATACTACATTGGTATGTCTGGTACTGGATATTCTTATGACATGTCACATACTCCTTTCTACCTTGCTTTGTCACATACTTCAATCTAAATTGGTATGTCAAATACTGGATACTTCTATGACATGTCATGTACTCGTAACTACCATGCAATGGCACATACTTCATTCTACATTGGTATGTCACATACTTGATACTTCTATGACATGTCACATACTCCTTTCTACCCTGCTATGTCACATACTTCATTCTACATTTGGTATGTCAAATACTAGATACTTATATGACATGTCATATAACCCTCACTACTGTGTCATGGTACATACTTCATTCTACATTGGTATGTCACAAACAATATACTTCTATGACATGTCACATACTTCATTTGGCATTGATATGTCACAAACAGGATACTTCTATGACATGTCACATGCTCCTCACTTCCCTGTTATGGCACATACTTCATTCTACATTGTTATTTCACATACTGGATACTTCTATGATATGTCACATACTCCTCAATACCCTGTTATTGCACAAACTTCATTCTACATTGTTATATCACATACTGGATACTTCTATGTATGTTACATCTCCTCACTTCGCTGTTATGGCACATACTTCATTCTACATTGGTATGCCACATACTTGATACTTCTATGACATGTTGCATACTTCAAACTACATTGGTATTTCACAGCTGGATACTTCTATGACATGCCACATGCTCCTCACTTCTCTGTCATGGCACTTACTTCATTCTACATTGTTATTTCACATACTGGATACTTCTATGACATATCACATACTCCTCAATACCCTGTTAAAGCACATACTTCACTCTACATTGTCATATCACATACTTGATACTTCTATGACATTTCATATACTCCTTTCTACCCTGATATCTCACATACTTCATTCTACATTGGTATGTCAAATACTGGATACTTCTATGACATGTCATATAATCCTCACTACCTTGTCATGATTATACTTCATTCTACATTGGTATGTCACAAACATGATGCTTCTATGACATGTCACATACTTCATTGGACATTGGTATGTCACAAACATGATGCTACTATGACATAGCACATGCTCCTATCTTCCCTGTTATGGCACATACTACATTTTACATTGTTATTTTACATAATGAATACTTTTATGATATGTCAAATCTCCTCACTTTCCTGCCATGGCACATACTTCATTCTACATTGATATGTCACATACTCGATACTTCTATGACATGTCACATATTCCTCACGACTTGTCATGGCACATATTTCATACTACATAGGTAAACTCATGTCTCATACTCCATACTCCGATGACATGTCAGAGCTATATACTACCCTGTCGTGTAACATACTCCATATTCCCCTGATATGTCTCATACTACGGTGACATGTCACAAACTCCATACTAAGATGACATGTCTCATAGTCAATACTAACCTTACATGTCTCATACTCCATACTACGGTGACATGTCGCGTACTCCATACTACCCTGTTGTGTCTCATACTCCTTACTCCCCTGATATGTCTCATACCACCGTGACATGTCACATACTCCATAATACGGTGACATGTCCCATAGTCAATATTACCCTGACATTACTCATACTCCATACTTCCATGTTGTGTCTCATACTTTCCTGACATGTCTCATACTCCCCTGATATGTCTCATACTACGGTGACATGTCACATACTCCATACTTCGGTGGCATGTCACATACCTTTTACTACGGTGGCATGTCTCATACTCCAAACTACCCTGACACGTCTCATACTCCATACTATAGTGACATGTCACATAATCCATACTACGGTGATACATCACATACTCGATACTACCCTGACATGTCACATACTGCATACCACCCTATAGTGTCATGTTTCCTTACTACCCTGACATGTTTCATACTCCATACTATCATGTTGTGTCACATACTACACTGACATGTTTCATACTACCCTGACATGGCTCATACTACCCTTACATGGCTCATACTACGCTGACGTGTCTCATAGTCAATACTATCCTGACATTTTTTATATTCAATACTACCTTGACATGTCTCGTATTCCATACTACCCTGACGTGTCTCATTCTACGCTGACATGTCTCATAGTCAATATCACCTGACATGTCTTATAGTCAATACTACAGTGACATATCTATACTCCATACTTCCCTATCGTGTTACATCCTCCATACTACCCCGTCGTGTCACATACTCCATGCTACCCTGACCTGTCTCATACTCAATACTTTGGTGACATGTCACATACCCTATACTTCCCTGACATGTTACATCCTCAATACTACCCTGTTGTGTCTCATACTCCATACTCCCCTGATATGTTTCATACTATGGTGACATGTCACATACTCCATACTAAGGTGACATGTCTCATAGTCAATACTACCCTGACATGTCTCATACTCCATACTACCCTGTTGTGTCTCATACTCCCCTGATATGTCTACTACTACGGTGACATGTCACCTACTCCATACTACGGTGACATATCATATACTCTATACTAAGGTGACATGTCTCATACTCCAAACTACCCTGACACGTCTCATACTCCATACTATGGTGACATGTCACATACTCCATACTACGGGTACACATCACATACTCCATACTACCCTGACATGTCATATACTCCATACTACCCTGTAGTGTCATGTTCTCCTTACTACCCTGACATGTTTCATATTCCATACTATCGTGTTGTGTCACATGCTATCCTGACATGTCTCATACTCCATTCTATTGTGAGATGTCTCATACTCCATACTACGGTGACATGACACATACTCCATACTAAGGTGACATGTCTCAAAGTCAATATCATCCTGACATATCTCATACTCAATACTACCCTGTTGTGTCTCATACTGCATACTCCCCTGACATGCCTCATATTCCCGTGATATCTCTCAAACTACGGTGACATGTCACATACTAAATACTACGGTTGCATGTCTCATAGTCAATACTACCCTGACATGTCTGATACTCCCCTGACATGTCAGATACTACATACTACCCTGTCATGTAACATACTCCATACTACCCTGATATGTCTCATACTACGGTGACATGTCACATACTCCAAACTAGCCTGACATGTCTTATACGCCCTACTATGGTGACATGTCACATACTCTATACTACGGTGACACATCACATATTTCATTCTTCCCTTACATGTCACATACTCAATACTAACCTGTAGTGTCATGTTCTTCTTACTACCCTGACACGTCTCAGACTACCCTGACTGTCTCATACTACCCTGAAATGTCTCATAGTCAATATTTTCTGATATTTCTCATAGTCAATACTACCTTGACATGTCTCATATTCCATACTACCCTGACATGTCTCATACTTCCCTGACATGTCTCATACTACCCTGACATGTCTAATAGTCAATATCACCTGACATGTCTTATAGTCAATACTACACTGACATGTTTTATACTCCATACTTCTCTATCCAGTTACATCCTTCATACTACCCCGTTGTGTCACATACTCCATACTACCCTGATCTGTCTCATACTCAATACATCAGTGACAAATCACATACCCCATATTTCCCTGACATGTCACATACTCCATACTTACCTGTTGTGTCTCAAACTCCATACTCCCCTGATATGTCTCATAATACGGTGACTTGTCACATACTCCATACTACGTTGACATATCTCATAGTCAATACTTTCCTGACATGTCTCATACTCGATACTACCCTGTTGTGTCTCATACTCAATACTCCCCTGTTGTGTCTCATACTCCATACTCCCCTGACATGTCTCATACTCCATACTACTCTGACATGTCTCATATCCCCTGATACGTCTCATACTACCCTGACATGTCACATACTCTATACTACGGTGGCATACTCATACTCCAAACTACCCTGACACGTCTCATACTCCATACTACGGTGACACATCACATACTCCATACTACCCTGACATGTCTAGTCAATACTACCCTGACGTGTCTCATTCTACGCTGACATGTCTCATAGTCAATATCACCTGACATGTCTTATAGTCAATACTACACTGATATATATATTCTCCATACTTCCCTATCGTGTTACATCTTCCATACTACCCCGTCGTGTCACATACTCCATACTACCCTGACCTGTCTCATACTCAATACTTTGGTGACATGTCACATACCCTATACTTCCCTGACATGTCACATACTCAATACTACCCCGTTGTGTCTCATACTCCATACTCCCCTGATATGTTTCATACTATGGTGACATGTCACATATTCCATACTAAGGTGACATGTCTCAAAGTCAATACTACCCTGACATGTCTCATACTCCATACTACCCTGTTGTGTCTCATACTCCCCTGATATGTCTACTAATACGGTGACATGTCATATACTCCATACTACGGTGATATGTCACATACTCTATACTAAGGTGGCATGTCTCATACTCCAAACTACCCTGACACGTCTCATACTCCATACTATGGTGACATGTCACATACTCCATACTACGGGTACACATCACATAGTCCATACTACCCTGACATGTCATATACTCCATATTACCCGGTAGTGTCATGTTCTCCTTACTACCCTGACATGTTTCATATTCCATACTATCGTGTTGTGTCACATGTTTCATACTCCATTCTATTGTGAGATGTCTCATACTCCATACTACGGTGACATGACACATACTCCATACTAAGGTGACATGTCTCAAAGTCAATATCATCCTGACATATCTCATACTCAATACTACCCTGTTGTGTCTCATACTGCATACTCCCCTGACATGCCTCATATTCCCGTGATATCTCTCAAACTACGGTGACATGTCACATACTAAATACTACGGTGGCATGTCTCATAGTCAATACTACCCTGACATGTCTGATACTCCCCTGACATGTCAGATACTACATACTACCCTGTCATGTAACATACTCCATACCACCCTGATATGTCTCATACAACGGTGACATGTCACATACTCCAAACTAGCCTGACATGTCTTATACTCCCTACTATGGTGACATGTTACCTACTCTATACTACGGTGACACATCACATACTCCATTCTTCCCTTACATGTCACATACTCAATACTAACCTGTATGTTCTTCTTACTACCCTGACACGTCTCAGACTACCCTGACTGTCTCATACTACCCTGACATGTCTCATAGTCCATATTTTCTGATATTTCTCAAATTCAATATTACCTTGACATGTCTCATATTCCATACTACCTTGACATGTCTCATACTACCCTGACATGTCTCATAGTCAATATAATCCTGACATTTCTCATAGTCAATACTTCCTTGACATGTCTCATATTCCATACTACCCTGACATGTCTCATTCTACCCTGACATGTCTCATACTACCCTGACATGTCTCATAGTCAATATGAGCTGACATGTTTCATATTTAATACTGCATGGACATGTCTCATATTCCATACTTCCCTGACATGTCTCATACTCCATACTACGCTGACATGTTTTATACTCCATACTTCCCGGTCGTGTCACAAACTGCATACTACGGTAGTACCCTGTTGTGTCTCATACTCCATACTACCCTGACATGTCTTATACTCTATACTACCCTGACATTTCTCATACTCCATACTACCTTGACATGTGTCATACTCCATACTACCTGGCATGATCTAGATTGTACCTCTGTATAACATTATATTGAGAGATAGTACAGTCACGGATGGCTTTTTGTAAATCTTGACTGGATGCTACTTATCATTCATCTTGAGAGTGGTGGAAGTCACGGATAGCTACATGTAAACCAAGAATAAAAGAGAATGTTCAAGTTTCTTCTACGCGTTCTGTATAACTAGCTAGAGCTTCCTTTATTCATGTTTTAAACCAGTATAGCTATAAATTTCCGAAACTGTTGATTGAATAGTAGCAAACACTCGTTTTGACCGTCTGTTCTGTTTGAAATAAGCACATGTTCGAATAAACGAAGAGTTAGACAAGCGAGTGCACGGGGATTTCCCTGGGACCCAGTAGTTGTAAGGGTTTTCCACATAGGGCACGTGTTCGATCCCCATCTGTAGTCTACTACTGAGTTAGTGCACCTTTCTTTAGCGAGGCACGTTTGAGCCCAAACATAGTAGTGGTAAGGGGGAATCTGCCCGGAATATTTGTTGACAGTGTGTTTTTAACACCGTAAAGTTACTAGACGGCCCTTTCGGAAAAGAAGAAAATAGTTGAGTTTTTGCACATTGATTAACTAAACATGTACTTTTCAAATAGGTGTTTTCTATAGTGTCTTTTAAAATGCATGTACTTTCAAATTAATATATGATATCTGCGTGATATCATTTGAAATAAAGGTAAAATCCCAACGGAAATTATTTGAAATTAACCATTTTTCGTTCTATCGTACTTCCAAGTCTTCCTTAGACATACGGACGGACACATATGTATAAACTTTCTTTGTCAAAATAACCCCAACCCCACCCTGATTAATAAGCATTCATCTGGACAAGCTTGGGGATTAAGTTAAGAACACAGGAAAATTCATGCTATATAAAACGAGCTAAGTTAATTATGTCCTTGCTTTTTTTTTGAGACATAAATTATGTCAAAACCAGGGTTCGGACATTCGCCTCAGAAAGCGTAAGATAATTAGGTCGGAACATATTAACTATATCGTAATGCGAACTCTGGCAATATGTTGTCAGATTCCGAATCTAAAAGACACTTTGTTTCAATTTCAATTGAAAATAACCGAATTGGGTGAATTGCCCTCTATAAACTATTAATATGTCAGTTTTGTTCTCGCACTGACGGATGGACACACAGACATGTGACGGTAACATTTGGGTATATTTATTTGGATAAAACGGATGCCGTATATCTAGCTGAACGGCTAAAGAAACGGGATAAAACGTTTTAGAATTAAGTTTCCTGACAGCAGTCTTCCGACTGACCACCGTTGCCGATGGTTCTACCCGGCTTGACCAGCTCTTTTGGGAAGTTGAGTTTGGGGTCTTCCTCCATCATTTAACTGTAATATTGTTGACGCGATGTAAAAAAAAAACATACAAATAATAGAATAAACCCTTTATCAAATGTAAAATTTTCGACTGTCCCAAATTGAAAAAGTTTGCAGACCACATATCAAAATGTGATTAAATTTGGAAAGTATTCTTCTGATAGTGTAGAAAATTTTGTTGGAAAAGAAGAAATCTCTTTCGCTCCCATAATGTTTTCCAGAGTCGTCTGCAACAATCAAGTGAAAAGTCGTTATTCTTTTGGGAAAATGTTAAGGTTGGTCGAACAACAGACGTCGCTTAAAACCAGAGCTTTAACATATCCAATTTGTTATTTCGGTAAAAAAAATCGGAATGACAAAATAAGTTGTCGGATGAAAATCGTCTGCTGCAAATGCGTCTAAACGAGTTTTCATCGAAATTATTCTTAAGGAAAAACATTTTAATCAATAAATCTATGTTATTGTACATTGAATTTAGAGAAAGAGAGACCCCAATATTGTTATCGTTATTTTTTCTAATCGATGTTTTGTTGGGGCGGAAAAACTACTACGAGGTGAAAGAAAAAAAAAGAAACACTAACAAACTAAAAAATAGAGAATGAAAAATAGATAACGAACAAAAATCCGTTGCCAAAGATTTCAACATACCGATTGTATACAAAAGGAGATGTACTTAAATTGTATGATAGCGTCTTTAAAAGAAATTATTAATTATACATTTCGGCTTTGGTTGTTACTGTTAATTATGAAAACCTCTTATGATTCAAGAGCGTTGATTGGTTGTTGAGAAATAGAGGGTGATCTATAAATAGATAAGGGTCTACCCTCATTTAGGGATTATATAACAAATCCAGGTAAAATCAGCTAAAAATAGACTACGGCTAACCGCTATTTTATTGGCTTACCCTTATTTTTAACGGTTGACCGCTAAATTTGAGGGTATACCGTTAAATTTAGCGGTAAACCCCCATTTTAAATGGAGGTTTATCGCCATTTACAATTTCGGTCTATTCCGCACACCATAACATACATCTTAAAATCTATAATCAATGAATAGCTATAACGTGACCGCAAATCGATATCATGCCGGTTGCCCATCTCGAAGATAAATGTTCTCTATCAGGTAAACACAGCAGCATTACTATTTACTGCTCACAGTGAATTGCTATTGCATGCTGTCCTTTTTGGAGTAATTGAAGACTACCTGTCCGTTTAAAATCAAATTATTGTACTATAACTCTCAGAAATTGTAATTAGTTTATGCTTTGATAGTTACAATATATCTGGGTGTAATCCCTATAATTCCACAACCTTTGATAATTCATGTTTTGTGTACGTGTGTCAGAGAGATGGGGCGTCTATATGTATATGTGTGTGTCTTGAGGGATGTGTGTGTGTATGTATGTGCGGGGGGATTCTTAATTATGTTGAGGTGAGGTACGGATTTTTGTAGGGTGTTCAGAAAATGTTTAATCATAACATGTTGATTGTAGATGAAATAAACACCATTAAACAATACGTTTTCTATTTCAAGCGTCCGTATTCCCGATAAGAATTCCAAACACCAACCGTTATTCTTGATATAGAAAATAATGACGCCCAAATATTAATACCGCTCTCTCAGAGCGCGTAGCGCTCGGAGAGCGGATAACGGTAACATACGTACGAGTAACAAGTTATGTTAACACCGGTTATACCATTAGCAAAAAAAACATGTGGCTTCCGGTAAATCTATAGGAGAAAACTCGGGCTTGCTTCGGGTGTTTCCGGCAAAGCCGGAAACACTCGAAGTCTTATTCGGCATGTGTCCGGCAAAGCCGGACACATCCCGATTGCATTCGGATCGTCTTCGAGTAAAAACGGAATGGACTGGTTTTACATAAATTCATTGCCGCTCATTGAGTTTATTTCCGCCAATCATGAATGAACCATAAACCATTCTATCGAAAAACAAAACACGAACAACAGGATCAGCGCCACCGCTTCAAACTTTAAATTTGACACAGTGTTCAACTCCTTGAAAGGACAACGTATCGCCGGTTGTAGGTAAGAGAACTTTTTGTACTCTTTCATTTCGTTATAAAACAGTATATCTAAATAGACCATTTTCACCAATATTCGTCATAGAAAAATCGAGAAGGCGAGGTCACGCCTCGCCGAAGATGCTTCCTCTAAACAAACATCCATCTGAAAAAAACTTCTCCCTTTTCAGTAGAACTACAGCATTCATTTTTTAGTATTACAGTACATGTTCCCTTCAGTACTAGGCTAGAAAGTGTGTGTTGCCCACAACACTCCACGGTGAAATAAGTGTTCACCTTCTATCGATTCGGTGATTACACCCTGCAGTTTGGCATAATCTAATGTTTATGTAGACGGTCTATGACATTTTCGCGGTGTGTAAGGAAAGCATTAGGTACACATCGTGTTGTATATGGAATACACTAGTATGCTGACCAATAAAGCAACGATTTCAACTCGTCAGTTGCTGACATGGATTATTTGTTATTGTTGGAGCTTTTAAATTGAATACAAGGTACCTTCTTGACAATTCAATAGCGTTATTGGCCGATAGTTTAGATAACAATGACAGCGTGAATTTCCTTTTCAAAAAAATTAAATACCCTGTAAAGTATTTGGTTATATATGTCACCTTATTCGTTTGACAGTATTTTATTTTACTTGATTCAAGTGATAGTATTATTCCCAAACATTGAATTATTCTTGCAATTGATAATTTTGGCCCAAGGGTTTATGGAAATAGATCACTTAGTTGTTTTTTCTTTATTTAACAGAATGCACGATGATTGGGAATATGACGATTTCAAACAAGCTTCAAAAGAAGAGATGATGCAGACCTGCATAAACATTGACTCTGTTTTGTAATACAAGTAAGTACATAGTCTTTCTCAGGCCACTTTGAACTTTTCAAACATAAGTGTCATAAACATAGAAGATAGGTTATGAAAGCAATATAACAAAGAAGCAATCTATCAAATGTTAAAGCAGTTTTTCTCTTTAATTCAAACATCTCTCATTAGATTGTACTATAGATAACAATGCCAGCATGAATTTCCTTTTCCAAAAATGAAATACCCTGTAAAGTATTAGGTAATATATGCAACCTTATTCGTTTGGCAGTATCTTATTTTACTTGATTCCAGTGATAATATAATTCCCAAACATTGAATTTTTCTTGCAAGTGAGAATTTTGGACCAAAGGTTTAGGGTAATAGATGCCTTAGTTGTGATTTCTTTATTTTACAGAATGCATGATGGTTGGAAATATGACAATTTCAAACAAGCTTCCAAAGAAAAGATGATGCAGACCTGTATGAACATTGACTCTGTTTTATAGTACAAGTAAGTAGATCTACATGTATAGTCTTTCTCACATCCCTTTGAACTTTACAAACATAAATGTCATAAACATAAAAGATAGTGGTATGCAGCACAGTATTCAGGAAACAAGCAAGTTTGACAGGTTGGAATTCTTAATATGTCCTCCTTTTATTACTTTGTTTAAAAAAAAATATATATATATATAACAGTTGATGAATTTGGTGTTACTCACAATTTGTAATTGACTTTTCCTTTTTTATTTTTTTGAAAACCTTGGTCTGGATGAGAATGAATCAAGACAGGTTGAAATATAGATTTTTTTCATCAATCAGTTCTTTTTTTCCTGTCAGATTACTGCTTCAATTGATTAACAAGGGGAAATAATTATTGCCAATGTTACCAATTAAGAATGATCAGTCGGGGCCTCCGTGGCCTAATGGTTAGAATACAGAACTTGAAATCACATGGCCCCTCTCCGCGTGGGTTCAAATCCTGAGAGGAATATGGATTTTCATATCTCCCAACTGACATATGGAATGCCGATGGCTCTATCCGCCTTGACCAGCCCTTATGCGCAGTTGAGTATAGGGCCTTCCTCCATCATTAAGAGTCGGGCATCGCTACATAACTGAAATACTGCTGATGTGATGTAAAACCCATATAAAAAAAAACATAATCAGTCAGTTCAATGTGGCCAGTATTGACAAAAGATTGATATTCTTTATTTTTCTCTTTTTACAGGCAAATCTGATGACTACCTGGCAGAGTAAGGAGTGGGTAACAACAACAAAATATTCAGTGGTGGAGGATCACATGGATTTGATGATAATCAAAAACAGATGAAGATTTACATGGACATACCATCAAAAGACTTACTTTATGAAGAAAAAAATAACATTCACAATAATATATCATATTTAATGGATAGTGTTTAGTGTTAGTTGGTACTGACAACATCAAAGGGCAATAATATAGAAAAATTGTGATGGACTATGGAATATTCTATAATGATAAGACTGTCTCATCTTTTCTTTTTTTTTTTCAAAAAGCCTTCAAAAACCCAACTCAATCAAATAAATGAGACAAAAGGAATATCAATACTTTGTTAAAGCTGCTTAGTAAGCCTGCAGCAGACCAATGGAAGACAGTAACTTGAGTGATTACTTCAATTTCTTTTTTAACTATTGCATGTGTATGAAGTAACCAAATATGAGAGTTGAATTTGCATACATCAATGTTAAATTATTTTTTATTCTTTCTCTTTTAGTATTTAAGGTAACTTTTAAAACTCAACACAATTTAAACCAATTATCACAAAGGAAAACAGGCTCAGAGAGAAAATCTTGTCACAATTGCTTTTATTTATTTGAAAAAGAAATTTTAATTAATATCTGTAATTGATTTAAATTTGAAACAACATTTTGTAAAAAATTGGATAAACGTCTTAATGATGTATATCTTAGAATATTTTTTAATATTTTTTATTTGAAAAAGTTGACCACAAATGTTTCTGTCATCTTTTTCCAACTATAAGGATTATTTTCTATTCAAATGATGAAGGCCGGGGAACTGGTGATGTGGTGAATGAAAATATCAAGCTGTGGCTTTATTTTTTCAACCAATTTGTTAAAGCAAGGAATTAGAACACATGGACTAACCCTGCCTTCTGGTTAACACCCTTAAATTATATTAATCATTTATTGCATACAGTTCTCTTTTTAAGTTCTTTAGTAGATAAAAAATACATATAAAAAAGCAGTGTTCTGTGTGTGAACAAAGGTTAATAAAATATTAATGAAAAATTATAGAATCTTTTTCTTTTATTTTAAAGTTAAACAAAAAACCATTTGGCTACAATAAAGCTATTTGTTGTATTTGAATGATCCTTTGGAGATCTGCTAAGCAATTTATTTGGGATTTCCTTATCTACAGTAAAGAAAAATTCAAACAAATGCCTGATTGGCTTTCTATATGATGTAATTTAGTTACCTAAGACTGTACAAGCAGATGAGTATGTTGTTGAATATTGTCTGATACTATTAACCCAAATGACCCTTCATCACCAAATGAAATGTTGTTGGTTCTCATGATGATTTAACCCTTTCCCAAACAACAAATTCTTGACTGTACCAAATTGAATGAGGTTGCAGATGAAATTCTAAAATGTGATGAAATTGGAAAATAATCTTCTGATAGGCCAGAAAAGATTGTGGGTAAAGGAAAAATTGCTTGTCACGGACAAATTCTCCCTTTCCCTCAATGTTTTCTAGTCGTCTGCAACAAAGTGGTCAAATGTCATTGTTGTTTGGGAAAGGGTTAAACCAGTACTTACAACACATAATTTTGTGAAGAAAATTCTATGATTTCATGCAGAGACAGACTTGTGGTTCAATTATTGTAATTTGGTGGGTCTGACATTGCATGAGCAGTTTGTTCTTACATGATGAATGTCTCATTATTGATGAAAGGCCCTCATACATAGCCCAATCAAGCTAAACTTATACCCATATAAAACATCCACCATCAAAAAGGTTTACCAGGAGTCTGCAAGGAGACTTATCGTTTTACTGAGACTTATCTAAATGTGACAAAGATGACAGCTTTGTTACAAAATGAGTATTTGCTCCCCAAAGTAAGCCAATTCTTATACTTCCGCAAAGTTGTACTCTGAATTTAGATTGAAACACATATTCATTGAAATGTAAGTTTTTTTCCCACAAAATCCATGCCATTGAGTTGAGAGAGCGGTCTAGAGGCAATGCCTTAGTTCATATTAAAAATGATGCAAATTTATATTTGCCGGATGGTTCCATTGGACTTCAGAAGTGTAAGCAGTACTTTATTTTATAACATAGTACTTTGGTGGATGCACCGGAAAGTGGGTTTCATATGCTTATGAGCCGAAAAGTGTGTTTTGTCCAAACTTTTACAAAAATGATTTACAAAAATATTCACCACGAACACATCAATAAGTCCAGAATGTATCCGACTTTTTATTCATTTGCGTCATACCACTTTTCACGTTTGAAGTCAGGAACGTATTTGGTTGGTCATCTTCAAAGTAACGTTTTTGACATGGTGATCCCGTCCTCTTCAAACACGGAATTCATGTTCATCATTAACAATCCTTATCCCCGAGTGTCAGAAAGCGTTTACAACGAGCACATACCGAGCAGGCTTACACGCATACTAAACTTTAACCTGTCAATTTTCACCACATTTGATTGACGTTGATTATAACGATATACCCCTCTCTCCATTTGAGTATAACATCCCATCAGCTATCTTCTGGAGAATGCTTTACCTACAGCTAAGGAGTAACCTTGTTAAAATGGATCAGGGATTTTTGAAATAAATGATCTGAAATTCAGAATGTTGGCTATATTGTTCGAGTTCTCCTTTTAGTTACACATTATTTAGAAGGGAGATAATGGCCTAATCCGTATTCCTTAAGAGAATAGCATTTACCTCCCTTATATAAAGATAATCACTTTAGAGGTGAAAGGTCGCGTTTTTTCAAAGTTCTGTTTTTTATAAATGTTCTTTATTTCTTCTTTTGAAGATCGGGGTATTTTAAAATGTATTGAAGGGAGATAAATGCTTGATTCATATTCTCCAAAAGTAGAACAGTTACCAACCATTGTACAAAGTCGTAAGGTGTGTGGGCAAGTTTTTTTTTCAACGAATAATCATACTATACATAAAACAATAAAAGGTTATTAACATTATTGTATATTTCTCATGCTTATTTAGCCCCCAGATTCAATGTTTTAAGTTGAAAGTTATTCCAGTCGTTTTTATAAATGCTTTACAAATACGGTTACCATGGAAACTGCCATTTTACAAACAAGTAACTCGTACATGTTTGTTGTGTTTATAAACCTACCAGGAATTATTTTATAAGCTTTCAAGACAGAATGGTCTTTTTGACAGGTTTGCCCAAAACGGTTACCATGGAAACTGTCATTTTACAAAAATAAACTCTTCGACCTGCATTTCATTTCTCATTTTGAATTCACAATATAATTTTAAATAGCATGTCAAAATTTAGAAAAGTCTATGAAAGGATTATTTTCTTATGAAAATGTAGAAAATGTCTTTAAGCGTCACGGTATATGGCTCAGTGAATCGGCGAATGATTGGTACATTAATTAAATCGAGGTCTTAGATAAACTTTATTATCAACATTTTACCATACATGGCCAAAGATTTTTTTGTAAACTCAGAAAATGTGTTTACTTAGCAAACACCATCTGTGATTAGGACTATAGCGATGTCACATATGCCTCCATTATTGCATGCTTATCAATCAAATTAAGTTAAATTAGTTATGTTTAGGTACCATATTTTATTGTAAATTTAAATGTGTAGGTAGCAATGACATGGACATGTTATGCTAATTAATTGTTTGAACTTGAAAAAACAGTTCTATCGAGAGAAAGCTTTGGATTATGCATATGTATGGAATGAAATGTTTAGTACTTTTGTTGTTATTTTAATGCATCTAAGAAAACCGGTTCCTTTAGTTCAGTAGGTCGTTCGATCTAACTCCTTACCAAAAGATATGTGCGTGTGCATTTGGATTATTTCTTGGATGAATGTGGGTCGGCAAGTGAATTTGTCTCATATTCCACATGTCCGCGTATGGGAGAAATGAGCAAATATAACAAAGACACTGATTAGAACTCTCGCTTTTACACGCTATGACGTCACTGCGAACGTCAACAAGGACGCGTTCTAGTTGACATGTAAACGTTCAATTCGCACTGGACTTAACTAACGTCGTCAACCTTTTTATTGCACATGCGATTTTAAATGTGCGTGTTTACAGATGTGTGGAAATTTGGAAGTTTGGAACTAGTCATAAACTGCATAACAGCTGGACTGTTATATGATTTGCACCAATGAATAGTCACTGAAAGCAAAGTTACATCGTTTTTCATTCTTTTAAGTGTGTATACAATGCATTTCTTTGTTTCTAATTCCAAAAACGTAGATTTGAAAATCCATGTTTTTTTAATTTCAAAAGCGTGACATAGATTCGGAAATCTACCCAATACAGAATGTTCATGCTTAGTCAAGTTGACTCTCCTTGAATTGAAAAGCTGTTTTTATTTTGTATATTCATAAACAATACATAACATATATTGTTTCAACGACATTCTATTTAGACTTTCAACCTTTCTCTTCTGTTAACAAGCACCTTCAACACATTACCCCATATGGCGATAATTGTGACCGTTCGCAATTATTGGAAGCAACAGCAGACGACAAACCATTTAGAGAAAACAAAAAATATAGATAGAAATTTTTTTTATTGACTTATGCGTACAAACATATGTTGTCATGCAAACACATACATTTTTAACATAAACATACTTATATTTGAACAGGAATGCAAGGAACATACAACAATAAAATAAATGCATGTGTGTTGCTTAGGACAATATATTACCGATACAAAGCCGCGACAAATAAACGCTACAAATCTGCCCCCTCCAAATACAATCGTTCGTTCGTAAATAATCTGTCAAATTAAATGAACTAATCTGTTAAACAAGCTGTCAAAAGTCAAAAGAATTTATTTACGAGTGACGAGATTTGGTCCAACATACTGATACACGAAGTGATACTGCACAAGTAGAAGGGCTTGTCTTATAAGGCGATCAGGCTGGGGCTTCTGTTGCCTTGTAGCCTAAGGTCTGAACATGAAACCATTTAGCCCATATTCGCGATGGTTTAAATCCCGGTGACGACATTCTTTTTTCATGAGATTTCACAATAAGGATTTACGGTATTGAAGTTGGTAAGTTAACTCGAGTTAGATACGATAAAACGCTTTACCGTAATATACCACAGAACGTTGCGGTGTATTTCTTTCATAACTTAAACCAAATGACAAAAGTCAATTACATGACCTTGGTCGAATTGTGGTATGTTAACAATGGAATATTTTTAAATCGTTATTCCTGCATTTCATAATCGTCTTAGTACGAAATTTACATTCCACGTGGTTTTTCATCAAAATAGGTTCAATGAGCCATTTCGTGACCAACAACTGGTCATCTACATATACAACGTCTATCGTCATACAGGCTTAATTTAAGGCCTCCATGAACGATAACATGTAAAAGCTTGTAATATCCGAAGAAAATTTTACCAACTATTTAGTTTAACATAGGATTCGTCTAATTCCATGGTATTTTAAGTCAAGCGTCTGCAATTATGAAGGGTTCCTCCGTTTTGTTATTTGGTTAAGATGATCTTCAAACGATATTCAGGATTGGCAAACATGTTAACCGCTATTTGAGAAAAAAGGTATTTGCGCCTCTGACTAGCAGTCCAGTATAGCTTGCTGGACATTCTTCTCTGATTAAAGGATTTTATCTGTGGTGTTTTTAGGTTAGGGTTTAAGTTTTCATTATAACATTGTCCATCGTAGTCTGAATAATCTATTCATCAACCAAATATTTTTGACACTTCAACCATTGACGATACTCCTTTAAGAAAACAGACTGAATACAAATATCTTGAATATCGAAATAATATACAGGATTATACATAACCCATGGCGATTGAAGAATGTCGGGAAAATATACAAACCGAATAGGAGCCTTAGATTGATCTTAATTTTCGTATCTCAAATTGTTTAAATGAGGCTGAAATTTTGAAAGGTGAACTCAAATAGGGTCGATTTGAAAAGCTAATTCTGGGCGTAATCGTTCACAGATTAAGACTGTTTTGTATACGCCATTATTGAAAGAGATCTGTTGATAGATTGTAGTTCACGGTGCGTTCCTTATTTAAGTTTTAAAAAAAGGACAGTTTTTTTTTTCTATTGGACGTTTAAATCCGAACGTGTATAATACCTTATTGCTGATTAGCTTATATGGACCATATGTCCTTTTCCACTTTTAAGAACAATGACCGACAAACAATGTAAAAAGGGGACGGCGATAAGAAATCGCGGTCACACGTTCTGAATTAGTATAGACACATACCAGGCCTTTGTCAAACTGCATTGATTCATTGACAAAGCATTTGTGATGGTTTGAATTATAACAAATAAGTTCAAATAATAAGATTCAACTAGTCGTTAATATGTAGTACACTGGGACGCATTTGTTTTCTTCTTAAACCAGCTTTGTAAAATGTTAAATATTTATGTTTTGAATCGAATCATTACCAAAATCATGATAATAAAGAAAGCGTCGTTCCACACCAGCCTTTGTCGAGAAGTGTATGGTGTTTAAACATACTATTTGACGGAATTCAGATTAAGGAATCATGGGTCCCTGTAATTTAACGAAAATGGTTGGTATTGAATATGCCTTGTAATGTTAAGCATTATCACGTTACGGCCAAAGTTGGGACACAAATATAAGTGTTTGAATGATAATCAAATATATTGATATTGGTTTGAATTCGAAAGTAAGCCGTTATGAATGCAAACGACCAAGTTGATATACAAATTTAAGCATTTTTATTGTGGCGTGAAAGATAAACGTCTTATTTCAGTACAATCAATAGACTATTGTATTAATTTCTCAGGGAGGGAAATACCGTACTGTCATTAACACTTAACGCATTCTGCAATGGTTCTTGTGTTCTTAATTTCAAAGGATGTCCAATTAACGATCCTGTCTGTAGCCAACATGTCCTTCCGTGTAAACCCCTGTCATGTTATGTTTCTTCAACATTAGATAAACAAACTTTTCTACCAACTCCATTTGACCAGTGGTTATATTCAACTAAAAATGAGTTCAATTCATAATCAACGTCTTTTGAATGACGTTCTATTAGATGGTTTGAAGGGCAAAGTTTGTTCAGATGCACCTACAAACCTGCCAAAGCTGAGTCAGTTCTCAAACTTTTCGATGTTTTATTTTAACGATCAAGATTAGAGTTTAGCATTGTGTGCAACAAACGGCTGCTTAAACCTTCATAAGAGTTCATATAATAGAAAGATAATCTCTAACATGCTTTTAGTATGTGCGATTGTGATTCGAACGATTGCATAGAGTTTTTACGTTCGAAAGGCTGGGGACAATTTAATATCACGCGGCTTGCTAAAACTTTATGAAAGAGCAATAGAATATAAAGAATAATCTATTGTGAAATACGATCGGTATCAGGTGCGTCTATCCAATAACGCTGGTTTATCTTCCTTAATATGGTAAAGTAATTGATAAACTCTAATTTTAACATATACTACTTATTATATTAGAATAAATGTCGTAAATGGTCCTTCAAATCAACATATGTTTTTTTGAAAATACATCAATGTCACATGGTTGCTTTATACATTTAAAGTAATTCATGGTTCCTACGAATGAGAAGAACTGTATGGATCTATTCAATACAAGTGAAGGGTTTGACGTTATAATAGTCGACCTTATTATCGGGGATATACGTTAGAATATACAGGGAGAATGTACCCGTCAGGATCAACGAACCATGTTCAATGACAGCTTTATGTTTCAATCATAAAACAGAGATAGAGAGAGAGAGCACATGAAGCCACCACGTATCATTAAAAGCCGCTGGCAGGATCATTGAAGAGAGAAAATGAAACGGACACGGCCACACTGTAGCTAAATGGACAAACGCAAATAGAAATAAAGAAAAGGTCATTAAGAAAGTCGTAACGAAAAGTTTACTTTTTACACATGACACGGTTCCTTTGTTCATGAAATATGCCCTGTGTTAAATAAAGTCAACTAAAGGCATTCGTTTTGAGCTGGTACCGTTTAGTGCCATAAAACTGACTTTAGAATCCCAGGAAAGCCGTAATATAACAGAAACATTGTTGACACGCTAACACCAATACACAACCATAAAATGAAAATTTCATAAATAATGAAAATATACGTTATTGAAATATAGTACTTCAAATTAAGCACAAGTAGTGCATTTGTCTAAATGATTACCTCCTTTTATTTGAAAATAGTGGACGAAATATAGCTGTTGTAAAGTTGAATTCTGCGAATAGTTATACGTAAGTGATTTGGCGACATCTGCCTTGACTGCTTTGCAGCCAGCTATCTGTCCGATTGATGACCACAGCAGCCAATTTAACAATATTCTCGGACGAAGAGAACACCACCATAGGAGAAGTTGACACAATATCACGGTAAGTGAATTAGTTTTCTTTTTCCAAAAGACATCCTCGATACTGTGTTATTTACCTTCTTCAACCCAATAGTAAAATTACGTGTATTTGGTTGTCAAATGCCTCCTTTATATTGTATTAATTCATTGTTGGGTCTTGTTTTTTAAATAAAATGTAGTTATTGGCCATGGAATCATTCATTTTTCAAGTTACCTTTTGTATTTTACACCGAATCCTGTTTATATTCTTCACATTGCAGGTCACAGGGTATAACAGATATTCTTAAGGTAGAATATCCATAATCCACCGTTATGAAACATTCAATGACGTCGGATTACATCAGTCGTGCTTGGTAAACATCGATCTGAACTGATCCTATTCGTATCAAACTGGATAGTTTTGGCCCCGACCGATGTATGCTGAGAATGACCGAAGTTATCTAACGACAGAAACTGTTTCAAAACGGCTTTTAGGTGACTCATTATCCCATAGGGTCGGCTATGATTCATGTATGCATGTATTACGGGATTAATTATTGGATCCGTTTGGAATTTGATTCCAGCAACGTTCTTTTATGGTTAGGGTACATCACCAACAATTACATTATCCTTCTCTGCCTGTGTTTATAGCACGATATATTAGGCGACAGTGGGTGGTGCATTTGTAGAGCGTCAGGCTCTTGAACCGAGGGTCCACGGTTCGATTTCCGTAAGCGGCGAGGTGAGAATTGCCCGGACCAAAGACCTAGTAAACATGTTTAATAGGTATTTACCCGGACTAACCCACATATCGTTGTGAGTACTGGTATCGTATCCATAATGCAGTCGTCGATATTGGATTCAATAAGCTTCAAGCTTCCGTCACAATGAATGTAAAATTAATGAGTTTAAACTAAAGCACGATGACTGCATTAGGGCTTCCATAAGAGACAGTCTCAGTGTTGACAAACGGAATGCTGATGTTCTATCGGGCTTAACCAGCCCTTATGTGCTGACAACTTTTGGGTCTTCCTCCAACACCATGAACCGGGCATCGCAATATTACCAACTGTAAAACTGTTGACATGTTTTCAAAACGTTCATAAATAACAAAATTATCAAATTAGATAAATGGCATTTATCTTATAACTTTATCAGGCTGTGGCTTCTGTTGCCTTGTGGCTTGAGTTCTGAACTTAAAACAATTTAGCCCTTCTTCAAGATGGCTTAAATCCCGGTAACGAAATTTGGTTTTCACGAGATTTTACATTAAGGATTTAGGGTATTGAAGATGGTAAATTAACTTGAGTACGATACGAGAAGAGAAAACCCTTTACAGCATTATACCACAGAAAGTTTTGTTAACAATTGAGTGTTTGTGGAATACTTTTAAATCGTTACTCCAATACCTGTATTTCATAATCGTCTAAGCAGAATTGTGAGGACAGGTAGTTATCAAGATTAAGCGTTTTATTTTTGTTTCTATCAGGGAAAAACGTCAATGCAGTTTCATAAAGGAACAAGGGTCTTTTGAAAATGTATATGTTGTCTTGACCAGGGAAATGTTTTCAACACCAATTAAGAATATTGACATGAAATCAGGAACACGTGACAGTGAATTATCTTTGGGACCTTGATGGGCAACTTTATGTCTCTCCTGAGTTAACCATAAAACAAACTTTTAAAAAGAGAGACATCTATGGACGAAATTTACATTCCACGTGGTCTTTTCATCAAAATAGGTACCATGAGCCATTTCGTGACCAACAACGGGTCATCTACATATACAACGTCTGTCGTCATACAGGCTTGATTTTAGGCATGAAAGATAACATATAAAAGCTAGTGATATCCAAGAAAGTTTTACCAACTATCTAGTTTAACATAGTATTCGTCTCATTCCATGGTATTTTAAGTAAAGCGTCAGTAATTATGAACGGTTCCTCCGTTCTGTTAATTGGGAAAAACGATCTTCTTTGGCAAACATGTTAACCGCTATATGAAAGAAAGGTTTATAGATAAACCGCCTCTGACTAGCAGTCCAGTCTCGCTTTCTGAACATTCATCTCTGATTTAAAGGATATTATCTGTGGTGTTTTTACAATCGTTTAGTGTTTAAGTTTTCATCATATCAATCATTGTCCATCGTATTCTGAATAATCTATTCATCAACCAAGTATTATATGACACTTCAACTATTCACTATACCCCCTAAAGAAAACAGACATAATAGAAATAACTTGATTATTGACTTTACTATACTGGATCAAACATAGCCAATCGCGATTGAAGAATGTCGGGAAAAGCCGAACAGGAGCCTTAAATTGATCTTAAATGTTCGTATCTCAAATTGTTTGAATGAGGTTGAATGTCGAATGGTGAAATCAGATATGGTCGGTTTAATAGGCTGATCCTCGGCGTAACAATATAGAGATAATGACTGAAACGCATTTCTTAAAAGAGATTGGTTAAAAGATTGTAGTTCACGGTGCGTTCCTTATTTACGTTATGGTCCATACGTACTCTTCCACTTTTATGAAACAATGACCGACAAACAATGTAAACAAGGAACGGCGAAAAGACAAAGCAAAGGCTTCGTTTTGAGGTGGTACCTTGTTAAAAGTTTACTAAATGGAGAGTACAACCATAAACATGTGACTGCAACGATGACCTCCGATTGTCTGCAAACAAACACGAGCCATGGATACAATCACGTGACGTATCCGTCTTAAATGCAGTCGTTGCTATGTTCAAAACAGTTCCATGCCAGAGCTTCTTTTGTTAGCAAGTCTTAACATTTCACGTTGTTAAATTTGATATATTTCTGCTATTTGAGAGACACATCTTAGCACAAAGGCGTTTGTGACAGCTGTACGGAAGGACTGGTGAATACATTGTTTATTGGTATCCAAACCTTGAGGGAAGAACGTTGACACCACCATAAACATTTAAAACAAATAAGACATAAGACTATTGTACTTTTTTGTAACTCTGTTGTGTATCATAACCACTTTATATGAATACAATATTTGTTTAATTCTGTCATAACGGTGATGTTAATTGAAGGTCTAGTTAGATTTTTATTCACTCACTAACTTAATTAGACGATTTGATTATCGCATCAATAGAATATCTGTGTTTTTGTGAAGCCAAACAGTTGGAAACGGTTTGAAACTCCGTATTTTGAGTCCCATTACGGACTGTTTAACATTATCTACATATCCATAAACCGTAATGTAGACAGCCAGTCCTAGATGTGTGATAGAAGGATGCTACGATGCATTACCCATTTGGTTGTCAGCAATCTAATACGAGAAATCATTGATAGTTTTATAAATATTTAAGCAGACGAAACTTGTCGAGTTTCCCCTTATTTCAAATCATATATTAGACCCATGACTGCAGATCGATACCATAATTACTGGCCATGTCGACGACACATGTTCTCTATTCGTTAAACAGTGTAACAGCAGCATCCATGCTCATTGCTCACCATATATTGCGTTAAGATGTTGTCGTTTTAAAGTTATTGCAGACTTCCCAACTATTCGTTATCCGTTAAAACGCGTTGATACTCAGAAGTTGTAACTAGTTTTTGCATTTCTAGTAACAACATCTGGGTATACTCACAACCTTTGATAATTCATGTTTTGTAAATGTATGTGTGTGAGAGTGCTGACATGTGTGTAAGTAAGTTAAGTGTGTCTGCTTACAAGTGTGAAACTGTTTTATAGTCTGTTTCAGCATAAAATGTTGATGGTAACAAATGACAATAAAAATATTCTTTAACGATAGCGTTTTTTTATTTTGTACGTTTTGAAATAGAAATCACAGTACCCTCTATTGTTTATCATGAAGGAAACAAATCGCCAACGACCAGCTGGTACCGAAGTATGACATCACGAGACAATCTCCCATGCAGAGTTATCGTCCCCCGTATACTACCTTTGCAACGGGCTCACGCCATCTTTGCCACGAATCGTGGCAAACTCTGTAATATTGCGTTCCAAACTGTTATATGCATACAATTCAGTGAAGCACTATATGAATAAGTCAAAATTAACTTTACTTTATCCATACAGTAGAAATGAAAAAGGTATTTCACCGAATTTTGCTAGAACTATTTTAAGCATTTTTACGCTATTGAAAATCAATCCGCACAGAATGTTTACATCTTTGGTCTCCCGCTCGATCTATTATAAATCTTGGTTATCGCACAGTTTGGATACCAGTGATTTAAACAAAAACGATGTAGAATATGGGAACGATGTCTTCACTTTACAACTGTGTTTTTAAAGATTTTGTCACTTGCAAAGATTAAAATTAAAATGCGTGATATCATTGTCTTTGGAATAAGGCAAAAGCTTCTTAAATGGCATATTTTAATCATCTGAAAGGGCGCAGATCTCTTCAATTCGAAGTTCTGAAAACTTCCACGAATGTAAGATATCGATGAGTTGATGCTTTTAAAAAAGTACTTCCAAATAACCCCCAAATAAGCTTCACATGCTATGAAATGAGAGATGAATGAGTTAAAAAAGAGTTGCAGAGAAGACACAAGTTGAAGGCTGTCAGTGTTTGAAACAAAATGGATATTTGGATGATGTGTTTATGGTTTGTGGGGTCTCAGGAAAGGCATGAGCATAGAGATAAAGATGAAAGGAAATAATTATGTTGAATAAACTGCAAGTACCTTTTTCTAACTATACTTGTGTTTTATTGTATATAATACATGGTTTACCAGAAACTTTATGATGTATTGGAAGCATTGGAATAAAGCTTAAAAATGACTGACAGATTGTCAAGTTATATCAAATCCCTTTATCAAACTGATTTCTACCCTTTTCAACGTAACAAATGTTATCTTTAGTTGCTTACTATTTGGATAATTTTCACTTTTCATATTTGGGAGAATTGGTCGATGCTTCTGTTAATTGTAATTTGTACATAACATAGCATTTAGTCTATCAATTCAGATGTCCTTATATTTTCTCACAATGCTCTTTCTGAACCAATGAATGCACATACTTTACCATGTCAACAATCTTAAGGGACAAGAGGCTGGTAAAACATTCCATATTTGATTCATTCAATGCGGAAAAAGAATTTCATTGATTACCATGATAAAAATTTGTAATAATAAGAGGAACTCAATTACAAAGAGGGCGTTTGGCATAAATGTTTTGGACGAAAGAGTAAGTTGTTAATGATAACCAGATTTTTCTTTAATCGAAATGCATTCAAAAGGATGAAAATGGGTCATATTTTTGAAGCATTGTTATAACTTGATAAATCATGAATTGTATGTAATTTCAGAATATTTGGATGAACTCTATAATGAGCAAGTTTAATTAGTATTATTAACCTCTCTTATGAAAAAATGATAGAAAAAAATGATAATTGATAGGGTTAAAGGTGGCCAGTAATATGATTCTTTTAGTGTATAGGATGGTCTAATGTACATATCTGTGATATTTGTTAAATGAAGAGTAACAATTAAAGATTAACAATTAAATTTTCATTTCAGATATCAGCTATAGTTGAATGAACAATACTCATGCTTTGCATCAAAATTCATCATAGTTTTTATAACTGCTAAGCAATGTCAAAACAATTATGACAACAGTTTATTTCTCAAGTTTCTTTCATAAATACTTATAACAAATTCACAATAAGTGACTAAATGGTGAATGTAGGGAGCATCCCCAGTAATGGTTATAATTGCTACTTAGTTTTCAAACACTTGCTTGTTAATAGGAAATTAAATGACAGATTGTAAGAGTTTCTTATATAATTCAAATGTTCTCTATGAATAATCTTTTAAGGCAAAAATATACATGTATCATTATCATTACAGCATACAACAATCAAAATCTTTAAAAGACAAGTTCTTATCATGAGAATATTACTTTTTAATGATATGATGATGAACTATTGAATTAACAAATTAGCTTCATTTTTGTTAGTTACAAACCTTGTCTAGTTGGTACATAATGGTTTGCATTCATTATATTTCAAGAAAGATGATACCAGAACAGTGTTCTTGAAAGTTGACAGCCTTTCAACCATAAATAGTATTTTCTGTATAAAATGAAAAAGTAACTAAAGCAAAATTACTCAACCAAATACAGTTTCACCTAAGGATCACCAAACAAATAGAAACAGTGTCCATCATGTGCATTATCAAAGTTTGATTGAAGAATATGGTGTAGGTGAAGAGATAAGATAGGAACTTTCTTATCAGTAAAACTAGGTAATGAAAAGCTGAGTTTGATCTGAATAAAATAACGTTTGGAACTGTTTGATGAGTTGGATCTGGTTAATAATTCATTTATTCGTTCTAATGTCTCAAATGAGTACCCACAACATAGGATTTAAAGAATCAATAATTGTTCAACATGCCTTTTATCTGGACATCTGCTTCACCCATTCCTGCATGTAAAATTTGTGACCTGATTAATTTGAAAGAAAAAACAGATGTTAGAAAATGGTTTTAAAGCAACTAACTCAAAGAGTTGTGTTTTGGGTGAAATAAACATAAATAATTTGATATGAAAAGGACAATCTCACAGATTGGGATCTTTAACTTTTAAGAACAAATTGTATTCTACAGTTGAAATGACTACATATTTTCTAAAGTAATATAAGACTAGATTATTGACAGCTTTCTAACCCCAATCATAATTATTTAGAAAAGATAAAAATAATCTATTTTGCAGATATCACAAACCATTTAAACTGGTGTTTCTCTAAACAACAATCTAAACTTAAGACATTTAACCATTTTGTTGCAGACTACTCTGGAAACTCTTATCGAGCAATTTCCACTTTTCAAGCAATGTTTTCTGTCTTATCAGAAAATTATTTTCAATATCATCACATTTTGAAATGTCGCCTGCAAACTCTTTCAAGTTGGGACAGTCGAAAATTTAACGTTTAGTAAAGGGTTAATCCTTTCCCAAACAATAACGACATTTGACCACTTTGTTGCAGACGACAGTTGGAAACATTGTGAGAAAAGGAGAAATTGCTCGTAATGAGCAATTTTCCTTTTCATACTTGGTTTTCTGCTCTTTCTGAAGAATATTTTTCGATTTCATTACATTTTGAAATGTCATCTGCAAACTCTTTCAATTTGAAACAGTCAAAGATTTGTTGTTTTGAAAAGGATCAAACGGTTTGCATTATCAACAATATACACTGTAAATGTTCTTCATGAACTTTTCTAAACAGTTAAGAATGGTATTGGAAAGCTGTCAATAATCTAGTCTTCTGTTACTTTAGAAATTTATATTTTCATTTTATTGAAAGAAAACTTCTTATTTTAAATTGTTAAAATCACAACATGTCAGATAGTCCTTTCAAATAATTTTATTGAGGCAGTATGATCTATGCTCACTTAATAGTTTTGTCAAGGTCTGAATTGACTGAAGGAAGATTTAAACTCGAAATGAAGGAATGTTGCTATTTGTTGTTGAGAAGGTCGCCAATAATCTCGATTGGATTTTCTTGAAAACGTTTTATTTTGACTGACGACTCATTTGTTAAACGACGTGGAGGTTTGATTTGTCTTGCAGAATGTATTTTCTAGCTGTCATTCACTTTGTTTTGATCGAGGGGGCGGGTTTCGAGTCGTATGAAGCGTCGCCTCAATTCTACTCAATAAGCTGTTACGCTTCAAATGTAAGCTGCTTTGTGTGTAAATAAATGTCTTTATTCTATTTCAACTGTCCTATCTTATCTTTCTTTATATTGTGATACGACTAAAGAGACTTTCGAATAACTTCTTAATTGATCTGAGCGTTAGTTTGGAGCTCGCTTTTTGCAAGCCGCTAGATCCAATATACTACTTCACGTCAGTTTCGGCCACGTGACCATGCCGGAAAAGTGGGACTATTTTCTGAGCCCGTTACAGAGATAAATGTCGGAGCGTAGCGGGAACCAATTTACTCTGGTAGAAATTGATCACGAAAGTGAAGGAAGTGTTTATCTTGATCACTCTCTGCATTAACAATTCTAATCCAAGTTTGCATTCTTCACGGTGGTTAATCAAAACGGCTTCTATGCGTATATTCGAGCGTTGCATTGCTTCTATACGTACAGGCACCGGCTTCGTTACCGATAAATCGTGTTGACATGTGTTGACGGGTGTGTTTATTTCTTTGGTATCTTAGCAGATACGACAAAGTTTCTTGTTTTAATTATCTGACGGAACATGTTATATTTGTTCATTGATGTACACTGACATTTGCGTTTGACATGTTCCGGTATTTAAAAACAAACCAAAAATGTGAAGCAGAAATAAGTGAGAACTCTTAAAAGTTGATTTAAAAGACAATATTCCAGTCATATCTAAAGGTATCAAACTCTTGATTACAATTGATTTGGCAATTATAACGCACATTAACTGATACCTCACAATAATTTCGGTTTTTAAATTTTGGTAAGCCCTGCACTTTGTAAAAAAAGAGATATTTTAATGCAATGGATAATATACGTACACGGCACCGGCTAATTAACGATGTAAACAGACAATTTTATATAACCCGTTTCTGATTATTAATTAAGTTGTAGAACAGGATGTTTTCATTAGAAAAGTTTCGACATGATTTATTCAAATTAAAATCTAGATAAATCAAGCAGATTTTTTTTCACTTTGTGTGTGAAATATGCATCAAGATGTGACTTTTTCTATATAAAGTTATTTCACTTGAAATAAGCTAATTCGTTTAACTCATGAAAATAGGTTTCATTTCTATAAGACGCTATGCTTTGCATTCACATTATCATTATTAATAGTTTCATCAAGAAATATTAAATAGGAGACTATTGTAATTTATATTTTACTTCCTTGGAAGAGAATCATCCCCAAAGGGATGAGGGACCATTATTAAAAGTCTGCGACATTAATACCTCGACCACAGAGGCCACTCAGAGTCATATATGTACTGCTTTTTCTTGTGTGTAATGACAAAGAACAATAACAGCATGTATTTTTTTGAAACACAATGCATACGACATTAAATAATCTTCCGTGTTAATAGTTCGTTCAGAATTTAACACTCAGCCTTTCGTGTCAACATATTTAATTTATTTATTAGTATGATCAACATTAATTTGGACAAAAGTGGTCATGACAAACTCGAACAAAACGGTGTTGGACAAGACAATGACAGTAAGAACAAACTCGGGCGAGACAACGTTAAAAGACATTAACAATAGAAAGTAGAAACAGACTTGGGCGAGACAATATTGAACACTTCAGTGGAAGGACCGCTTTAAAAGACTTGATTGGACAGTAATTATCGTGGGGGTGAACAAGGGTAAACATTGGTGGGTAGCGTCTATTCGTCTCTCCTGTTGTTGATATAACCAAAGAAAGACCGTTTTATCTTCGATTTAACGTATAAAACAAAAGAATGAGGGTTCGTATAGAAGCCAGTGCTATCAGTTCGTACATTAGCCGGTGCCAAAAATTACAGCTTTATAGACTATTCATACATTATCCGTAGACAACCCAATTGAGGATTTTTATACATTTCTTTGTTTTTCTGATGAACCAAAGAATGGACTATTTTCTTTTCCGTTTCAACCTATAAAACAGAATAACATGAGAATGAAGGTTTATATAGAAACAGGTGCCATCTGTTCGTACATTAGCCGGTGCCAAAAATTACAGCTTTATAGGCTATTCGCATATTATCCGTAGCCACCCCTGTTGAGGACTTTACTAATTTTTTTTTATTTACAGACATTGAATATGACAATAAAACGTCGCATACATGGATCTTTATTTTTCTGATGAATTACATTTCGGAAAAGAACATAATCCCTTATAAATCAGACAAAAGAATATATTTTCATCAAAGTGTTTACAATGAGGACTCGCATGCGGCCAACTTGTTCTCTTTAGTGTGGATTTAATAAAATGTTATGAGACAAGACAAAATACATACGTTATAAATTATTTCTCTTTTTCTTTATATTCTTCTTTTTCCCGGTCCATCCTCATGTTTTTCTTTGTTTACAAACGTATAGAAACCGGTACTCGTACGTACAAAAGCATGCATCGCAAGATTATACGCATAGAACCCGTTTTGATTAACCACAGTGTTCTTGCATATTTATGATTATTAGGTTTTGTTGCCATCTTAAATTACTTCTTTGAGGTGGAAACCATTAACATGATTTTCAAAAGTTCATTTCCATATTTGAAAAGTGTACGAATTGATCTTTGTTTGAATACAAATGGTTTAACGTCTTGTCAACAGGTTTCCTGGATTTGGCCAGTACTAGGCAGGGGTCTGCATTGTCCTGTCGAAAAGTTCCACGAGAAATCCCAGTAGAGCTGGTGGCCTTTGTTAATAATTGGTTATCATCAAGCTATCAAAATCAGTTATTTATTCTGATATTCCATACTTCACTCCTGAACAATGTTGTTCTACAAAATGTACAATCTCGAGGCAGATTGCGCCACTGTTAGTCATAATCAGACGCAAACAGCATCAGAAAAAAATAAAGTCGAGTAAGCTAGGTCGATATTTAACTGATCTCTAAAGGGAATTATGTTCATCACCACGAGGCAGAAAGCGCCATTGTCATATTGATCCTTAATACTGGGTCCCCAAATGAACCCGACTTAAAACAGTGTGATTACATTATGAGATCTTCGCGGATCAATGTAGTCACACACATTGTATCCCATTGAAGCGGAAAGTATCAGTATTAATTACAACAACACCCAGTTTCCATAGATAGTGCACCTACTAGTGTTCATAGGAAGGCCTCATTGTTTTCTTCAAAGAAAAGCTTAAAGTATGTAGCATACTATCCCCAGAATTCGGCTATATATGTTTCATGACTTATAGGCTTAATAATGTTAAATCGTGATCATCATTGGTCATTGTTAGGCCTGATATTTTTCACCAAAAGAAAAAAGCGACATATCTTTAATCATACGAAGACATAACAATGTTCATCATAACAAGGCTTAGAAATTTCATCAGAATTAGGCCAAGTACTTAAAATTATCAGAAAGTCATAATTGTGTTCATATCATTTGGGTCTGGTAGTTCGTTTTTATCATAGGCGTTCTTTAAATGGTTTATCATAAAAAGACAAAATGCGTTCATCATAAGTAGGCCTTACACTGTAAATCCTAAGAAAATTTTAAATCGGCGTAATACTGTGAATCATTATTAGGCCTAATTGTTAGGCATCAGAATGTGTATGGTGGGGCAGATTGATTTGCTTCATCATGTGTGGGCCATTTAGTGTTATCCATAGGATGGCATACACGTGCTAATTGTAAGAAAATGATGTGCACTGTAAATCATAAGTAGGCCTTATCATGTTCATCATAAGAATTTATACATTTTCCTTTAAAGGCACATAAAAGGAGATTAATGCTTTATCAAACTATCCTATTTGGTAAAATTTTGATCAGATTCAATTAAGTATCACCAATAAACCCCATCAGCAAAACTTGAACGTGAAAGTCAATCAGAAATAACCCAGACTAGCATGTTTTATAATTCAGATTGCCTAATTCTTCACCTCTGACGTTGACAGTTGATACACAAACATTTGAACTGACCAATCAGAATTCGTTATTTTGAATATGTAAACAAACAGATTGTTGATAAACATGATTGAATTGGAGGCAACTATATTTCGAGGACAAAATAACTTATTTTAAATGAGTCTATATAATAGGGTCTCAATGCATTCCTAAACTATTTCTCGTGACTTTTATGAAAATAATCAAATTACTCCATATATGTTTTAGTAATTTATTTGTTCTCCTCACCTTTGATATGCCTTTAATCTAGCAATTCCTTTTTGTAAAAAAAAAGAAAACGAAAATAGAAATTCCTATTTTAAGGGTTTAATCTAATTAGATGACACATATCAATATGAAGGTGAACACGTTAGACAAACAATACAATTGTGTTTTGTGGTGTTAACTATGCTAAATCAAAAGAAATGAAATAACTTTATTCTTCCTTTGAAATCCATCGATGTATTATTCTGTTTTATTTTCAATTGTAATGGAATCTGTGAGAAGAAAAGTGCCATGACAAAGAGATACAAGCAAATGTCTTTTGATATTTCTCAACACAATTGAATTGTTTTACGTTCGTTTGTACCAAAAACTGTTCTTTTAAATGAAAGAAACGTTTTTCACAGAAATATTGTACTGTACGCTAGAAATAACTGATAATCTGTTATATTGAATACAGATATTAACCATTTATAATGACAACATAACATGCTTGTATATCCTTAAAATGTGATTTACATGGATATGTTTATTTCGTCAATAAGAAAGATTTATAATCAGTTCAGCATATTTAAGGTCGAAAGACAGGCCAAAATCCTAGTCTGAATCTACACTGATGTATGACTCACGATCTGAAAATCCCATACCATCTAAAGAGTATTTAGCGCCGTCCTTTTCATTTCGGTGATTTGAGTCCATTATTTCAAATCGCCCTTGAAACAACGAAATCTCACAGCTCCGTGTTATTGATATACATAACGGGTTGGACGCCGTATACTCATTTTTATTGGGATTTTGTTTTCAGAAAGTCTATAAATATTTGTATGGAATCTTTAAATAGTCTTTACAAATAGACATCGTTGTCATCGTTATGATACGATATTGAAGGCCTCCCATTTATTGGGTTTGTAACTTGATGTCCCTTCATCTCATTTCGAAAGTGCCTTTTTTTAGAAAGGTGTCTTGTGACCAATATCTTAGGATTCTCTCTCGAATAAAAATCTAACCTTTAGCCCTAAGATTCTTTCCTCAAAAAAGAATGAAATGAATTCTTTTACAAGACAAATACACTTCTGAGTGACGATGTTTATCATGTGTGTAGGTAAACGTTAAAGCTAAAGCAATATTGCATATGCCTGGTGGCAAACTATACGGTCGCAGATAAAGCATCTTTCTGGCATATATACCCTTGTACATGTGACGAGCGAGCTTTTATACGGTAGTCGATAAAGCGTCTTGTTGGCGTTTATTCCCTTGAATGTGTGAAGAGCGTGCTATTTTACAGAAGTCAATAAATCGTCTTGCTGGTGTTTATACCATTGTATTTGTGACGAGCAAGCTTCTATACGGTAATCGATAAAGCTCCTTGCTGGGATATATACCCTCGTACGTGTGACAAGCAAGCTTTTATACGGTAGTCAATAAAGCGTCTTGCTGGCGTTTATACCCTCGTATGTGTGGCGAGCAAGCTTTTATACGGTAGTCGATAAAGCGTCCTGGCTGGCGTTTATACCCACGTACATGTGACGAGCGAGCTTTTATACGGTAGTTGATAAAGTGTCCTGGCTGGCGTTTATACCCATGTACATGTGACGAGCGAGCTTTTATACGATAGTTGATAAAGCGTCTTGGCTGCATTTATACCCTTGTACGTGCGACGAGTGAGCTTTTATGCGGTAGTTGATAAAGCGTCCTGGTTAGCGTTTATACCCATGTACCTGTGTGACGAGCAAGCTTTTATACGGTAGTCAATAAAGCGTCCTGGCTGGCGTTTATACCCACGTACATGTGACGAGCGAGCTTTTATACGGTAGTTGATAAAGTGTCCTGGCTGGCGTTTATACCCATGTACATGTGACGAGCGAGCTTTTATGCGGTAGTTGATAAAGCGTCCTAATTAGCGTTTATACCCATGTACATGTGACGATCAAGCTTTTATATGGTAGTCGATAAAGTGTCTTGTTGGCGTTTATACCCTTGTACGTGTGACGAGTGAGCTTTTATACGTTAGTTTATAAAGCGTCTTGGCTTCATTTATACCCTTGTACATGTGACGAGAGACCTTTTATACGGTAGTTGATAAAGCGTCTTGGCTGCATTTATACCCTTGTACATGTGACGAGAGACCTTTTATACGGTAGTTGATAAAGCGTCTTGGCTGCATTTATACCCCCGTACGTGTGACGAGAGACCTTTTATACGGTAGTCGATAAACCGTCTTGATAGTGTTTATACCCTCGTACATGTGACGAGGGAGCTTTTATACGGTTGTCGATAAAGCGTCTTGTTGGCGTTTATACCTTCGTACGTGTGAAGAGGGAGCTTTTTTAGGTAGTTGATAAAGCATCTTGGCTGCATTTATACCCCTGTACGTGTGAAGAGAGAGCTTTTATACGGTTGTCGATAAAGCGTCTTGTTGGCGTTTATACCTTCGTATGTGTGAAGAGCGAGCTTTTTAGGTAGTTGATAAAGCATCTTGGCTGCATTTATACCCCTGAACGTGTGAAGAGAGAGCTTTTATACGGTTGTCGATAAAGCGTCTTGTTGGCGTTTATACCTTCGTATGTGTGAAGAGCGAGCTTTTATAGTTAGTTGATAAAGCATCTTGGCTGCATTTATACCCCCGTACGTGTGACGAGAGACCTTTTATATGGTAGTCGATAAACCGTCTTGATAGTGTTTATACCCTCGTACATGTGACGAGGGAGCTTTTATACGGTTGTCGATAAAGCGTCCTGGCTGGCGTTTATACCTTCATACGTGTGAAGAGCGAGCTTTTATACGGTAGTGGAAAAAGCGTCTTGTTGGCGTTCATACCCTTGTACGTGTGAAGAGAGAGCTTTTATATGGTAGTGGAAAAAGCGTCTTGTTGGCGTTTATTCCCTTGTTCGTGTGAAGAGAAAGCTTTTATATGGTAGTCGAAAAAGCGTCTTGATGGCGTTTATACCCTTGTACGTGTGAAGAGAGAGCTTTTATACGGTAGTCGATAAAGCTTCTTGTTGGCGTTTATACCCTCGTACTTGTGAAGAGAGAGCTTTTATAAGGTAGTCAAAAAGTGTCTTGTTGGCGGACACCCTCGTACGTGTGACAATCGAGACTTTATACGGTAGTCGGTAAAGCATCTTACTGGCGTTTATTCCCTCGTATGTGTGATGAGCGAGCTTTCATACGGTAGTCGATAAAGCGTCTTGCTGGCGTTTATTCCCTCGTACGTGTGATGAGCGAGCTTTTATACGGTAGTTGATAAAGCGTCTTGGCTGGCGTTTATACCCTTGTACGTGTGACGAGCGAGCTTTTATACGGTAGTCGATAAAGCGTCTTGCTGGCGTTTATTCCATCCTACGTGTGATGAGCGAGCTTTTATATGGTAGTCGATAAAGCGTCTTGCTGATGTTTATACCCTTATACGTGTGACAAGCGAGCTTTTATACGGTAGTCAATAAAACGTCTTGCTGGTATCTATACCCTCGAATGTGTGAAAATCGAGCTTTTATACGGTAGTCAATAAATTGTCTTGCTGGCGTTTATACCATTGTATGTGTGATGAGCAAGCTTTTATACGGATGTCAATAAAGCGTCTTGTTTACGTTTATTGCCTCGCACATGTGACGAGCGAGCTTTTATGCGGTTGTCGATAAAGCGTCTTGCTGGCGTTTATAGCCTTGTGTGTGTGATGAGCAAGCGTTTATACAGTCGTCGGTAAAGCGTCTTGCTGGTGTTTATACCCTTGTACGTGTGACGAACGAGCATTTATACAGTAGTCAAGAAAGCGTCTTGCTGGCGTTTATTCCCTCGTACGTGTGATGAGCAAGCTTCTATACTATAGTCGATAAAGCGTCTTGCTGGCGTTTAAACCCTTATACGAGTGACAAGCGAGCATTTATAGGGTAGGTAAAAAAACGTCTTGCTGGTATTTATACCCTTGTATGTGTGACAAGCGAGCTTTTATACGGTAGTCGATACAGATCTTGTTTTCATTAATACCCTTGTACGCGTAACAATCGAGCTTTTATACGGTAGTCAGTAAATTGTCTTGCTGGCGTTTATACCCTTGTATGTGTGTGACGAGCAAGCTTTTATATTGTAGTCAATAAAGCGTCTTGTTTACGTTTATTCCCTCATACGTATGACGAGCGAGCTTTTATACGGTTGTCGATAAAGCGTCTTGCTGGCGTTTATACCCTTGTATGTGTGACGAGCAACCATTTATACAGTCGTCGATAAAGCGTCTTGCTGGCGTTTATACCCTTGTATATGTGACGAGCAAGCGTTTATACAGTCGTCGATAAAGCGTCTTGCTGGTGTTTATACCCTCGTACGTGTGACGAGTGAACTTTTATACGGTAGTCGATAACCGTCTTGCTGGCGTTTATACCTTTATGACAAGAGAGCTTTTATACGGTAGCCAATAATGCGTCTTGCTAACGTTTATACCCTCGTACTTTTGACAAACGAGCTTTTTTACGGTAGTCAAAAAACTCGTAAATCAGCGCTATGTAATTGTATGTACTGTAAAGGGTTCAGATGCATACATTCTGTTTACATACTGCTCAAACTGACTGGATTCTCTAAAGTAAAGATCAGCTGTGCCAAGTCGCAAATTGAACGGGTATGTTTTTTATCAAAAGGCTTTCTCACAGATTGAGACGCTTTGTCAGTAGTAAAGTACGGAAAGCGTATCACGATCTGTTTTTATAAATATTATTAAACTAGCTTATATAGGTTTAAGGAACTTTATCATGAAGTACTGGTGGAGTATTATAAGGCAGAGAGGTAGATGGACTTACCGCTGTGATATGACTGATAAACTGTTGACAAAATGTGTACTTACTGGTAACAATCGTATGCGTAAAGTTACTGCAATCATTTACTCCGTAACTGTAAAGGGTTAAATCGATATTCTCTTACAAACATATTAGCCGCAATTTGAGAGAAAGGTGCATTAAATGATTCGCGATCGAGTTTGTATCAGATGATTCTGTATTATGAATAGTTCTACGATTCAAAGCACTTTTTGTGTATATATTGATTGCCCATATTATTCAACTAAGTAATCTTTTATTATATGATCAAAGGAATGCCTTACTTAACATGTACAACTTAACTCTTCCAAATAGATTTGCTCTTCGAATAACCCTTCACAGAAATCAACGTTTAAAAAGTTGCAACTTGAAGCTATAGATACATCGTACTATACCTTGACCTGCCTTCATAAGGTTGTTGAGGAATACAACAAAAACTAAATCAGAAAAAAAAAATAAAAGAAATTATGAATATTTTACCACCATTTTGTGACTTCAGCCGCGACGTAATTATACCCAGACAACGATAAACATGAATGCTTGCTTTAATAACATATCTAACGATTTAAATTTACTTCGAAGAGGTTGGTCGCACTAAATATAGGACATTAACGTCTCCTTAATCACGAAAGCAAAACATTCCTTTTTAGGGGTCGTATTTTGAACGCAATAACTTCAAGTTCAATTGAACGTTTATGATTTAAAGAATTTATTCAGATAGTTTATGACCGTACAAAATAATATACCTGTCCATTATTATATTGCTGTGTATCAGTCCTTTATCGAATTTCATTGTTATATTAATATTGGTTATGTCACGGTTTGACGAAATACAAAAGAGGCTAAGTATATAGGTATTTCCATGTCATATATTTTGAAACATTTCTGATCATAAAACGTTTCGAATGTGTTGTTGTTTTTAAAACCATTGTTCAAGACCAGAGTATTTGGAAACTTACTTGATGAATTAAAATGTACGTCAATTGAGAGAACGAATAAGGGTATTAAGGAATAAAACTCGGCACATGTCTCTTAGTCTAGGTATACGTGTGGTACAAAATGCCCGCCATAACAAAATTGGGTTTTTGTTAAAGTATCTGGTACTGTGCGATATTAAACGATTTTAAACTCTTATATTTAGCTATTTCATAACATGCCTTATCACGTTTGAGACACACACTTACATATCCGATTTTAAAGCGATCGTAGGGTACCTAGCTATATGATCATCTCGAAGAGTGAATTGTTTCGTACTAACAGCCTACTAATGTAACCCACGTCAACTTTGGCGCATTTAATCGTGTCCCAAATATGCGATCGTTTTATCTCGGTATGAACAATATACCATTGAAAATAGTACTTTGCGGAGGGGAATTCCTATCATTTACGCTTAGCACATTCTGTTAGTTTTGTTGAGTTTCAATATCAGTATTCCTTGACAAATGATGCGCTATTAAAGACCTCTTTATGCATTTTACATGTGGTATGGAGCAGGTCCTTGGTATGTTATGCTAATTATGTGTAAATGAAGAGAAACCTGTCATCGGATATCATTTTACTACGGAGGATAACGTTGATATTTAGTCATTACAAGAGAATGAGTCGGGGTCATAATTGACACCTATTGAACGGCACGAGGTAATTAGTGGGACGTAGTTGTGCCAAGATAAATGTTTGGTCTAAAAACTTGCTAAAGCTAAATAGTTGACATCCCGTTTAATAGGTACTGATGAACGAATACTGACCTCAAAGTTTTATGTGATGTATGAAAATATGAAGTCTCTTAAATCAAAGATAATCGACTTTGAACAAACTTACATGCCTTGATTATTACGGTCTAGATTGGAAGGACTACGAAGATCCTTTACATGTTACTAGTTCGGCACTCGCTTATATCACACGGTAATTCAAACCGTTTTGAAGGTATTATAAAGGTATGAATACTCCTTTATGTCAAACATGATCTATATCCGTACGCCGTATGTCCGACGCTAAACCTCTATATGTGCGTAAATGTTCATACGTTATAAACAACAATCATTCCATTTACTTCTCCTCTAAATGCACTGAGCTTTCCATATATGTTTTCTTTGGAATACATCGGGTTTTTTTCTACTAACATTTTACAGGATACTTCGGCTGCAAATAAAAAAAATATTTGCAGATATATTTGATGGGAGAAAAGGGTTTGACGTCATGAAAGTTTGGTCATCAAAAGATTGGCTATTCACCATAAACTGAGCTTGTTGAATACTCGTCAGGCTACATACATCATATTAAGAATAAAGGAAGCTCAAAAGGCAATATGTTACTTGAACAGTTTTATAGATCATCCAATAGGCACTTTGAAAGTCACTAGCAAGTTTAGAGCAAGGGAATTTGACTTAATGTTACAGGCCAAGACGGATCAAAGACATTCATAAAACAACATATTTTAGTAAGTTTTTACATGCCATGGTATATTCCTTTAGGCTATTGTGTAATTAGTTCAATGAGACGAACGTTTAGAAATCGTTTAGAGCTGGTACCACGTAAACAACCTAACCTTTGGAGTGCTGTTGTACCAGCTGCAAAACATTCATGAACGCTCACTTAACTGAACGGTTGGAATTTCGAAATAACCACAATCACGTGACAACATTCGCGACTTTTGATTCGCTGTCGACAAAAACCAACCAAGGCTACAGTCATGTGATGTTTTCGTATTCACGACGGTTGTTACTAAGTTCACAACATTTCCTGTGCGAGCGCTACCGTTAACAAGTCAAAATATGTCTACTCTTAAATCTCGATTGTTTTCTGTTATTGAAGAGACATTTAATTACTAAGATTAAAAGTGCGAAAGCTGCTCTGAGAGACTGGCGATTATTCCTTTAACATTGAAGTTCTACCTCGGAGTGGAGGGCGTTTTCCCAGCATTTAAGAATAAACAAGTAAGATACTATAAGTATGTTTTAGAAATATTTAAAAGTTTGAAAATGATTGAATCATTAACCTTGACTTAATTGTGGCAAAAGGATAGATTTACTCTTTATGTTCACAAACAATTTATGAAAATGCCCATCGAGGAAGTCTTTGTCGACATCTTAAAACGCTTGTTGAAATTGTTTGCATCGAAGAATTATATTAAGTTTGATAAAGACATATTGGACCCAATCATGAACATTCTCATTCTCATTCTAGAATTACGAAACACTGTTTTCGAAAGCTGTCTTTTCAGAGTCGTTCGCGATAAAGAACGTCGAAATTGTAAACAGAAATATTTTATTTTTGTTGTGCAACTGCTATTTTTGTCGTAAATTCTAACATCAGTATTACTGTCTGTAAATTGGCTGCTAAAGGCCCATGAAATGAGATAAATGCTATATCAAACTGTATTATTTGGTAAACTTTTGGTCAGATTCAAATAGTTTTCACCAAAAAAAAGCCTATCAGCAGAACTTTACAGTGAAAGCGAACGAGAAATAACATAGATCAGCCAGTATATTAATTCAGACTGCCTGATTCTTCAACTCTGACCTGGTCAAGTGATACACACATTTTTTTAACCGACCAATCAGAATTCATTACTTTATATACGTAAACATAATTGGATTGGAAACAACTATACCCTAAGAAAAAATAACCTATGTTAATGGGTTTTCTTTAATAGCGTCTCACAGCATTAATAAATCAATTTCCATGACTTTTATGAACATAATAAGAGACCTCGATGTATTTTTTTCAGTTATTTATTCGTACTTTAAGCCTTTCATGTTCCTTTAGAATACGTTTGAGTTTTATAACGACGTTCTTATAATTAATAAGTAATAAGGTAGGGCATTATTCCACAGTCTTCAAAGGGGTATGTTGCATTCACGATGCATTCATATGCATAGGAAATAGAACACATCAAACTATATTTGTGTAGGTATTTTAGGAGCAAACGCTTCTGTTGATAATGATATGGTTTTGGGGTATTGTGGCAGGTACCCTTTATGTGTGACTTTTTTTATTTAATGTTTACCCTTTTGGACAAAACTCTTATGCATGCATCGGCACAGGTACCCAAGAAACTCATATTTCATATTAAAAAGATAAGATGAAAATGGTAAAATTAACAGGATATCTAAAATCAAAGACTTTTTATTCACATACGGTGTGGGAAATATCTTGATTTCAAGACAACAAAGAATTAGAGAGTGTGTAAGTTATAATTGGTGCGAACGCATAAATACCTCTTCAATGTGTGACACGTATAACCATTAAAACTCCTTTGGAATCCAGAAAGGTATTTGAAAATTGATGTTTCCGGCTAAGGAAAACCCTGCACGATTTAGATGCTACGGCCACAAACTTAAAATCGAGTTTTTGAAGCTATGGTATTTATTGGATGTTTGAAAAAACAGTCAAATTTTGAATTTTTAGTACGATTAAACCAAGAATAGTGAGAGCTATACTACTCACCGGACTTCAAGGAAAAGTCTTTTTTCCATTACCAACTTAAGGGAATAGATTGAAACTTCACGCATGATTTCAAGGTCATTATGTTAGGTCCCTGACTATCTTCCGTCAAGTCTGGTTTTGACTTGAAGGACATTTTCTACAGTTTTATAAGAAAATGATCCTTTGATAGAATTTTTCTAAAATTTTGATATGCTATTTAGAATTTTATTGTGAATTCAGAAATGAAAAGAGAAATGCAGGTCGACGAGTTGTTATTTTTGTGAAATATCAGTTTCTATGGTAACCATTTTGGGCAAAAATGTAAAAAAGACCATACAATCTTCAAAGGTAATACAATACTTTCTGTAAGGTTTAATATTACAAAAAACTTGTAAAAATTCATACATTCAATACTTCATAATTCAATGTTATTTTAGATTATTACAATCTGAACAATTTTTGTAATCCAAATCAGTTTTTCAAATTTTTGTATTCGACAAAAAACAATGAAAAATGAAATGTATATTACAAATAAATGAAGATATTTAAAAATTCCTTTCCTAGAATTATCTTATTTTTCAGTATGTAAAGTAAAAGTTAATTTTGAAGTACAAAATACAAAAAAAAGGTATATGATCACGAGTTTGTTTTTCTGTTAAATAACAGTTTCCATGGAAACCGTATTTGAATAAACATTTATAAAAGCGATTAAAATGACTCTAAATTTAAAAAAAATAGAAGCAGGGGCTTAATATACATGAGAAATATATAATTATGTTTATAACCTCTTATAATTTTATGGACAATATGATTATTGTTTGAAAAAAAAATGTAAACAGTAAATTTCATGCGAACAAAAACGTTTATCCGACTACTATGCAAGTACCTGTTCGGTAGTGAAAACTAAGTGATTCACGGTTAGTTGACACGTGACCTGCTTCATTTGCATATGGTCAAGGGACGTATTTCGTATTTCGTATCTACCCGCTAGGCAAGTCAGACGGAACAGTTGAGGCTCCTATCTTGGAATATACATGGACTTAATAGAAAGTTAGCCGATTTAGACTTTATTGAAATGTTGAATAACTACGATATCATTTTATTCCAAGAAACTTGGTTAAATTAAGACACTCATATCAATTTGGAAATTAAGGGTTATTTATCAGAGCACATTTTTGGAAATAAGTCAGCAAATACTACGAAAGGTCGCTATAGCGGTGGTTTATCAATTTACTATAAAGAAATTCTTAGATCTCATGTTTCAATTATTGAAAAACAAAAAGCGGGTTTAATGTGGATTATATTGTCAAAACGTCGCTTTAAATCTAATGAAGATGTTATGTTATGTAATACTTATATTCTACCAAGTAATTCCAAGATTTCTGTTAGAAATGAATTTGACTTTTTTGATCAAATAGAATCAGACATAGAAAGGTATAAGGCTTCTGGCAAAGTTTATATAGTAGGTGATATGAACGCAAGAAAGTCAAATTTGTGCGATTCATTGGACCGTGACGACGATTTATTGAATGAGAATGACGGTACAAATATTGAGCTAGTGTCACGTGCGAACTCTGATCACGTGACAGATACGCACGGTCGGCGCTTGATCGATCTTTGTAAAAGAACGGGTTTATGTATCGGAAATGGTCGTTTACATAACGACGTTCACGGAGATTATACTTTTCGTTCACATAATGGGTCTAGCACTGTTGATTATTTATTACTGAACAATGAAGAATTCTGTAATATTGCTCATTTCAGCATAAACAATCTTACAGAATTTTCTGATCATTGTAGTTTATCGTTTTCTCTTAAGGTTAATACATTTAAGAACAACTCATCACATGCATATAGTTTAAATAGTAAGTTATATATGAAATGGGATACATCAAAAGTAGCTAGTTATCAGTCAATGGTACAAGATAATAAAAATGCTTTATCGCAGTTGATAACAGATATTGATTTTACAACACACAATGTAGATACTATTTTAAACGATTTTGTACAAATATTACATAACGCATCAGTTCAGACTTTCGAACGGCCACATAGTAATTGCAGATACCGTGGTAATAAAACTTCAAATGAATGGTTTAACTCTGCATGTTATTCTGCTCGCAAAGAATTCAATAGAACTAGAAATAAGTACTTGAAAAATAAAAGCGCTGAAAATGAAGATGCATTTTTGGCTGCAAAAACAAATTATTGCAAAGTGAAAAAGAACGAAAAGCAGAAATATAAAACGAAACAAAAAGTGTTACTTACAGACATGGCGATGAACAATTCTAAACAGTTTTGGTCAACAGTTAAAAAACGATACAAAAAGCATACCCATACGTCAGAAACTTTAACTATTGATGATTTATGTACACATTTCCAACATTTATATGGTAGCATCCAAAATGAAACAGCCGATGAAAATCAAAATACAGAATACATACATGACGAAATGCTTGACCAAGAAATGCCAATCGATGAACTCAAAAGGCTATTTTTACACAAAACAATAACAAAAGCAGCGGACTTGATGAGCTTACTACCGAAATATTCAAATACTCATTTGAACATACTTCTAACTTTATACTTAGTTTTTTTTAATAACATATTTAAAAATGGAGAGTACCCGTTATCGTGGGTTGAAGGTATTATTGCCCCGATATTTAAGGGTGGCAATTGTGACGAACCTAAAAACTATAGAGGAGTAACGCGTATAAATGTTTTAGCTAAAATATATTCACAAGTATTAATGAACAGATTTACAAAATGGGCTGATGAAAATGAGTTTTACATCGATAATCAGTTTGGTATCCAAAAAGGAAAATCCACAACAGATTGCATATCTTTATTACATTCGATTAATGCTTAAACACTCAATTCTAAACAAAAACTATACTGTGTATTTATAGATTTTGAAAAATGTTTTGATCGTATAAATAGACAGTTTTTGTGGCAAAAATTAATTAACTATGGACTTAGCTCAAAATTTGTAACAGCTGTTAAGTCAATGTATAGTGTGGTAAAACAGAATTTTCGTTACAATGGCAAGTTATCTCAATCATTTTCTTGACATATCGGTCTCAAACAGGGAGACCCGAGCTCCAGTTTGCTCTATCTCTTCTTTACAAATGATATCTTGAATTGCATCAACACGGAATTAGATGGAATCTTTACAGTAAATGAGCTAAAGATCTTCTTGTTACTTTTTGCTAATGATGCTGTATTATTTGCTCAATCAGCATCTACATTACAAAGCATGCTAAATGATATACAGTCTTATTGTTCATTATGGGGATTAACAATTAATTCTAATAAGACTAAAGTCATGGTATTTGAACGAGGGCGACATACGACTTGTGATCTTAAATTGAATGATACACTCCTAGACCAAGTCAACTCGTTCAAATATTTAGGTACGCATTTATTCAAAAATGGATCCTGGCATAGATCACAAATACGCATCGCACAGCAATCAACACACGCACTTCATAATCTTTTCATTGTTTTTAACAAACTTGAACTTTCAGTCCCTGAAAAATGTCGTTTATTTGATAGTTTAGTGGGTTCAATACTAAATTACAATGCAGCTGTTTGGGGCTACCATGATGCCCAAAACGTCGAATTAATACACAATAAATTTCTTAGAAAGGCTTTACATGTTAAAAAGTCAACAAATATACAGGGGTTATACGGAGAACTTGGTCGATACTCGATGAAACCATCCAGAAAATTAATAATGTTAAAATACTGGTTACAGATCCTTAAATCCAGCAATCCACTCATTATAAGTATATATGTTACAGGGAATATGTATAATCAGGGAATATGTATAATCCCTGAAAATTTCAGGTATTATGTATAATCCCTGATTCACTCAGGGAATATACATAATCCCTGAAATTTTCAGGGATTATACATATTCCCTGATTTGATGTCCAGATTTTTAGACATATTCCCTGAAATTAATTCTGTCTTTATTTTCTGGATTTACAAATCATTTACAAGTAATTTCTGCAGTAAAACAAACACACCTTATCATTTGAAACAGTTTATTTCTGAAAGGACATCACATGTACATGTAACATATTAGATAGCTTCAGATTAAAACAAAGTTATCTTATTTCACACATGCATTTCAGATAATTGTAGTTAATTCTTTAACCCTTTCCTCAGAAGGCTTAATGTTTGGAGTAAAGGGTTAATCAATATGTTCTTTCAGGCTCATTCATATTGTAAGCATATAGAATTTGCACGGACGATATTCTATTTTCAGACACATTCACAATGAAAACATCTAGTATATGCGTCTAATTTGTTCACATATCACCTGATCATTTAAAGTCAGTTATTGTATTTTGAACATGCAGTTTCAGTTAAATGTTGTTAACCCTTTATTCTATATCTTCGGTGTCATTCGAAAAAGACTTAAGGGCCCTTTTGGAACAAAGGGAACTAACATCTTGTTTGGTACGACACAGACGAAAGGCTATTTTCATTCACAATGAAAGCATCTGGCATTTAATTTGTTCACATGTCCCATAAAGTCAGTTATCTTAGTGCCCTTTTGAAAATGGAGTATTTGCTCATTATCATCTCCGACAAAGATTACGAACATCAAATATAAAACCCGTGCAAAGAACTTAATTACGTTTAATCAGTTGGATAGATTAATATGATTGACGGTGCATGTTGCTAAATTATCAGCCAGAAAACAAAGACGGAATATGTAAATGTGATGTCCTTTCAGAAATAAACTGTTTTATATGAGAAATTGTGTTTGGTTTACTGCAGAAATTACTTTATGCACTCTCTTTAATTAACTGCAGATGTTTCTTTAAAATGAATCGTAAATCCAGAAAATAAAGACAGAATTAATTTCAGGGAATATGTCTAAAAATCTGGACATCAAATCAGGGAATATGTAAAATCCCTGCTTTTTTCAGGGATTATGTATATTCCCTGAGTGAATCAGGGATTAAACATAATCCCTGAAATTTTCAGGGATTATACATATTCCCTGATTATACATATTCCCTGTAACATATATAGAACACTAGCAGATGATGCAAATTCCAGACTTTCATATAACGGATTGAATTGGGCACATCACATTAAAACACTCTTAGAAAGTATAGGTTTTTCAAATGTATGGACAACACAAAGTCTAATAAACATTAATTTCTCTTTGATAAAGGAGCGAATACTGGATATATTTAAACAAACATGGTATACTAATATCAATAACTCTGGACGACTCTCTTCATATTGTTTATTCAAGCACGAATTTAAGATGGATAGGTATCTTACATGCGACTTCGATTCTAAATTTATAGTAGCACTTTCGAAATTTCGACTGTACTCTTATAACCTTGGAATCGAAACTGGTAGATATCAGAACCAAGATCGAACTAATCGCCTATGTACACAGTGTAATATGGGAGCAATTGAAGATTCATATCATTTTTTATTAGTTTGTCCGCATTATCGCGAAATAAGATGTCGCCACCTTAAACCATATTTTTGTAGATGGCCAACTTTACAAAAGTTTGAAAATATCATGAACTCGATATCACAACGCACCATCCTTAGTGTCGCTAAATATATTATTAGTGCATTTAAATTTAGAAATATTTCCAATATAGATTAGATGTTAAGCTATTTATTGAATCTATTTATTCATACAAATCCTTATCTATACTTAGACTGTTCGTCTTGGTAAATTATTTTCCTTTTCTTATGTTTCACCATTTGTATGTAAAACTGTATGTAAAATTGTACGGCTATAAATATGCAATGTTTAATGCCAATTAAATTTATGTTATGTTATTTCTCGGAACTATTTGTAGCCTCTTTGCACTTAAGAACAATTGTATATTTAGATTAGTTAGGGAAATCTACGTCACAGAGACAAATCTCCGGTTTCATTACTTTTTTACACAAAATAATGTTATACCCTCCACAATTAACACTCTCAGAACATATATTTTATATACCACCATACCTTTTCGATCACCCCTATCTATATGCCTTATCAAGATTTATCAACTCCACCATAGACAGAGTGACATCATTTTTCATCGTGTGACATCAGACGATGAAATCACTATTTGTCTCGTGACTACTGTTCATGTTTGTTCACGTAATTTGCGTTTTATAAAAACTGTTTTCTCTGTTGTTTCGTTAGAATTGGGTGTTCGAAAGGTATGTAACGAGATAAACAGAATAATAGGTTAGTGACGTTAATGGGTTAAGATTTTCGTGCTCGGCTTTGGTATTGATTGGGTGAGCCGAATATATAATTCCTACGCCTTGCCCGAAAAACTTAACCCAGTAACGTCACTAACCTATTATTCTCTATATCATCTCCCTTCGATGCGCAAATGAAGTGCGCAGAAGAAAACTACCGAGAACGTCCTTACGCAAAGTATGCCTCTTTTGTATTTGAAAAAGATAAAGATTTACATGCAAGTTTATACTTTAGTTAATGCTGCAGAAAATTAAATGAGACTTATATGTCCCATACCACACCACATACCTCTTATTATTGTTCTTGAAAGCGTTTGTTAAGGTAGATTGTGCAGATCTGTTTATCAAATTATAAAGATTATCAATTGAATTTATGTATTGTGATCATGATGTAATGTAACATACCAAGCGCCCTTAACTTGACATCAAATAAGTAATACCTCTATTTGTACTTAGAAATTATTGGATCAAGTTTTGGATGCAAATTTGTATCTCTTTACATGTAACTGCTGTAGAGAATGGATCAAAACTTAATACGAGTGTTTTGGGTCATAGTGTAAGGTCACGTCGCATTTTTGATACCAACCAAATTATATCCCTTTTCGTTCTAAGGAAGTCCTGGCTGCAAGTTGGTATCTCATTAACTACTATATGTAATATATTGAAACTTAACACTATTGTTTTGGTTGCATAATGTAAGGTCACTGACCAAAGACTATAACTCTGAACTGGATATTCTTAGCAAACTGTACCCCTTCTTTGCTTAGAAAATCTATGTTAAACCTATAAACGCAAGTTTGCATCTCATCTAGGGATAATAATGTTTGTGGTAATAAGACCAAATTCCACAAGCAAATTATGCCTTCTTCTCTACTTGAGTACAGCTATTTCTAAGAACCATGCAGAAGGTGATTAATCCATGGTGACAAAATTGCAAATTTTTTAGTTACACGTTTAGCATTTATGAACAAACTATGTTTGGCTGAATATTTCTTAATTCCTATGACAGTTGCCATGGCAACGGGATATTATTTTTTGGCCATTTCTTAGCAAGAAATGGCAAAAAAATCAGGGATTTTTGGTCATTTCTACATTAAAAATACATACATAAAATGTAAGAAATAGATAAATTTGCTATAACAGTTTCCAAGAATATCATTTTGTGCAAAGAAATCTCAATAAATGTTGCTGCTCTACTTTATACTTTTTAACACAAGTCATTTCAGGATTCAACTGGTTTTGCATTTTCTTTGTCATTTTTAAATATTTTTGGTAAATTGACATATTTCATTTTAGATTTTTTCTCAAGACCAACCTTATACAGAAAGCACATATGATCAAGACAGTAAAAGGATATCTCCTCTATCAAAATCATGTAATCATGCGTGTTTTTTCCTCTTTGTTGAAATATCTCAAAAAGGAATAAGTACCCTAGCAACAAGAATAGAAATAGTCATTTCACCTAAAATCATTCTATTTTAACTAAAAAAAGGCAACAATATGCAATTCTAATTTGGTTAACAAAGTTTTAATACCAAAAAGATGATCCATGAATGTATAAAATGATTCACAACATAAGAAAATCATTTTGAATGCGTTGCTATGGAAACAAACAAAAAATGAAATGATTCAAAAATGGTATATTTTGTCTTGATTTATCTCTCTTGATGCACCTTACTCAGAAATGATACACATATAAAGACATAAAAACATGTTTAAACTATAGAAAAATAAGCAAATATAGATGTGTGTTTCATATCTGACGACAACTCATAAGGAACAAGTACTGTAGAAAGCATCCAATGAAAAATGTGAGCGACTGTGATTTAATATTTTTCACACCAGTAAAGCTATCTCGACTTTTCACAAAATGCATTTGAACTCTTTAGATTGATTACTGAGCTCATGTTAGAAAACATAGTGCAATACAATAATGTTGCTATGGAAACATGAAAAAACAACACCTTCCTGGTTGGACGTTTTCCAACATGTAAATAAAAGCGATAGACTTGCTTTAATTTGCCAAAATAAACATTTCTTTGATATTCATTTTGGAAATAACAGCCACATGGTTGAAGAAATAGTTTGTTCCCAAACTGCTTCTATAGGATAAAATGTCAATGTTTTATCATTCGAGGGGCATAACACTTATATTTTGAGTTAATATTGATTGATTTAGAAAATAAACATTTTCACAACGTTTGATGAAGATCGGATAAAGTTTTTATTTCATCATCATATTGTTGACGAGCAGAAAAGGTCTCGTTTTTAACATTCAAGGGCTTTAACTTAATAGAGATGTGGTTGACCTTGCTGGACCTTGGTGTGAACTTGAGGAATTGGAAATTGTATAAAAAAAAACATCCCAAATTAGAATAATGAGAGAATACAAAATTTGATAGAATTAACTTATCACTTAACAACAGAAGATAAGCTTTGTTTAAGAAGACATTGGTCATTTGAGCATTTCTTCCTTTTCTTATTATACATCTTATTCTACCATACCAGAGAAGGTGTTTTTTATTTAATTTTCTAGCACAACAGGTTATATTTATATCAATGTTCTAAAAGCAGAAGACCCAAGACAGTATTGAAACAAATGACCAATCTCATTAAATCACAAAGTCTTCAGAATATGACACAAAAACTGCATGTTTGACACTATAGAATTGTTGGAACTGTTTATTTGGACCAGTCAACCAAACTGCATGAAAGAACATTGAACTGTAATAATTTAATATCAAGCTATCAGTGTCTATAAAATAGATCATATAAGGAACTGCTCATCGGTGCTGATTTCTGTTATAGATGTCTTCTTATGAGCATCATGGTTGGTCTGTCTTGTCTTTCACACAGGTTATTTCTGAATAAGATAAAAAAAAAAAAGGATGGGTAAATAAGTAAGTCAATATAAGATTAATAACATATTTCAGACTAAGTTAAAGTGAAGACATGTGCTGAATAATTTCAGCATGGAATGTAAAGTACATTTTGTTATTGTAATTTAAAAAATCTATCATAGAAAATCAACCTTATTTAAATGGACTGCATGATTGTCTTCAAAACCAACTCGGAGAAATCAAATATGGGTTTACTTAGTATGACTATAGAAATGAATTCAGATTCTTACACATTATTTCATACAACCGTCATTGTTAAGTGGTTTGTTTGTTTGTTTATATAGAGAAAGATATTGTGTCAATAATTTTTCATTCATGTTACAGCTCACCTGGATTCATTAGTATTAGGCTAGGGATGTTGGGCCTTGAACAAGGGAGCCCCAAGTACTAACACCAGCTTCTTAACTACTAAACCAATCAGGACCCTTATTATTAGGTGGTAACAAGAATTCCTCAGGTTTCTGATGTTATGGATTATTCAATTTTTCAATATACTTTATAATTGAAAAGCTTGAAATAAATAATCACCCACCTGCACAAACAGCCATTCCTACTTAGTCTAGTTGACTTTAATATAAGGAACACCTTTCTGTCATCAAAGGAGGGTCTAACCATTGCTTGTAGATCATATGTTCATGGAGTCACTTGGGCACAACCCTAAAGAAGTCAGAAAACAAAGTTAGTTACAATCAAACCCTATTGCATCTTGTAAAGCAGATAAGTTCATTTTTATGCATAAACAAACAACTAGTGTATAGATTTTTCCTTTAAAGATAGAATTATTGTGAAAAGGAATATTTGCTCTAAGCCTCTTAAATTACAAAACCCTCTCCATATCTGTTAAAATTGTGGTAGCGATATATTTGAATTCTCATGAGTGCTTGACTTGCCGAGTAATGGAGTTGGGAATGGTTTTATTTATCTTGAACGGCCCTGATGGGTAAAGCTAAAGTAAGGGGTCTCCCTCCACCGAATTGCATCAATGATGAGGCGGGTATCCCAATATAACTGAAAAACTGTTGACAAAATGTTAAATCCAAATAAGATAAGACAAACATGAATGAGGAAATCCTTAATATGAACATTTTGATTAAGAATTAAGATATGCACATTACTTAACGGAAATGATCAATCTTGAAATACAATATGGCATATTATGTAGTATAAGACAGGTAAATAATTCTGAACAAAGCAACACAATATGAGCATAATACTTTACATATTACTTTAAGGGGAAGCTTAATATCATCTCAAACTAAGTTTCTTCTAATCCATTGACCATGTGTGTTTTTATAACTAATAGGAACTATAAGCATGCACAACTGATTTTGTGAAATGTCTTTCATAATGACTTTTTTTAAGAGATGATTGTTAGAAATGGAAAAAAAACTCTTTACAAAACAATTAAATCCATTTCATATAAGAGTAGCACAAACTCATTGTCTAAAAACGAAATTGTTAGACATTCAGTATGCAGGATACATTATTACCCCACACACCACAAAGAAATGAAGATATTTCAATTACACTAGATAAAGAAATAAAGCCATTTAATAGAAAATCAATTCAAGCATTATCTTACCTTTCTCCTTTGCAGGTGTCTTTTGGGATAATTAAGGCATACACTTATTGTGACAAGGAAAACAATCTGTCATATTGAGACTCCTTCCTTCAACTTTTCTATCAGTCTAAAGCACTATGACATTGCATTATGAAATATTTCCTACACTTTGTAAACATGGACAAAGCTGAAGCTCTTGTGTCATCTTTTTCAATCTCATCAATATCAAAAGGGGATTAGTTTTGAAACGATACAGCCATTCAACAATGTTTACACTGACAACAAACTTCAAAATCCGCCATTTTTTGCTGCTGTTGTTGTTGTTGTTGCTAGGGGAGTCATTTGTAAATAAATTGACAAGTGAACAACTATTAATAAATAGAGAAATAATAAGTGGTCTTAATTTTGATTTGTATGATATTTAAATACAAGCGATTTTTAGATGATAATAATATTTAGTTTGAAGTACTAGAAGATGTTATTGGAAAAGTTTTAATATTGATTACTACCTCCCTTTTGGGGAAGTAATCCATGAAACCCCAGGTATACAGAGTTGCTTCCCTTGGAAATCAATTTAAATTGTTTTGTGTTAATTTACATCAAAATACAAAAAAACACGCGGGTTTTTAGATTTGTAATCAACAAATAATTACCGTATGTACCCAAAGAAAGCATATTCTTTGATGAACGAGGTTGGTCTTGGGCGAAAAATCGAACTGAATTTTGCTATATAAACCTTTTTGAATTCACCAAAAAGCCATTTTTTTAAAAACGCTTCTAGAATCCACCAAAATCAAATTTCTGAAGAAAATAATCGTTATTTGATTATTATAAGGGTGTTATTTATCCGATAAACTCACTTTCTGGAGGTTTTGCATGGTTCTAGGCAATGTTGGACTTAAAGACTATTGGATAAAGTTTACCATGCAAGTATGTATCTCATTAAGTACTATTGTCATGTGAATTGTATTCTTTATAGATTTTGTCGCTATGGATAGATGTTATTTCATATTTCAATGTATATGTTGTATGCTGGTTAATAGTGACATCACTGTACAGGCAGATAGTGATCTGTTGCTTTTTATAGAAATTGGGGTTTCTACTATCCACTATATTAAGGTGTTATTTTCTAGTATCTTATTCAGCATTCATTTTAGTTAAAGTAAGCAAATAAGTCTCGGGAGTATTTTAATGTTAATTCTTGAATGTTCTAGTAACATTGTTATGTGCATTAAATAAGTAAGAATATTGGAGACTTCTAGAAAATCAATACTGAATATTAATAGCTCATAGGGTTGTGTTTGTTTGTTAAAGATTGTTCCAGTTATTCCAGATTCTTCTAATAGTAATAGTTCATAGGGTTGTGTTTGTTTGTTAAAGATTGTTCCAGTTATTCCAGATTCTTCTAATAGTAATAGCTCATAGGGTTGTGTTTGTTTGTTAAAGATTGTTTCAGTTATTCCAAATTCTTCTAATAGAATAAGTTAACTGGGTTCAACTAGAAAGGTGTATATGGTTATAAAAAGAAAAACCAAATGAGTGAATGGGAAGACCAAAACAATTTGTAATACAAAATACTACATCTACATCTTTGCTACCTGAATACTTTGTGTTGGAATCTATTATAGATTGATTTAATATCGGAAACAATTAAAAGGATCTGTGGATTTATCAATTTAAGGAAGTGATTGTCACAGGTATTATATACATTCTGTTCGTACAATTCATCCATCAAATAAACTCTTTATTCTTTGTAATACTTGTTGCTGGTTATTTTCATTTCTTGTTGCGAGCTAGATTCAAAATAGAAATTCTAGGCTCGTAACAATATAGGGAAATGATTTGAAACTTCACCCATGACTTTGTGGTCTTAATGTAAAATAATTTACAAAATCTCATAACTTCGGTATTGATATCAAGAAAAGTTTGCCCATTCGCGTGCTTAGACATTCTTGGTGAAAGTCTTTCATGCAACGTCATATTTAAGAAGCATTTTCCCTCTGTACATGAAGAGTGTTATTGGTTAAAGTTGTACATCCAATTTTGAATGATTATAATATAATAATGATAATGTTTATTAGGTAATTAGGCCAGAGGCCGATAACCACACAGCATAAAAAGTAAAAAATAAATACAACAATGAATAATCATCTGATTGATATCGACATACATATTGAAACCTATGCTCACAGTTGAACTAGATTTTTCTCAAAGACACACATGTCAAACTATTCCACTCTATATCGAAAATATTGATTCTAAGTCATACAACAAATGAATATTAAGACAACGACAATTAAGGATTAAGTGGCTGTAGTATATGCAAAACGTTCGAATTAAGCTATACAATATTAGGCATATTATTGAAAATGTTGTAGTATGTTATATATAGCGATAGCTGGCGAATAACACCCATTGCGAAAGCAGTGTAAGCAAATTCTATGATCAACGGGATCTTATTTTGGCACACTGTCTTTATCGCAAACTTTTGCCTTGAACATCTGAACTTTGATAATGCTTACCTGTGTTTATATTGAATATCTTTAAGACGATATCTCAAGTTACTTGAATTGTGTGTAATGATAGCAATGAATTGAATTGTTGATTTCCATATTCCAGTTTTGACTAAAATAATCTATAAACTTCTGCTTGAAGATTTTTTGACCATGTTTATGTCACCGATATCCAGAGAGGGCCATGCAAAGCCAGAGCCATTTAAAACAATAAATGTGTTGCCCATGTCCTTCAGTCTACCTAATCTAAATATTTTAACATTATATAGCAGTTTTTTGGATATCTCTGATTAGGCATCGTCAAAAGTTTACACCAATAATTGATACAATGCGTGTAATGACATATATGTATATAAAGTAGGGATGGGAACGAATAGTGAAATCACTATTCGAATATATTCGAATATTCGATTTTAGAATTCGTTTTGATGTCCGAATGTCTGGATGTCCGAATCCGAATAAGAGTACACTAGTCCTCTGTTCAAACCTTTTGTGTATAGCCGATATCTGTATACATGTACGTGCATGCAATATCTTGCCATTCAAGTGATTCAGTAGGTTGGATGTTGTATTCTTGAATACAAAGTCCTGGTTACACAGGTTACAGGTCGCCTTCGACTTGTCGGCAGAACGAGTAAAGTAATTCCAGACACGTGATGGAGACATTGTGATGTTTATCGAATAGATGTAGAAATTAGAATGAAGATAGGTTTGACAAATTATTCTGAAGAAAAATATACTTTCTAACACATTATTTGATTGGTCTTCGTGCATATGCAATCATGATTACCATTGGTTATTGAAAGAGTAATTGTTTAATTTCACGACAAACAAGTTACGTGATTGGTTGACACTGACAATTGTCAATTAGCGTGATTGACTTGTTTTGGATAATAAGGAGCAAGTGCAGATCATTAAGGTGTTAGATTTAGCGGCTTAAAATCGACTATTTTCACACTTAGGAATTAATCGTTTTGCAAACTGTCAAAAGATGTGGTAATTTGTCACAGGTGTTTTACTGTGTGACATACGTTGTAAAAACATCGTAACTGCACCTGGGAGCTAGGCACGTTCTTCGATATTTGGGATCGGTTTACAGGAAGAAAATGAAAATAAAACACTATTTTTGATCAAATTTATGGTAAACATACAGTAATATGGGTTCATTAAAATCGAATATTCGAATACTATTTTGCTATTCGAATATTCAACCCGCTCTTCGAATATTCGAATATTCGAATATTCGTTCCCATCCCTAATATAAAGGATATCTCCCACATTCTCCTAACACTTTCATGTTGTTTGTTCTACTATTTAATTTCAAAAAGGTTTCCCAAAATTTGAAATGAACAAATTCAAGAATATCGGAGTATGTATCTCTCTAAACCAGTGCCCCATAGCACAGAATTGGCCCAATAATGGAATCAAACAGATTGAAAATATCTTTACACGAAGAGTACGCAAATGATCTCTGATATCTGTATATTGAATGAATAGTATTTGTTGCTTGTGATGCGGAACATTTGATGAGTAGAAGACAAGTAAAGCTTTGGAGTAAACAAAAGACCCCTACATTTGCATGCTGAGGTAACCATGATATGCTAATTGACATTACACCATTTTTCTTTAGCTCTAAAAGGACCACCATTTCTAAAAACTCTGACTTCTGATAAATCTATACTTACCTTCATGCATGTATCATTGCACAATTGAGCAGTTATGTTGAGTTGTCGTTGCAGATTAATGACCGTGTCGAAACAATTAGCAATATCACCTGCAAACATAAGGCAAATCATATGCGATATATCAGTTAATACGAATAAGTCGCACCTGTAACCTTCAGGTAATTTGTCTGATAGCTGATTAATAAATAGAGTGAGAATTGGTCACACGAATAGCCTTGACGGGTACCCACATTATATCTAAAAATGTATAACATTATCTCTCCCCAATACTTTTTATATTGTTTATCAACGATATCAACAATAATATCGATATAAATCATTTAAGTGAAAATGATTTAAATCTTTTATCAATGTATATGCTACTTTTTGCTGATGATATTGCACTTTTTACTACAGACCCAATTAGTTTACAAGCTCAGCTAGATACAATTTCTAATTATTCAAATAAATGGGGTTTGAAAATAAATGTTTCTAAAACAAAAGTTTGTATTTTTGAAAAAAGAAAAAGCACCCATAACATTGATTAGTTTATCAATGGAGAACTAATTGAAGTTGTAGATCATTTTAAGTACCTTGGAGTAGATTTTAAGTATACTGGTATTATGAAAAATGCTGTTGAAGTTTTGTCTGAACAAGCTTTAAGAGCCTACAATTCTGTTTTAACTTTATTTTCCCGCATTACAATTGATGTAAAAACAAAATTATCTATATTTGACTCTATGGTTGTTCCAATAATATTGTATTGTTCGGATGTTTTGGGAACATATGATTATAAAGAAATTGATAGACTCCACTTAAAATTTTGTAAGCATATTTTGGGTGTGCGGAAACAAACTCACAATATAGCTGTGTATGGTGAACTTGGAAGATTTCCGCTTTCGGTTATTTGTAAGGAGAGAACTTTAAAATATTGGGTAAAAATAATGAGTAATGAAAATTCTCCTATGCATCAAATACTACTAGAACAGATCAATGGTTAAGAGTAAAAGTTGCTAGGCCATGAGTATTAAACAATTGTTAAGCAATCTTGGTTTTAACGATATTTTCACAAATTTTGATAAGAACGTTAACTGTTTTCCTCTATTAAAACAAAGAATTAGAGACCAGTATATCCAAAACTGGCATAGTTCACTACAAACTTCACCAAAGCTAGATTTTTATAAAATGTATAAGACTGATTTCTGTTTTGAGAAATATATTGATGTTTTAAAAGGAGATAGTTTAAGAAAGCAGATGACATGTTTTAGATTAAGTTCCCACTCTTTAGATATTGAAACATGTAGATTTAATGGAATTGATAGAAGTGATCGAATATGTAGACTTTGCTCTCTAAATCAGATTGAATCTGAATATCATTTTTTATTGTGCTGTTCGGTCTATGCAAACATTCGTAATAAATATTTTGGACATCTACCATGGCCAAACACTAATACATTTGTTAACATTTTATCTTCAAAACGTCATTGTATTCTAACTAAAACTGCATATTATCTAAAAGAGAGCTTTAAATGTCGAAAAGAAATTATTTAATGTATTTACCTTTATTATATACCATTATGTGATAGATCAACTAAATTCGTGACTTGTATGTTTTCGTAATTTGATAATCTTTGTTATTTCTTTCTTTGTATATATTAACATGTTTACGTATATTATATATATGTCTGTACCATATTTGTAAATGTTGTCTTGGCCAAAGGCATTTATATGCTGGTTTTTGCCAAACAAAGAATTGAATTGAAAGAATTGAACTATCGGTCTTCACACAATTCAACAAATTTCAATACATGGATAATAAGATCTTTAAAATATTTCCACGAAGACCTATATTTCTATGACACTCAAACAGTTTATAATGATTAACTTGATCAAATGCTTTCCGAGAATCAACTTTGATATTATAAAAACGTCCTAATTGTTTAGATAAGTATTTTAGAATAATTGCATGCAATAGTAATATGAGATTTAGCTCAACCAAATGTGTTGTTTTCTTCTGTCCAGCTATATGCATATATAATATTCTATCGCATTATAAACATAACATGACGCTATACAGACGCTCATTGGTAATGTAAGACAACGTTTAATACAAAGTGGTAGTAACAGGAATACTTCGGTAATTACTAATAAGAAGCTAGCTAATTTGAATATTGGACCAATTATGCATTATGTCCAGAATTTTGGCAACTGCCCTGTTCAAAATACTTTGTTGAATAACATGTGCAGAATTGGAATAATATCAGGCATGGTTTATCTATAAAACTCAGCCTTGATGCCATCTATTCCAGACGATTTCCCACATTTAGGACGCTTTATTGAATGCTCTATTTCACATATACTTATTTCCCTATTGATGTCATCGTTGTTACCAGAATCGTAATAGGTATAATTGCATAGATGTACACACACTATAACTGCTTAGTAAAGATTTAACATAGTTGTTCAATTCCGCCGGTCGACGCTGGAAACCGGATTTTATTTAGAAACCCGTTTTGATTTAACCGGCAGGATTGGATCGACTCTGTACAAGTAGACCTCGTTGAGATTGTTTGTAGGCTGCCTGCTTAAACTTGCACACAGCTTTGAACATACTTCTTGCAATTTGTTATGACATGAAATCGGGTTCTTCATTTGTCCTGCGAAAAATACGAAGAAGTCAATATTTCTCTGTCTTTAATTCGTCCTACCAAGGACTCTGTTTAATCGTAAAATGTCTGTATGAAGGAGTTTAGTTTAAACATATTTCATTTCCCGTATTATACATGGAAATGCGTTGGGCCACAAGTTATACCAACTTAGAGGACGGCCCTCCCCCTAATGAAGGAGGATTGTGTATATATTGTGTATAACTCTTATAAAGGGAGACAATAAAGTCGACTGTTCGTTCATCGTTTTCATCAACCAAATCAAATAAATGCAGTTTGCGTTAATTAACTTCATTAGAGAAGAGTTCAGCAAAACGATATGTATTTTTTTCTTAACAGGATAATTACTTGAAATCGTATACTGTAGAATTCATATAATCATTGTTTCATTATTAATATTGAGAAAATGACAAGATTACAATACAAGGGAAACTAATCAAAATCATCAAGATCTGTAACAGTAAATACGTTACATATTGAAAAACATTTACACTTGTAATAGAAAAAATCCACAACAAATCATTTTAAGTGCAGGTAAAGGTTCCATCGGTGCCACAAAAAATCCGGCAATTCATAATATGCGTACCATATAACATTACATAGTCTGTAAGTGACTTACTGAAATAAGTCTAGTCAGACTTAATGAAACTCCATCATAATTCACATTGCCTGAAAAATAAAACACATTATCATCTGGTACGTAGTCAAAAAAACTTTGTTCTTACATTTAAATCACCCGCAACAATAAACTAGCATCCGGATAACTCGGTCTTTTCATGAACTTTTTTTTCCACTGGCAGTAGGGGTCGGCCTGGTCTAATTTCCACCCATCTCCACCATGTTAAATAGCAACCGTTTGAGCAGTCACAGAGACAAACTGCTCCCATACCGTACTTTCTCGTGACCCTGTCACCTTTAAACTATCTTAACACAATCCATTTGGGGGGTTAAATGTGCATCATGACCGATCCGTTTTTTTGCTATCGGCTGATTTCCAGAGAGGGGGCGTGTCAATTCAAATAGAAGAGGTCACGCCTAGACTGAAAACAGACATCTTGGTTCTCACCGCATGGAGAAGTAGTCCTGTAAAATACAAACAAAACACTTTTAAAACATCAGGAGAAGACAAAGCAATCACACAGTACCAATATATATACTCTAAATGTAACACTTTCCTGTGAAAACACCTTGGAAGTGGGACTTTCAATATTTCAAAGAACTACTTTCTAGGCTACAACGACCCGGAAGTGATTCAACACCGGGCCAACACCTAAATGAGGAGAATTTTTTTATTAAGCTGATATTTTCGCTTTTTTTCTTGGAAATATAGGTCTTGCGATAAATAAAACACAAAAATTTAATACCACAAGCCGAACAACCTACCACATAGGGCTTTCAAAAATGTCGCTCGGTCGGTAGCATAAAGCGCACAGAAATGGGCGTTTTGGGGCATTTAAGCAATTTCTTTAAGTGCACATTCCATTTAAAGTATCAAACATATTACAATGAATTAAACAGTGTTTTATGCTACAGCAATTTCACTTTCAATATATTGTACACTTCTAAGCAAAAATCCACTGTTTTTAGCTAAAATAATCTACATTTTCCCTCAAAAGCATACCTCAGAATAGATATATGTACCAATTAGAGACATTTTCTAATGTGTAAACACTCCTAATGTCATCTTAAGGCAATTTATCCATGAACAAGGCCCCTAAAAAAGAGTTGAAACAGCCTAGATCCGATGAGAACCAGCCAATATACACATAAGGAGAAGCACGGTTACCGTAGTTAAGGCCGGGAACCAGCAGGCCTAGCTGCTATTGTGTCTTTGAAATATTGAAGAAAAATGGCCAAACCGCAAAACATGAAATGATCAATGCCACATAATTCCATTTACACCCATATCCAAGAGGACCATGCAAATTTTGCCGGTTTTAGTAGAGAACATTCCGCGAAATAGGGAGGAAAATGAGGCGTGCAAGGCGAAAAACAAGCATGACATCTTTTTGTATAAATTTGACATAAATTTGACTGTTGGACAGATTGAAAATGCAAATCTAAGCAAACACATTCAATTAAATAGAAATTATGTAGAGTATAAACCAATAAACAATTGAAACGATAAAACATCCCGAGGCAGAAAGTAAAGCGAAAATTGAGTATTCATGCTCACATGTAATTTCATACCAAGCGAGCAAATAATTGCATTCGGTGATCAGGTATGGGTGAGAAATGTCATTTCGGACCAGACGATATCCCCCAGAGGCAGATATTGCGTCTTCAGGTTTAAGAAAAAGGTTTTTAGCCCATAAACACATCTGATAAGTATCGCACTCAAAGTAGTCTATCCCTTGTTAATAACAAGCGAGACAGCTTGAAATGAAATGTCACCAACAAATTTTCATGACAAAACATTGTGGAAAAAGAAAATATGTTGTTTTTAGCTTTCTTCTTGACATCATTCTAAACAGTTAAGGAGAAAACTTGTTAAACATGGAGCTTGTGTGACAGAACTGATGATTCTTTCTAGTCTTGAGGCTACCCACACCAGTCAATTATTCAAATCAAATGTCAAATAGTATATATATCGGTACTTTCAGTACTTTGATTTTGTATAAAAAGTCACAAATCTGCCTTTATCCATTTCAAATATCATTGGAAATGGAAGTTCTAAGCTGTTATCATTTGTTTGACCTTGCAAAGTTGCAGTCGACACAAAACAGATGGAGTAAGGCAGGGGAGGCTACTCTAGCCAGACTTTTCTGAGGTTTTCCCTCTCAAAATTACAAAATGCTTAATAATTCAAAAAAAATCTACAAACCTTTGAGAAATACTATTATCCAATTGATTCCTGTGTTCACTGCTACTAGAATCACACATTTCGTTCAATTAAACTCAATAATAAAGAATCTATGACACTTCACAATTTCTTCATATAGGGGTCGGCCTGGTCTAATTTCCACCCATCTCCACCATGTTAAATAGCAACCGTTTGAGCAGTCACAGAGACAAACTGCTCCCATACCGTACTTTCTCGTGACCCTGTCACCTTTAAACTATCTTAACACAATCCATTTGGGGGGTTAAATGTGCATCATGACCGATCCGTTTTTTTGCTATCGGCTGATTTCCAGAGAGGGGGCGTGTCAATTCAAATAGAAGAGGTCACGCCTAGACTGATAACAGACATCTTTGGTTCTCACCGCATGGAGAAGTAGTCCTGTAAAATACAAACAAAACACTTTTAAAACATCAGGAGAAGACAAAGCAATCACACAGTACCAATATATATACTCTAAATGTAACACTTTCCTGTGAAAACACCTTGGAAGTGGGACTTTCAATATTTCAAAGAACTACTTTCTAGGCTACAACGACCCGGAAGTGATTCAACACCGGGCCAACACCAGTACTCCATTTGCTTTGAATGCATTATCATATATTATCATATATAATCGAGCTTTCTGGTGATAAAAATACGAAATAAAAAAAGTCACTTAAAATGACGTAATTTATTTAGAGCGCGTTAAAAAGAAAGTCAATAAGTGCAGGCTACACGGTACGTCACTGTGCACGCATTATACTTACTTCAAAAACTCACAAGTTTTATCGGACACTACGATATATAGAATGGGTTAAGAAGGAAATCTTAATGTTAATGGTATATATTTTCATGTTTTGTTTTGAAAAGGACATTTAATCGCTGCTGTTAAATATTATATCTTAAAGACAGATTTAGACCTAGGTATAAAAGTTTCGAACAAAAATCAGAATTATCTTATTGATATAGTCTTTAGAAATACAGTACATTGCAGTTTTAAACAATATGTTTACAAAAAAAGTAAATCAACTGTAACCTTTGATCAATAATAATTTTGGAAACAACGTCAGTATGATAAGGACGTTCTCGGTAGTTTTTCCTGCGCACTTCGTTTGCGCATCTAAGGGAGATAATAATTTGCTACCAAAGGGGTACTTGCATAGCCGGATAAACGTTTTTATTCGGATGAAATTGACTGTTCGCAATTATTTTTATCAAAGAATAACCATATTATCTATTTAACTCTAAAACTATATTAATATCATTATATATTTCTCATGCGTTTTAAGCCCCAAGCTACTATTTTTCAAGTTTAAAGTTATCTTAGTCGTTTTTACAAATGGTTTTCAAATACGGTTATCTTGTAAACTTTCATTTTACACAAAAGCATTTGGTATGTCAAGATTCAATTTTACTTCATATACTGAAAAAATATAAGATATTTCTATCAAAGGAATTTTAAATATCTTCATTTATTTGCAATATACATATCAATTTTCATGATTTTTGTCGAATAATAAAATTTGAAAAACTGATTTGAATTACAAGAATTGTTCAGAATGTAATTACTGAAATCAACATCGAATAGTAGTGTATTAAATGTATGACTTCGTGTTTTTTGTGATAATATACCTTCCAGAAATTATTTTATTACCTTTGAAGATTATATATAATATATATATATAATTTTAAAATTTTGGCCCCAAACGGTTACCATGTCATTTTACAAAATAAAAATAACGCACCGACCTGTATTTTTCTTTTCATTTTTGAATTCACGATACAATTTTAAATTTCTGATTATTTTCTTAAAAAACTGTAGAAAATGTCTTTAAGTTATCTTAGAAGTTGTATTGACAAAACTCTATATTGATCTTTCAAGCTCTTAACACTTCACAGTGTCGAAAATATGAGAGGTGATTAACATTGCCGGTTCACCTATCCATATGTCCAAGTTTCTGTGTCAGATGTAGTTTACGGAGGATATTGTCCTCGTCCAAGGGCTCACCACTCCGCGTTTTATGTCAAACATTTACGTTATCTGAAATTGTTTAAACACATTTAATATCTGTAATTATGTAATGTTAACAGCATCAACCTATGTTTCCAGACTTTCTTTATTATCATATTTTCCTTTCCAGTCTGAGCTAAAGTCAGCAAAGTCCTAGATCTGCGAAAGAAACTTTCAGGACCAGATTTGGTTCATCAGGTAAACTATCGGTTGGTACACCACTGTTCAACATGTATATGCTTAAAATGTAGGCTTAGCACTGTCTAACAAATTGAAAAGTTCTTGCAAAGCATTAAACCCAAGTCTTTTGAAACATTACCATGGAATCGTCGATAGCAGAGCTATTAATGCATTCAACATGGTCACTTTTCGTCGAAATATGATGAGCCCTTGGCCTGTTACTCATTAAAAACGGTGAATTAGGAAAATAAGACGTCTTGGGCGACTAAAACGTTTTGGGAAAACTACACGATTTCGAACAAATCTCCATTTGAGAAGGTGATTTTAATAACTTGTTGTATTATATGAAACAGTCCTGATGTAACATATTTAATGATTACTGCAGACTGCTATATACTGTTAGAGAGAGCTGATGTTATGCATCGAAAGCAGATTTTACCCCGGGAAAACGAAATGAACCCAAATGGTTCTGGTATTGTGACATAGTTAATTTTAGTGATTCTAATGACGTTCCGTTCTATTGTTATCATTTGCTCTAAGGCTTTACATGATAGAGTATCTCATCACTGCATGGAGATTTTTACTGTTAGTGATTAAGTAAAAATGGGTAGATCTTCACTGAAACGTGTGCTTTATAAATATTCTGTTGAAAACGGAGAAAAGACTTCAATCCGACAATAATGAGTGGGTGATTTCCAAAAGGAAATATGTGTTTTCATTTAAGTTATGCATGTTTACACTACAATTAGAATAAAGCTATCTATTCGATTAAAATAAAGCTATATTATCCATTCGTGAACGAAATATCTCTGCTCGTATATGATACTGAATGTTTGCATAAACCTTAATATGACGCCCAGGAGCTTTAAATTGTATCGACGTAGTATAATTCCTGGTAAGAAGTTAGTAGCCAACTTGTATTATCTTCTCTTTTTCTTTATTTCAGATAGCAAATACGTGTAGAGTGAATAGACAGACGTTCAGAGGCTTTTCATTCAAACCTAATTCGTTTCAATCAGGTAGTTTTCTTATCAAAGCTTTCCGACGCACTGTAACGAAATATTGACATATTTGTTTAAAGCCAAATGTTACACTAGCTCATTTATATAAAAGCGTGACCATATAGCAGCTTCCCTATTTATCTATGCTTACATTTTTCTATTTCCCTAAATGGGGTTACAATGTTTCTAGTTGTGTTTTGTGTATCGGGTATGACGTTTTAACAACACTTTTCCAGTTACTTTACGGCTTTCATAGAATTAAGCAGTAATATGTTTATGTCATCATACGTTATCTTATAAAGCTTTGTTTCATTATAACTTATTTTGTGCCAAGTCATGGTATCAGTTAAAACACTTTTGTAAAATATTTGATTTAGTCATGCACTGACTATCATGGAATGGAGATTATTGATTCGGAGTAAAGACCGAAAAGAACTGATTCACAACTTCAGTGTGGCACGGGATTCATGAGCCTTTTGGTGCATATTTTTGAAATATACATGTATTACATATTATGATTTCTACACAAAGTGTCATGATTCCCACAATCTTAATCAATAGCTACATAAACATGCCACCTTGGCTAACAGTTTTAACGTTTATTTAGATATCTATATAAAACATTGCGAACGAAATAATCTTAAGATCAATGTGAAGCAGATATGCATCCATTATATTAATCAAATCAAATAAAATAGGCGAATGGGCGATCCAGATTGGTCTGTTATGACCGATCCGAAGCACCATTTACTCGAAATGTAACAATTGGTTTTGATTTGGAAATAATTGAATTATGTTCACGCTATGTGTTAAGATGTGATCTTATAATGAATATCATACATACATGTTACAGAGAATAATGGGAGCACAACTATGCTGTCAGAGAAATGTGAACCGTTTACATTGTGTGAGCCCTCATATGTCGGAAATAGATGAAAACATCATGAAATATGAACATTGTCCGGTTCAAGACCGACCTTTAGATAGGCCGCAAACATGTGATTATTCATCTGTAAACAGTTCTATGAATACTGAGGCAGAAGATGCTGATGCGTCTTCAGTAGAACAAGAATCAGACAGTTCGTCCGAAAGAGAAACATTGCATGCGTTTCCCATGGATCAACTTCCTGATATGCCCCTTCCTCCCCCCTCCCTTGAACGTGATACATGTAGTCGTAGATCCGTAAACATTTCTATGAAAACTGAGGCAGAAGATGCTGGTTTGTCTTCAGTGGAACACGAATCAGATAGTTCGTCCGACGGAGAAACCCCCGAGACCTTGAACAGGCAGAATAATAACAGAAACAAACAGATTTGCGATCCGTGCTTTCAAGGACGATTTCTCAAAGTAATTGCATTTTACATGTGTTATGTTTGTGGAAAATCTTTTTGTAAAGGGTGCTTTAGCGGACATGACAACTCTCACGGTTTTTTAAGTTTGCAGAGTGATAGTGAACACTTAGAAAGAGAGATAGATGAATATTTGAGTTACTTAAAGAACGAAAGTGTTGCTGAGAGAAAGGAAAAATTCATGAAAAATGACGTTGGTGTGTGTGACTTTGTGAACACAAAACATCTATTTGATGATGATGTGCCTAGTAAAATTACTGGAATAACTGGATACGGATATAAATGGTGGGTAATATGTGATGATAATAAAAGCTGTATCAAAGTATTTAGTCTTAGTTCTAACGTGTTAATGCGTTATATAAAGTTTGACCATGAACCTCATGATGTTACGGAAATGATAGTCGAACAAAAAACGACTGTACAGGACTCAGCGTCCTGCAGGGAGACTGCTATTTCCGGGACGGACAATAAACCTGATAAAAAACATTTCTTGGCAGTTTCTTTTCCATGGAAATATCTAATATTGATATTAGATTTGGGTAAAACCCCGGCCGTTATACACAAAAAAGTCAAAACGGAGAAATTCTGTTTGAGTATAGATTTTTATGACGGCAAAATTTATATCGCCTGTAGGGAACTTTCCCCCGCGCGTTGCTACTCTGTATCTATAATGTCTCCAGAAGGAGTAATGTTAAAATCATTCCAGACTGATACCCTCATTTCGTATGTCTTTTCTGATCTTAATTATTTACCTTATTTATCTGTTCTAAACGGGAACATTTACATGACAGATTACCGTAACCACGGAATCGTTTGTTACAATGATGAGGGGCGAGTTAAGCACGAAATTACGATTGATTTATCAAGGCCTATAGGTATTTGTGTTGACCCGAGTAAAGATAAAGTTTATACTAGTTCGTGGTTGGACGAGAAACTGTACGAACTGGAGTCTGATCTGAGTTGTTATAAACCAGTCTTAGATCAGACAACACGTTATATGGAGAAACCCTGGGCAATGTGCTTCTACAGTGATAAACTGTACGTCGGCCATTCGTCAGAGTCAGATTTACGGTCTCATGTTACTGTGGTCCGACTTCTGTAACCTCACCCTTCCATCTCCCCCTCTAGTATATTGACATCATATAACCTTACAACAATGGTCACACATCCTGACAACAGTCACAGCATGTTCTATTGTTACCATGATTAACTGGTTACAGTTAAACACCATGGAATAACTTGTATTTATTGGTCATTACTTTTGTAAATAGAAAATATGTTTTTCTTTAATCCAAGATTCATTCAAACATTCTTTTACTTGTGAATAATAAATGTGTTATTTCAAATTTAATTCACTTTATAACTTATGCACGCTAGTCGACTCAAAAACATTCTTATAGTCTTTGATTCAAATTCTATCCAAATGCATATATTCAACAATCTATTATCAATATTAGACCCGTGACTGCAGATCAATACCATAATAACTGGCCATGTCGACGACAAATGTTTTCTATCTATTAAACAGTGTAACAGCAGCATTCATGCTCATTGCTTACCATAAATTGCGTTTACATGCTGTCGTATTAAAGTTATTGCAGACTTCCCATCTATTTAATATCCATTAAAACACGTTGATACTCAGAAGCTGTAACTAGTTTGTGCCTTTTCTAGTCACAACCTCTGGGTATATTCACAACCGTTGATAATTCATGTTTTGTGGATGTATGTGTGTGAGAGTGGTGACATGTGTGTAAGTATGTTAAGTGCGTGTGTGTTCATATAAGTGTACACGTAACTGTTTTAAAGTGTGTTTAACCATAACATGTTGATGTTAACAAATGACAGTAAAAATATTCTTTAACGATCTTTGTTGTACGTTTTCAAATAGGAACCACAAGTCCCTCTGGTTTATTATGATGGAAGACTATCGCCAAAGATCAGCTGGTACCAAAATACGACATCACGGAACTAAGGGAGATGTTATTCTCTGTATTCGCAATTTTGATCTCGCATATTTGGTATCATATACTTATGTCATTATCTTATTATCCCTATGGGGTGAAAGCATTTAAGATAATCATCGAAAATCCAATTCCTTATTTGAAAATTGTAGGAATCCATATTTATTCGCTGAAATGGCGTTCAATGCCGTGTCAACATTTTTTTCAATTATGCTACGACTTCCCTGGATTTGACCAGTACAAAGATATGCAGAATCTTGTAAAAGGACACTTCCATAAACCTACGTGTTCTACAATATGTATCCCCTAGAGACAGAATGCATAATTGTTTATCATAACCAGTGGCAAACAACAACATGTTAACAAACCAGTTATTGTAATCGTTGACGATACTTGAATGATCTCTGAATGACATGAACATTTTAATCCCATGACGCGAAAGCGTCTTTGTTGATTATAACGGGAAAACCATTCTTAAGGACATGTTCTACAGTTTTATAACAAAATAATCCTTTTATAGAATTTTCTGAATTTTTGAAATGTTATTGAGAATTCTATTGTGAATGGAATAATGGGAAAAAAATGCAGGTCGACGAGTTAGTTTTTTTGTAAAATGAGAGTTTCTATGGTAACCGTTTGGCGCAAAAAAGTCAGATTGACCATACCATCTTCAAAAAAAATCCTTGAAGATTCTTAAGCACAAAAAACATAAATTCATACATTGAATACTTTATTGTTCAATGTTGTTTTGAATTATTACAATCTGAACAATTTTTGAAATCCTAATCAGTTTTTCAAACTTTTGTATTCAATAAAAAACAATGAAAATTGGTATGCATGTTACCAAGAAATGAAGATACTTCAAAATTCCTTTCATAGAATTTTCTTATTTTTCAGTATGTGAAGTAAAATTCAATCTTGATATACAACATGCAAAAAAAAGTATATGTTGACGAGTTAGTTTTTCTGTAAAATGACAGTTTCCATGGTAACCGTATTTGAAAAACATTTATAAAAACGGCAAAAATAACTTTGAAAGCACATAAAAGGAGAAAAGTAGAAAAAATACTAAAAAAATAATATGGAGTTCTTTTATTGTTTTCATTAAAGTTATGACAATTAATTTACGAATGCATTGAGACCCTTTTAAATAGACTCCTTTAACATAAGTTATTTTGTGCTTGAAATATAGAAGTCTTCAATTCAATCATGTTTATCAACAACCTGTTTGTTAACATATTCAAAATAAGGAATTCTGATTGGTCGGTTCAAACATTTGTGTATCAACTGTTAAGGTCAGGGATGAAGAATCACACAATTAAACTGGTTAATCTGGATTAATTCTTGATGGCTTTCACGTTTAAGTTGTGCTGATGTTTTTTTTATGATAACTATTTGAATCTGACCAAACGTTTACCAATTAAAATATTCTTATATAGCATTTATCTCCTTGTATGTGCCTTTAAACTTGAAAAATAGAAGGCGAGGGCTTACTATGCTTGAGAAATATATAAAAATGTTAATAACCTATTATAATTTTATGGATAATATGATTAGTCTTTGAAAAAAAATGCATACAGTAAATTTCATCCGAATACAATGTTTTTCCGACTTCTATGCAAGTACCTCTTCGGGAACAGATGTATATACTCCACGGGATGCGCAGATGAAGCGCGCAGTAAAAACTACCGAGAACGTCCTTAATCATAACCAAACGAACCATTCAGTTTTACAAATACAGAATTATCCGGTAATAATCCAATTAGACTTATTGGGGATAATTCAATCAAATGACCTTCACCATGAAACTTAAAGGATAACGAATGCAGTATTATCTTGTGCTAATGCAAATCGACTTATTGGAGTTATTAAATCAGTTGATCATTCCGATGAACCATTTGGTATTACAAATGCAGTATTACCTGATGCTAATCCAAATCAACAAATTGGAGTAATTAAATAGGTTGATCATTCCGATGAACAATTAAGTATTACAAATGCAGTATTACCTGGTGCTAATCCAAATCAACAAAATGGAGTAATTAACCCTTTAAGGTATAGAGATAAGGCTTATCAGTGACACTATAGGTATAAACCATCCGATTATCGAAGACCATTAACGCATACATAACTAGTCACCCTGGGTACCTATTTGCACAGGATTATCTCCGATAATTGTTATTGATTGGGGTACTGTTAATCAAACCTAAATTAATGCATTTTTCATTCATCTAATAGATTTTTTCAAAGAATAAAAGACGACGAGAACAAAATTTCCTTTAAGTTGATGTTTTTTTTTCTTTATTTAGTGATACATTCATATCAGGATTAAGTTGTAGAAAATTAAACAAACAATGAAAATGTATATTACGGTGTGAATTATACAAAATCAAAATTAATAATATGACTTATGTGTTCTCCCTGAGAGATCCGTAATTTGTTTTCCGTTTGTCATCAATTGCAGGGAATTTTGTTGCCGAAAAATACCGTTCATGACTCGAGATACATACTTTGTCTTTGCATATTTCTCAACAAAGCTGAATCGTTTTACTTCAATTCCCATTCAAACCGTTTCCAAAATATATAAAAGAATGTTTTTCAGCGCAATATTGCTTTGTAAAGGAGTTAAACCTAGTCCTTCTTATAAATGTAAAACAGTAAAAATCAACTCATTTTGGCAACGAAACATGCTTATATTTCCGTAAAATACGTGTCCATGGGTGATGAATTTACCAAAAGCTCGTAGTTGTAGTCAAAGTCGGAGGAATGATCTAATTTGTTTGTCCGTGAATTGGTAATATTTATCAACATTTCATCATCTTCAGGCTTAATAAAAAACGATCAAATTACTGCTCTGAATCTACATTGATGTCCGACTTGCGATCGGAAACACCAAATTGTCTAAATATTTTAAAAAGGCCGTCTTTATAACGTCAATTATTTGACGGCTCGATTTTCAATCGCCTTTAAACTTTGAACAATAGCTCCGTGTCATAAACATCCTTTACAGGTCGCGTGCCGTATGCTCTGGTTTTAATTGGATAGTATTTTTAGAAATGTGTTAAGTTACTAAAGAATTGCATGAAATCCTTATCGAGTCTTTACAAATCGGCAGTGTTTTGATCTTTTATGACCGGAAGACTTCTCATTAAATAGTCTACGGGTCGCGTGCCCTATGTTCTTTTTAATTGGATAATATTTTTAGAAAAGTGTTAGTTTGTAAAGAATTGCAGGAAATCCTTATCAAGTCTTTACAAATCGGCATTGTTTTGATCTTTATGACAGGATATCGAAGGCCGCTTTCAGTTTTATTGGGGGTGGGTATTTCATTTCCCTTCATCTCAATCCCATAGCGTCTCTTTTAGAAGTGTGCCGCGTGACCACTATCAAAAGATTCGCTCTAGATTAAAAGTTTAAACTTTGACCCCATGATTTTATCATCGTATATGAAAGAAAACATATTTGTTTAATAGGAAAATAAACTTTGGAGAAAATGACGTGTGTGTTTATTTGTGTAATTAAGGGTTGAAGTTGAATCAATTTTTCAGCTGTCAAAAAGCGTTCTATGCAGTAATCGATAGCCCGTCAAAATAGGTTTTATACGGTAATAGGTATACCGGCGAAAAGCGTTTTATGCGGTAATCGATAAGGCGGCGAACGGCGCTATATACCGTAAAGGGTTAAATAGGTTGATCATTCCGATGAACAATTTGGTATTACAAATGCAGTATTACCTGGTGCTAATCCAAATCAACAAAATGGAGTAATTAAATAGGTTGATCATTCCGATGAACAATTTGGTATTACAAATGCAGTATTACCTGATGCTAATCCAAATCAACAAATTGGAGTAATTAAATAGGTTGATCATTCCGATGAACAATTAAGTATTACAAATGCAGTATTACCTGGTGCTAATCCAAATCAACAAATTGGAGTCATTAAATCAGATGATCATTCCGATGAACCATTAAGTATTACAAATGCAGTATTACCTGGTGCTAATCCAAGTCTACTAATTGGAGTAATTAAATCAGATGATCATTCCGATGAACCATTAAGTATTACAAATGCAGTATTACCTGATGCTGATCCAAATTGGCTAATTGGAGTAATTAACTCAGATGATCATTCAGATGAACAATTTAGTATTACAAATGCAGAATTATCTGATGCTAATCCAAATCGAAAAATTGGGCTAATTTAATCAAATGTCCACCACGATGGACCAATCAGTATGGTAGTTAATGCTGTATCAACAGTTCGTCATTTTTGTTATAGCTTTCCTGGATTCACCAGTACTAGGTTAGGCCTCTGAAGCGACTTTCAAAAGGTCATTCACACAAAACCGGAGATGTCGGTGGGGCTCGAACCCAGGGCCCAAGAGCTCTAAATTCGTCAACTTTACCAGTGGGCCAAGGAAGGACCCCCAAATCAATATTAGAAATCGGGAATTATTTGGCGATACCACAAATGGACTAGTCAGAGTAATCTTATCATCCCCGATGCCTCAATGTGGATAATCAATGCAGACTTATAGGGACCATCCTTAATGACTTAAAATGATAATAATTATCCTTTGAAGTCCATAGGGATGGTCATAATTGCATGTATATGTATATCTAAATCATATTCCGTTTGACCAATTATGATAAAACATGAAGATTTATTAAGTGACCTTCCTATGCACCCAAATGGACAATTTATGCATATCTATCAGGCTAGCTTTCTGATGGACCAAATATAGTTATTTTGCATATTTATCAGGTGACAATCCTGTTTGACCAGTCAGGATTATTGATGCAGATTAAGCAAATGATCACACATAATAATTTATGCATGTTTTTTCAAGTGAGCATAGTGTTCGACCAAACAGCACAGTTAATGCATATCTATAATATATTAAAACCAAATGGACCGATTGTATACTTTATGCATATTCATCAGGGCTATTTTCGTTGACCAAGCATAATAATATATGAATAATTTGATCAGAGGGTCACTCCAGGTGAACATCCCGAATGGACATTTTGGATAATCCATGCATATCTATAAGATGGTCATCCTGTTTGACCAATCAGGATAAGTAATGCATATTTTATCAGAAGAGTTAAAAACAAACAATCCCGTTTGACCAATCAGGATAAGTTATGCATATTTTATCAGGAGAGCTAAGAACAAACAATCCCGTTTGACCAATCAGGATAAGTTATGCATATTTTATCAGGAGAGCTAAAAACAAACAATCCTGTTTGACCAATCAGGATAAGTTATGCATATGTTATCAGGAGAGCTAAGAACAAACAATCCCGTTTGACCAATCAGGATAAGTTATGCATATTTTATCAGGAGAGCTAAAAACAAACAATCCCGTTTGACCAATCAGGATAAGTTATGCATATTTTATCAGGAGAGCTAAGAACAAACAATCCCGTATGACCAATCAGGATAAGTTATGCATATTTTATCAGGAGAGCTAAAAAAAAACAATCCCGTTTGACCAATCAGGATAAGTTATGCATATGTTATCAGGAGAGCTAAGAACAAACAATCCCGTTTGACCAATCAGGATAAGTTATGCATATTTTATCAGGAGAGCTAAAAACAAACAATGGAATAAAACACCATATGGCACGCCTATTTTATTCAACATATTAACAATCAAGGAGGTGCATATTTCCAATTTTGACAATGAAACTTGACATTGATCATTCCCTAAATCAAAATCACTTGTAAAGAATCATGTGGTACCATGACCACTTATCTAAAAAGACGTTTGTATAATAAAACCAGGCTTGTATCTAACTAAACTTCTGTGTGTGTGCTGAAGGAAATCAAAGTTATCATAACTTTTTTTTTTCATCTCACAAAAAATAATTAAATAAGTAAATCCTTTATGTCTTCATTGGTAAAAACCAAAAAGGGTAAATTGATCATTGCACTATTTATCCTTCTGCCAGGGTGGTGTCTCAAAGCTACTTGTTCACGGATATGAAGAAACTTATTTGTTTAAAACATTAAATCAGTTCTATAGTTGTATGATACCAGTGATGTCTCGTTAATCCAAACACGTCCAATGTTCTCAACAAAATGTCTGGATTACCGAATCATCCGGACTAATGAAGTAGAGCATGTTATTATACACATTAAGACATAAATGGTCTGTATGCATGTGTATACTTATAACACTTTAGCAAACGCCAAATTGTCGACCGTCCCAAATTGAAAGAGTTTGCAGGCGACATTTCAAAACGTGATGAAATTCAAAAATAATCATCTATGACAGAAAACACTGTGGGAAAAGGAGAAATTGCTCGTCACAAGCAATTTCTCCTTTACCCACAATGTTCTCAAAAGTTGTCTGCAACAAACTGGTCAAAAATTCCGTTCCCTTACAATTTCGTTCGGATTTCAAACCATTCGGATAATCGGGGTCCGGATAAACGAGGCTTCACTGTACTATTGAAAAGGCATTGGCAGAAATATCAGTTCATATTTAAGTATTCAGAACCTATATACAATGTATGAATATGCATTGGCAGAAATATCAGTTCATATTTAAGTATTCAGAACCTGTATACAATGTATGAATATGCATTGGCAGAAATATCAGTTCCTATTTAAGTATTCAGAACCTGTATACAATGTATGAATATGCATGCAGAAATATCAGTTCATATTTAAGTATTCAGAACCTGTATACAATGAATGAATATGCATGCAGATCCAAAATCATTGCAATGCTCTTTTAATTTATCACACACCTTTTGTACATAACTAGATATATAGATACATTCTAAATAAAATGTTCGTTCAGTCACTTATTTATGAAATATTACACCAAACTCATAAACTGTATTGTTTCTAACTATTTCGACTTACAAAGCGCACCATATGTAAACGAGAACCTTGAAAACTTCTGTAGCGGACGTGTCAAGTGTAAGGTACTATAATAGAGGATGCGTTTACTCGCTAAATATTTGAAACCCTTTTGATACTCCCAGAATCACCATTTCTAGGCTTAAAGGCATCTTTCCGTAAATTACCCAGCTTATTTAATCCATGAACCTTACTTTTTGGTTTTGCAAGGGGAAATGTATTCTCTGCGTTTTCAATATAATCGTAATCATCCAGTTCCATCATAATATTCCTAGGATGGTTAGGATCCTTTTTCACAACACTCATTGAATTTTGATTCATTTGTTTCTCTCCAAGCACATGCCTTTTTAGACCTGTTTCTGGAAAATTGTGTTCAATGCCGTTTCCATTTTCACGAGCAAAACATAAACTGTCTTGAGATGAATTGCGTTGTGTTTGTGTCTTCGCCTGGATATTTCTGGTAACACTATTTGGGGAAATATGTGTGTCAACATTCTTCCCGGCATCGTCAGAATTTGGACTACTTAAGTTCATTATTCTCTCAACACTTTTCTCTTTTAAAATTTCCTTAACACGCCCACCAATCTGTTGATAGGTTGGATTTTCAATGATATTGCCTAAATGTTCATGAGTATGCTGCCACATCTCTGTCTTGGGTACAAGTTTGCCGCATATTTCACATTCCCGCGTCAGGTCTTCCGTGTGCGTCTTTACATGCATTTGTAGATAAAACTTCTCCTTGAAGGATTGGTCACAGACACTGCATGGGTAGGATTTCTCGTTGTGCGCCATTTTGTGTCTATTCAGATTATGTTTATGAGCGAACACCCTTGAACAAGCCTCACATTTGTAAGATTTAATCTTATCCTGTGTTTTAGCACAACCACCAATTGACCTTTCAATCACTTTCTGGTTTGCTGGGAATCTATACAACTGATTTTCCTTTTCATCAGTCCAACCTTTGCTGCATAGATGACCATCTTCGTTATGCTTCCAACCTGTTACAACACTGATATCAGAGTTTTCTCCCTTGCTTATTTCTGATGTATGCTGTCTGTGTTTAAGAAGATGACACTGAAGATCAAACGACCTTGAAAAATCTTTCTTGCAATACTGACATTCATTACTGATCCCAAGCCTTTGAGCATGCTCAATCTGATGGCTTTCAAACTCAATAGAATTATCGAACCTTGCCCAACAAATCCCACAGACGTTGTTAAGATCTGAACCGCTCAATCCTCTCGATTCCTTTGCACTTTTAGCATCGTAATTGCTTGTTACCTTGTATTCCAGCTTTGTATCGGAACATGAGCTACTGTCTGTCTGATTACCAACAGAAAGGTCCATAACCTCTTCAAGGTTGCTTGATGCATCATCACATAATCCATCTAAGTCTGTCTCTGGATGAACCATTCCATCTGCCTTTATATCGGAAAAACCTTTCATTTCTGCACTTAGTTCATGTTTTCCTTGTTCTACAGTATTGCTGAAATAATTCTTTTCTACATTTGAATCATCTTTTCCTTGTTGCAGTGTCTCACTAAAAGCTTTAATTTGTACGCTTGATTTATCTTTTCCTTGTTCAGCTGTCTCACTAAAATCACTAACTTCAATGATGATATCCCTTTCTGGATCTTCTTTCACTGAATCAGTACCCTCCCGGGCACTTAGATCCAGTGCACCACTAATACCACATGTCGCTGGCATGTTGGGTGCCATTAATTCTATTTCATTTTTGGGAGTAGATTCCTTCAAGCACTCTTTGTCTCCACTTTGAATGTTTGTGAAATTTTCATCATTTTTGCCCACACCATTTATTTTTACATTGTTTCTACTTTCATGATAATTGACTGTGGGAAACTCAACATCACTTAAAACACCATTGACTGAACTGTCTAGGTATTCATGTTTTTTTCCACTTTTATTGTTTTCTGCATTAAAACTGCCACTTTTTAAATTGCTAGCCTCTCTAACATAACTTTTGCTACTTTTCATATTCACAGCATGGTTTTCAAAATGCACATCCAAATCAATTTCCAATGCCTTTTCTTCTAGGTTATCATATAAGGTGTTATTGTTATTCATTTTATCAATTTCTTGCATGTCTGTAACACTCACTATTGTATTTTCATTTTCTCCCAAATCCTCAGGTTCAACAATCCTTTCTTCACTGATGTCTCCAAAATTTTCCATCAGGTCTGCTTCTGATTGATTAATATTGCACTGCATATCAATATCCTCATGCTGTTCATGATTGTCTGCATCACAACATTCATAAATGACACTAACAGTTCTAGTATCATTGGTGGTCTCCATCAATTCCTCTGGATTAGATTCTTTGAAAACATCGGAAGTAGTCTTAGTAATTGGTTCCAGTTCATCAACTTTTCCTTTTACCTGCTTTGGCAAAACATTATTTTCAAGGGACTTGTTTTTATCCAAACAAGAAGCATTTCCGGAGTTTTGATTGTAATAATCTGTATGCAAGGTACCAAGTTTACTGCTCTGTTGATATTTATTGTGAAGTCTTGAATCACGTAGATACTCTGATTTCTCACTTCTGATTTCATTGCTGTATACATTAGGATCTGACAAATATTTCGATGTCTCACTCTTGAAGTCTACAGGTGTACCAGTTGTACTTTGGTCTCCTTGATTACTTCTTGCGCCATCATAATTGCTAACAATGGTGTTGTTCCTATGTGGATGAGTTGATTTGTTAACAGGTATACTGTTGTTATACACCTGGGTTGTCTTGCAAAATGGCGAGTTTAAGTTAAACACCTGGTATGTGTTGCTTTCATCTGTGTTCTGGGAAGTCTTGTTTACAGGTGTGGTGGTATTGAAATATTCCCGAGATGTCTTGCTTAATGACAAGTTTTCATAATTCACCTGTGATGTCTTGTTTACTGGTGTGGTATCATTGTACATAGCTTGGGGTGTCTCCGACATGTGCCGTTGCCTCTTTGACACAAACCAGTCGTTCTGTCTGTTCTGTTCACTGCCAGATTTCATAACATACCCATCATGGGATGAATAATGCCTCTTCTTTGGGGATGGTGCCTCGGGGGTGGTCCTTCCTTCATTAAGAACAGTTTCCTCTCCTTCATAACTTGCCATTTGGGTTGATCTAGCCCCAACTTGACTCATGCTGAAGTGGGAAAGAGGGTTATAGTTACAAGATTGTTGCCGAGAGGTCCCCATGTAGTTTGGCCGATCGGAGTAGAAAGGTCTGCTGGAGCAAACTGTGTATGGTAGACTGTAAGGACTGTACATCCCTGCATGAGTTATATTTGTCCCAGGAGGGACAGAAGCCATCGTATATTGTGCTGTGTTTGCCAATCTGGCCCACTGGTTAAACAAAGCAGGCGATGAGGGAACAGTGTGATCAGATTGATTAAATACATTGACAGGCATTGCGGATTGTTTAGACACAATGTCACTGGATTCTTCAGGCCATGCAGACTGTTTTGACGTAATGTTGTCAGAATCATCAGGCAGTGTAGAATGTTTTGACTTAATATCCCTGGAATCAATTTGTTTATTTGACCCTAGCGCATACACATCACGCTGACTGCATACTGTCACGGGAAAAATGGATTTGTTTCCTGCTTTACTGACAATCTCCTGCACCGTCTTTGAAAATGAAGCACCTTTACCATGGTTTAATCTGTAGTTTGCCACAGTTTTATTGCATCTCTCATCTTCACATGTTCTTTTCTCATGGCTGTCTTTCCCATGGTTGAAGCTATAGTTTATTTCACTTTTATCAAATCTCTTGACTTCACTACTTCCTAGCCCGTTGTTTGATTGATAGTTTGTCTTGTTAAAGCCACTCTCAAGATCATTTCCTTCTTTCTCACGGTTTGAGCGACCATTCTTCTCCTTATTGATTCTGTCCGTTGTTATTTTAGCCTCAATATGACCAACTTCTGTCACAGGCAAACTACGCGACATCATAATTAATTCAGCAGCCAATTTAGTCCTTGTATGGTCTTGTGAGTTATCCTTTATCACACCTTCGTCACAGCAAATTGCACCAATTTCTTTGTCATTTTCTTCTTCTGAAGTCAATTTTGACACTTTATTAACATATCTGTTACTCTTTGGAATATCCTGCATTGTTATGGATTCAGAATTGTCCGTAACATGCTTGGTTTTGGCTTCAGCACTTTGGTATGAATAGAACGGACTTTTTTTGTTTTTCTCGTGCTGATCCACTATATACGGATGTTGTCCATACAGCCATGGGTTAGTCCCTGCGAGTTGTGCTTGGTATTTCGTCATATACATGCTGTTATAATAAGCCTGTAATTGAGCATTATATGCAGGATACCAGTTTGAGTAAGGAGAAGGAGCCCGGGAACCAAGTCGTAACTGTTGACCGGTCAGCGAGCCCTGGACACTTGATCTTGGGGAACCATGTTGTAATTGCGTGGACGTCATCAGCACCGGATTATAAGTCAAGGAGAGGGGTACTTGTTGATCTTGAATTTCTCTCCGATTATGGTAAGTTGTGCTAAAACCACTGTTTGACCTATTAAGTACGAAAGCCTCTGACAATGATGGCAACTTTTGTGTTGGTTTCATATTTTCTGTTTTACTTCCAACTGATAATCTGACACTTGTTGTTTGCGCCTGCTTATCAGCTTTGATCTTGTAAGCCCCTGTTGGAGGTTCATTTGCGTTATTCTGTTTAAGGTTGGATATTTTCCCCACAACCTGTTTATCCTTGTCAAAAGTGTCTAGCCCCATTTCATCGATGGCTTCCCTGGAAATTTCTCCATCCTCTTCATGGGCCCCGAGATGTTTATAAAGGTGACTGCTTTGATAGAAAACCTTCTTACAAATCTCACAGTTGTACTGCCTGTCACCCGTGTGGGACCGAAGGTGCATGGTCAGGTGGTGCCTGTGAATGAAAGTCTTTGGACATTTCTCACATTTGTGCGGTCGCTCGCCGGTATGCCCCTTTTTGTGCTGCCTTAACACACAGGCCTTGCTGAAGGACTTTCCGCAAACCTCACAGGTGTGTAACTGTGACGGGGTATGCGTCTTTACATGGTGCTTGAGGTCCTGGTTTGATGTGAATGTAGCATTGCATACGCCACAGCTGTACACACGCTTGCCTGTGTGTGTGCCCATGTGCATTTTGAGGTAGAATTCCTCATTGAACTCGCGATCGCACAAGCTACATTTGTAGATCTTCGCCCTGTGGACTCGAAGGTGGCGCTGCAAGTTGTTGTACTGACTAAACGCTCGCGGGCAATGCTCACACTTGTAAGGCTGTGGACCACTGTGGTCCTTTGCCATGTGCGACTTGAGCTGATCATGGACTTCAAAGTCTTCGTTGCAGATTCTACATTTGTAGCCTCTGCCACTGCTTGATAAAACCCTATTACTCTTCAAATCCAAAGATAACCCATCCCTTTGTGCACTTAAAAATTTGCCGGTTATCTGCCCATCGTGTTTATCATTGATGGTTTGCTTTGATTTTGTTGTGATGCAAGAGGCTTGTTGTCTGAATTGCGCTTTCACTGCTTCTTGGTTAAACTTAGATAGCAATGATATCATGGGCCCCATGTGTGTGTTCTCTTCATTGAAAGTTCTCCTTTTTGTCAGATGATCCATCCTTATCTGATTGTCATTATTCTCCTTTTGTAAAGTTTCACTTGTCCAAATGTTTTCTTTGTTTTCTAGACCATTGTCATCTGTCCTTGTAGGTATAAACCCTTCATTTGATTCTGTATCGTTCGTTACTTTAAGAGGTTTAGGCCGGGAGACTTGGTGGTTAAAACCCAATTGTCTAGCAGGATCTCCAATATTTTCTTCCCCAAAGTGAGCTTTCTCTGCAGGTTTAGAAGTATGTATTGATTTGGTAACCCGAGGTTTTGAAGACGAATCTTTGCTGTTCTTTTCAAGGTCTTCAACACAAAAGTCACTTCTGTCACAACCAGTTGGAAACAGCGGCTTTGATATACCAGGTTTAATAGTGCAATCAACGTTCCTCTCTGGTGTTCTACTTTCAAACAGGCCAAAGTTTGGCGAGGCCTCACGCGATGTCGAAGCTACGGACTCCGAAGGGTCGCTCAGCATGGAATTGATCGAATGAAATGAATCACTCCTGGGTCTCATGCACGTCATTTCGTTTTGTGAACACTCCAATTTCATCTTCAACGATATGAAGTCATTTTTACTATTACCATCATCAACATTTGGTATCTTTTGCATGGAGTCACATTTTAAGAGTTCCGATTGTCTCATGTGCTCGTAGAGGGCTCGTTTTTTCGGTGGATACATCTGCTCCTGGCTGGTGAGTCGTTTTAATGACATGTCTGCAGGAATATGACACTCAAGTATATATGAATCGTTTTACATTCTTCGGACGATCTTCTAGAATGGTTCAGATGCTTACATCACATCATACCTGGAAATATAAAAGAGATAGTGGATACCAGGAATCAGGAAAACACTTTTTTTTTTCAGTTTTGGACTTATCATTGGCAGGGATTATTTTCATTAAATTGGCGTAGAGGTAATTTTTGGAAATTGTTTCAATGAAAATGCTGAATGTTTCAATGAAAATGCTGAATGGGAAACCAAAAAGCTAGTGTGACTTTGAATTTTTAGGAAAACTGCATGATTTTAAGGAAATATCCAATAGGAATGGCCTTAAATGAGCCCCTGTTATATAATGTGAAAAAAACCTGAAAGGTGAATTCAAATCCCCATTATAAAGCAGCTTGATCACAGATGTGAGGACGCTGGAAAAAACATATAACATAGTGTCAAGGCAACGTTATCAGAGGCCAATGTCTTTCAAAAGCTTCCTATTATTGTATGTCGAACATCAACACAAAACTGTATTATTTGAATTTTCAAAATTTTTGTCTATGTGAACAAGCATCTTAATCTGGGCTGATCAAGCAGAGTAGAATCTGACCGTCCAGATATCTGGATATATAGAAGACCCCCTACATGCATTATTTGAAGTGATGGCAGCCTTTTCAGTGTTATATGACAGGAGCCCAATTCAAGAAAATAAGAGCAATCCATAAGACAGTGACTGTGTGCTCTACTTTTTCATAATGTTGGAAATGGAAATAGTTTACAGGGTTTTTTCAACATTTAAAAGTAAAAGATCCCCAACTCCTGGATATGACCCCTAAAGCTCATTAACGTTATGCACAATTAATTCCATAGATAGGTCAGTGAAATATCATTTGTTTCTAAAATATGAGGATGTGACACACAAAACTCAAACCAAGATTTCCTAAGAACAGGCACTGGTATAATTTGCTTCAAACAAAAAGCACTACTGCCATAGTAAAGTCAAACAATAATGAATGAAGGAGAAAAAAGACGCATTGAGGGCAAAGTGGAAACAAAAATGGTGTTAAAAGATGGCGAAACCCTCCCCCTCCAAAGAAAAGAATCATCCAATTGTGCTTTCGTCGTAAAGAAAACGAATAATTTCTATTAAATTGAACTGGTAAGATATCAACACAAGAATACATTCTTACCATTTTAACAACTAAGTCTGGTTAAAGAGATTGAGGGAAAGAGAGATCAAGAAAGGGAAGTATTAAGGGAGTGAGAAATAGGGAGAAAGAGAGTTTGAGAGAGAGAGCTATCAAGGAAGTGTGAGATCGAGTGAGGGAGATCTCAAATGAGGTATTCAAATAAAAGAAAAGCTATAATTTTAACCTTCAAGTAAAGGCCCTTGGTTATTTCTCTCTCTGACGACAACATCTCTTTCTATTTCACCATAAATCCTTTCACAAGTCAAGAAATGATGAATCTGAAAAAGAAACGAAAATAATTATAGCACTGAAAATAAAAGAGGAATTTCGATTGACCTTTTATGAAACATTCAAAGACTCCCATGAATCATTAAAAATCAGTTGTTTACTTTTCTTTATTCTTTATTCAGTGTCTATTCTAGAAATCCAAAGGATTGGGGAAAGCTCACTTTAAAAATAATGGGGGGTGTTTAAATTAGGTTGGCAATTATAAAATGCAATTTCAAAACATTCATGTTGCTTTGATGTTTTATGAGAAAAAATTGACTATGAAGTCTTTTCTCCGAAGATTACCTCCCTTTTTAAATGAAGTCAAAATTTCCGCATCTTTTATTCGACTTGGACTGTCTTTCAAATGTCGGCTCATCTTATTAAACGATATCGTAACAGTAACCGGTCTAATTTTTCAAGCGTTCCGGTACAAATAGGCTGGCAGATTTTAACAACTCAAATATTTATTGGTCATATGGATATTGGATGTGCCATCTTCTCACATACATGTTTAAAAATGAGGGTGTTCATTGAAAAGATTAGGTTATTCATGCAATTGCGCTTTCTAGAATAGACACTGTATGTTGAGAAACGGTGAGTGCTTGCTGTTTTTGTGGAAATCTCCCTTTACAAAATACTCAAGAGTCTTGGGAAGACCCTGCCTTGCACTTGAGAATTCCCCAAAAAGGCTATGATATAACTGACATTGCTGACACAGCATTAACCTTTAGAATGCAGGTTTATTTTCTAAAAATACATTTACGTATCGTCTGATTTCCAAAACCTTAGACATTTGCATAATATTGATGGGGAAAGATACGATTTTTCTTCTTCTTTTGAATACAAAATGATAAAATAAATCATACTTTCAAAATGTATTTCCATGTTTTATCATACCAGTCTTTCCTTAAAGTGCTGGTTCGTTGGTCCCTATTTATCTTTGCATTTTTCAAACAAGTCAAACAACTTAGTTTTACAACAATTTGTATGTATTTGCCATTCAAATATAATTTGATGAAATTCAATGATGTATATCAACTAGAGCTGGGACGTGTAGCAATTAACTATTCATTAACTACTCAGATACCAGAGGCAATGTTACCCGCAAGTACTCAAGTACCCGAACCTAACATTATTCTTTCTTAGATTGAAATCTGATACAACTAGGAACTCATATATTCAAAATCTAGAGAGATGATGTCCAGTTGCAGTTATTGACACTCTTCATGTTGGTGTCATGTTTGATAGAACTTGGACCATGTAAATGATCGGTTTGTTGATGGTAACACAAGATCAGATCATTGGCACTCATTGCCATGTGGGTCAGATGTTACTAAATTATCCCCAAACATAACATTTTAAAGATCTGTCACAGGTGTACTATATATCCCTTTCCCAAACAATAACGACATTTGACGACTTTGTTGCAGATGACTTTAGAAAACATTGTGGGAAAAGAAGAAATTGCTCGTAACATTTCCATTAATGTTTTCTGCCATATCAGAAGATTATTTTCCAATTTCATCACATTTTGAAATGTTGTCTGCAAACTCTTTCAATTTGGGACAGTTTAACATTTGTTGATTTGGAAAGGGATATACTATCCAATGCTGCTGCTCAGTCATCAAAACCAATGTTAATTTTCGAAAACCTCAAAAATTGCCTACATCAATATTCCATATTGAATATCAGAAAGGTTGCCAATGACGATGTTACCACTCGTGTCTTTGCGAGTAATACTTCTAGGCCTTTATGACTTACTGCCATGATTGGAAACAAAAAATGTTGATAGTTTGATAGCTGACAAGCAGCCTTCAATTTGGATAGTACAATGTTGAGAAATTGTAAATTGGGGGATAATCTATTGCTAGTTTGGGATTTAGAAACGCCGGTTTCACTTGTCAATGAGAAAATATTCACACATTTCATGTTGATGAATTTATTACTCAGTTAAAAGTAAAGTTGGGTAAAAGGTAGTGATTTGCTACCTGAGTATTGGCTTGTACCTGACCCGTACCCGGGCACTGGAGTACCCGTACCAGCCCCACTATCATCTTTTATAACAAGAAAAAAAATCTTTGAACACTGAGGTTTTGTCAAAATATTCAATAAAAGCCTCAGCACACGAAGGCGACACTTTGATTATATAACACATAATTACTTTAACTCTTTACCAATTGCGAAATTTTCAACAGTGTCAAATTGAAAGTGTTTGCAGACGACATTTCAAAATTCAATTAAACTGGAAAATAATCCGCTGAAAGGGCAGAAGACATTGTAATTGTTATGAGCAATTTCTCCTTTTTCCACAATGTTTTCCAGAGTCATCAGCAGAGTCGTCTGATCAAATGTTGTTATTGCTTGGTGATGGATAAAACAATAATTCTTTGCAAACTTTACAAAAAAAAATCAATGTCACATTACAATAAAAAATTGTCTATGATTAACATTATACTCCTAAAACTTAAATAGTTACTTTACAAACTTTTCAAAAAGAATGGCAATGTACCATTGCAGTCAATATCAAAAATCTTATTTCTTTTACAAACTTACTAAATACGTCCTTTACCAAAGAAGTTAATGTGTCATTCCAATTATACCATATTTACATTATTCATAACACACAGATCTTGAAGTAAATAATTTCTTTAGCTAACTCACCAAAAAAGACAATGTCCCTTTACCACAAAACAATATTTTCACAAAACTGAACTCGATTTATAAATAATTTCCTTAACAAACTTCCTAGAACAAGCCTGTTATGCCCCTCATTTAAATTTAACCTCAATTTCATAACACAAACACTCTTGGACTAAACAACTTTCTTCACAAAGCTAGCAAGACAAGTAAGCTCTGGGTCTCATACAGTAAAGAGTACACAATCATTGTTACATGTATATTGACCAAGAAAACAACAGAACACAACAGATTAAACATCTTATCAGCCAAAACAATCTCTGATATTGATTCGTCTCTCATTCAAAAGGCAAGTCTGTGTGTCCATGTGACCCCCACACATGCCTCCTTTACTACTTCAGTACACAATGTCGTCAGTCTGCCAACACCACAGTGACTGACCCCCCTGAGGCATGGAGCCCCCCCCCCCTTATCAGTGCGGATTTTACACTATCTAAAATCTATAATCAGATTATGTCTGATATTTTGACACATCATAATTCAATGAGATGGGGTTTGTATGCTTTTTTATGACCCCTTAAACAAGTCATTTTATTATTACATCCCCAACATATGGGTCGAGTCCCTTAACTCCCCACTATACAGTAGTCTTTTAATCTTGTTTAGTGTGGGCTTTTGAAAGTTGTTTTTGGTTCAGATATGGGAAGATTTGACAGTCAAAATAAAATTCCTTTGAAACAATGGTTTTGGATTGTTGTATTGAATGCATTTCAAATTAGCTGTTGAAATCACAAAATTATGTTTCAATTTCATCGTGTTTTGAAATGTCGTCTGCAAACTGAAAATTGGTCATTTAGCAAAGGGTTAATGCTATGCCACCAGTGCTTTAGCTATTTAAGCAAAATCAATCTTTTTTAACCATTATCATGCACTTATTTCAATGCGATGACAAAAAACAGCAATTTCTCTCTAAGTCACAATGGTTCTGCATTATATCAAAATTAGAAACAATTTCCCCCTTTTTCATTGTTGCTTTCTTTTCTAGAAATGAAAATAAAATATTTCTATGCCTTAATTTAAACCTACTTGTTCCCTGATGCTTTTTTTATTTGGATCATTCATCTACAGCTAATATGGGTAAAGGGTTAAAAAATAAATGCTAGGAAAGGCTTGGATTATGCAAGAGAGGATATACACCAATTGCTTTCACACCTTTGTACTTTTGTTTGTACAGGTTAATAAGTATTGCAGAGCTTAACCCCTCTGGAAGAAAGTTTCTTCCTTACATTAACCCTTTACCAAAAGCCAAATCATCGACTGTCCCAAATTGAAAGTTAGCAGACCACATTTCAAATTGTGATGAAATTAAAAAACAATATTTTGTTAGGGCAGAAACTATTGGGGGAAAAGAAGAAATTGGTCATTAAGAGCAATTTCTCCTTTTCCTACAATGTTTTCCAAAGTAATCTGCAACAAAATGGTTAAATGTTGTTATTTTTATATTTAATGAGAAATATAAACATACTTTATAGTGATTGTGTTTTTAAATTTAAGAATTGGTCCAATATTCTTCAACAGACTTTTCAACAAAAACTCCAGGTTGTACCTCCAATATGATTAAAGACCTATTCTGGGAGTCTCTCAAACTATGTCGAAAACAAAACAATAATCTCCTTAAGCCGCTTTTAATTGATTAACGGAATTTAATGCTATTCTTTGGTATGTAAACGTTTAAATCAGTCGCACATGCATCATTTCCGTAAAGCGAAGTATGTCGAGCAAGGAGGAAAACAAACAATGAAAAAATTGTTAAAAAATCTTGTTAAATTTCTGAAAATAAAACAAAATTTACTTCCTACATTTGATGCTGTAGATTCTGCCATATTGTTGTGTGTTTTTAATTTTGAGTTGTCATATGATGACAGCAAGGTACGCTAAAAAGAATTCTCCATTTTTATGAAAACAGGCTTTCCAAAAGAAAAGACAGACGTAAAGGCTCACTACACATTAACAAAAACACAGAGTTTTAGCAACTTATAAGTAAAGAAATTCAAAATGATCTTTGGTTTAGTGACAAGGATTATGAAAATCAAGTTTTTAATGTTTATAGCTCCAAAAGTGACAGTGGTGCTGAGGTAGATCGTTGGCCTCTTGTTTGTTGTTTGTTTTTCCATTAATGTACAGGACTCAGTCTTGAGTGTTATAGTAAATGTTCCCTGGATGACTACCAGTACTAGGCTAGGAAATGTGTCTTGCAGTGTGCGAAATTCAATTTTTAAACCACTAGCCCATTTGGGCTACCAGATGGGATTTTTCACTAGCCCGAACCACAGTTTACTAGCCTGAACTGTGTTTAAAAGGAATTTAATGTTATATTCAGGAAACAACATTTACAAGTAGATATACTTATTTAAAAAGCATAACAACAAACATTGACATTTGGAACAGTTGATTTACAAATATCGATGAGATTGAGACAAAAAAGAAGGTTGTTCATTGTGTGCAAAGTCTTCTTTCAATGTTGTTCATTGTGCGCAAAATCTTCTTTCAATGTAATGTAAGCAGTCTCTCATCACTTCAATTACCTTTTAACTGAATATGTACCACATATATTATGATTAGAAACAAAAAATATGCAGTCTATGTAAAGTTCAATCTATTTCTATAAGCTATAATTGTTTGTACTTCTACAAAACATGAAGCCTTTCTCTATTCTGGCTAAGGAAACTGGTTTGCCAGTTTTCTTCTGGGTTAAGCCTTGAACTGCTTTCTTCACCAAAGCATCTACATTTTGCACAGTTGGGCCATTGATGCAAACATTACTGTCTTATCAGACATTTTTATGCGATTTCCAACAGTATCAAAGTTTTATTGTTGCAGTAAGTAAAGCTATCTGGATGCCAGATCCAGTCAAAAGGTTTAAACTGTAACATATTTCTGAATGACAGCAACGACAAACAATGCAGACTTAGTCAGCGAAAATATCACAGAAAATGTCATACTTAGCAGTAAAATCTCGCAAATCAAGGTGTCAGAAAAGCAAAACCAACATCGCTCACTTCAAAAACTTCATTGTTCATCTCCACTTACGAGAAACAGGCCTAAAAATCTCAGATGTCTAGCATTTTATTCTTCATTTTGTCTTAAAGCGGACGCTCATTGTTGCAAATAGTAAAACGCGTCTATGGTACCGAGATTACCAAATGTTTGAAGATGCCAAGCGTCTATTGATATTAAATCAGTTTGGCATAAATCACAAGATCACGATCAGTAAACTGGTTCATCGCTGTCTATTGGCTTCACTATGTTAGATAGATTTAACACAAGTAACCAGCCTAAACTAATGGATTCAGTGATCGTAATTCGCTGTCTTTTAACCGCAAAATTTCGCACACTGGTCTTGCCAAAGGACAATCCACAGTGAAATAATTGGGCGCCTTCTTATACTGAGGCTCCTGTGTTCTGATCCCCGTAAGGCGAGGTGAAACGCCCCCACAAATCAGCGTAAGTAGTGGTTAAGTATCAATTAAACAGTCATCAAAAGTGGATTTAAAAAGTCTTTAAGCTTCCTTCACAATCAATGTAAAACAAATAAGTTTAAAAAAACCGGGTGTGTCTAAAATGCGGACGTCTTAAGCGGACCATATACACAAAGAAGGAGAAAGCGGACGAAAGCAAATATAGAGGGAAAAAGCGGACGGCACGAGATCGATGGACAGTCCATAACTATATGTTTAACTTAATTGTTGTAATGATGGTAATGACCAGTTTGTGTTATGTTGTTTTTATTTACCAACGTTTTGGATTTTTTTTCATTTTATAAGTTCCGTCTTATTTTGACCATTTTTCACCATTAACGGCTTTTGGGTTATTTATTCACAAAAAAAGGAACACTTGAATTTCTTTTAACATGTTTGTTTGTACGTTTTAAATGGTTTTGATGTCATTTTTTTATTATTATTATTAAGTTTTTTTTCCATATTTGATTCTAATTTTTCAACTTTTCAAAATTTGAATCATTACTGATGTGTGGGGAATATTGCCTTATGATTTATGACTGTTTCTCATAAGATATTTAGAATGGTTTTGGGGGTAAAACATACTTTGGTAGGGAATTTGTAAGAGTAGGTTTGTGATAAATATAATCAGGGTTTTTTATGACCCTAATACAGTGTCCAGAAGTTGTTACAAGAACATTCCTTTCTGTAATTTAATTAAAAGTCTTTTATTTCTCATGTCCCCAGCACAACAGTTATTTGTTAGTAAACTCAGAAATCAGACAGACAACCACCAATACAACCAAACCTTTCGATCTCAATCGTTTTCATTTGCGTTTGTTGTCTAAGATATTTCTCTCCGCATGTAAATGTATCTTTTTCTCCGCTATCGGTAATTGTCTATTCCATGCTTTCATCCGCTTTTTTCCTCTTTGTGTGATTTTCCGCTATCGACTGTAGTAAAGATTGGTCTATTCTTATCTGCCGTTTCTTTCTTTATTGCATTCATCCGCGATTTTCGTCTAAATTCCTTCCGTCAGCTTTTCCCTATTTGTGTGTATTCTCCACTATCGGCCGTAGTTAAGATGGGTCCACACTCATCTACAGGTTATGTCTTTAATGTTTCCGTCCGTTTTTCCCTCTAAATTGTTCCTTCCACCTTTTTTCTCTAAATTGCTCCTTCCGTCCGCCTTTTCCCTTTAAGTTGGTTTCATTCGCTTTTTCTCTCTGAATTTCACCTGTCCGCGTTGTCTCTTTAAATCGGTTCCGTCCGCGTTTTCTCTCTGAATTGTATCCGTCCGCGTTGTCCCTCTAAATCGGTTCCGTCCGCGATTTCCTCTGAATTGAATCTGTCAGCGTTTTCCCTCTGAATCGCTTCCGTCCGCATTTTCCCTCTGAATCGCCTCCGTCCGCGTTTTCCCTCTGAATCGCTTCGGTCTGTGTTTTCCCTCTGAATCGGTTCCGTCCGTTCCCTCTGAATCGGTTCCGTCCCTGTTTTCCCTCTGAATTGCATCCGTCCGCGTTTGCGTCTGAATTGCTTCCGTCCGCGTTTTCCCTCTGAATTGCATCCGTCCGCGTCTTCCCCCTGAATTGCTTCCGTCCGCGTTTTCGCTATCAATTGCATTCGTCTGGGTTTTCCCTCTGAATTGCATCCGTCCGCGTTTTTCCCCTGAATTGCTTCCGTCCGCGTTTTCCCTATCAATTGCATCTGTCCGCGTTTTACCTCTAAATTGCATCCGTCTGAGTTTTACCTCTGAATTGCATCCGTCCGTGTTTTCAATATCAATTGCATCCGTCCACGTTTTCCCTCTTAATTACATCCTTACGCGTTCTCCCTCTAAATCGCTTCCGTCCGCGTTTTCCCTCTGAATTGCATCCGTCCGCGTTTTCCCTCTGAATTGCATTCGTCCCCGTTCTCCCTCTAAATCGCTTCCGTCCGCGTTTTCCCTCTTAATGGCTTCCGTCCACGTTTTCCCTCTGAATTGCATCTGTCCGCGTTTTTCCTTTGAATTGCATCCGTCTGCGTTTTCACTATCACTTGCATCCGTTCCCGTTTTCCCTCTGAATCGCTTCTTTCCCCGTTTTCCCTCTGAATTGCATTCGTCCGCGTTTTCTCTCTTAATTGCAACCGTCCACGTTTTCCCTCTAAATTGCACCCGTCCGCATTCTCCCTATAAATTGCATCCGTCCACGTTTTCCCTCTGAATTACATCCGTCCGCGTTCTCCCTCTAAATCACTTCCGTCCGCGTTTTCCCTCTGAATTGCATCCGTCCGCGTTTTCCCTCTGAATCGCTTCCGTCCGCGTTTTGAGAGGGAAAAACCTGACGGAACCAATTAAGAAGGAAACGCGGATGAATGCAATAAATATAGAAACGCCAAATGAGAGTAGACCCATCTATACCACGGCTGATAGTGAATGATACATACACAAAGAGGGGAAAAAGCGGACGAAAGCAAATGAGAATGTAAAAGCGAAAGGAACCAATTGACCTTACGACACAGACCAGTTAACCACGCCCACCGTAAATAGGGGAGGTCACTCTAATTTTCTCCGACATTCTGAATGAAATAGCGTCAATGCACAAACTAGGATCCCTGTTTAACATTGCCCATGATTTCGGATATTCTTATTTGAAATCGGAAATATTCTTACAAAATAAGCGCCTGCCTTTATTGCTGGATAATATGTACATAGCATGACAATTTGTAAAGAAAATGGTATATTGTAAGCGTTAGCAGAGACATTTATAACAGCTTGTTATATATCTCTATGGCGTTGGAGGGTTTGGGGGTGATTTACCCCAGCAGTGTGGGGTCCGATCGGCACCAAACACGATCCGTCCAAATTCCGATCAGACTCGGATCCGAACGACATTTCCCTCTAAATTGCATCCGTCTGCATTCTCCCTCTAAATTGCATCCGTCCGCGTTTTCCCTCTGAATTACATCCGTCCGCGTTCTCCCTCTAAATCACTTCCGTCCGCGTTTTCCTCTGAATTGCATCCGACCGCGTTTTCCCTCTGAATTGCATCTGTCCGCGTTCTCCCTCTAAATCGCTTCCGTCTGCGTTTTCCCTCTTAATTACATCCGTCCACGTTTTCCCTCTGAATTGCATTCGTCCGCGTTTTTTCCTCTGAATCGCTTCCTTCCGTGTTTTCCCTCTGAATTGCATTCATCCGCGTTTTCCCTCTGAATTGCATCCGTCCGCGTTTTCCCTCTGAATCGCTTCCGTCTGTGTTTTCCCTCTGAATCGGTTCCGTCAGTTCCCTCTGAATCGGTTCTGTCCATATTTTCCCTCTGAATTGCATCCGTCCGCTTTTGCATCTGAATTGCTTCCGTCCACGTTTTTTTCTCTGAATTGCATTTGCCGCGTTTTCCCCCTGAATTGCTTCCGTCCGTGTTTTCCCTCTGAATTGCATCCGTCCGCGTTTTCCCCCTGAATTGCTTCCGTCCGCATTTTCCCTATCAATTGCATCTGTCCGCGTTTTACCTCTAAATTGCATCCGTCCGCGTTTTTCCTCTGAATTGCATCCGCCCGCGTTTTCAATATCAATTGCATCAGTCCCGGTTTTCCCTCTGAATTACATCCGTCTGCGTTCTCCTTCTAAATCGCTTCCGTCCGCGTTTTCCCTCTGAATTGCATCCATCCGCGTTTTCCCTCTGAATTGCATCCGTCTGCGTTCTCCCTCTAAATCGCTTCCGTCCGCGTTTTCCCTCTTAATTGCTTCCGTCTGCATTTTCCCTCTGAATTGCATCTGTCCGCATTTTTCCTCTGAATTGCATCCGTTCGCGTTTTCCCTCTAAATCGCTTCCGTCTGCGTTTTCCCCTTATTTGCATCCGTCCGCATTTTCCATCTGAATTGCATCCGTCCGCGTTTTCCATCTGAATCGCTTCCTTCCGCGTTTTCCCACTGAATCGCTTCCGTCCGCGTTTTCCCTATCAATTGCATCTGTCCGCGTTTTACCTCTAAATTGCATCCGTCCGCGTTTTTCCTCTGAATGGCATCCGTCCACGTTTTCAATATCAATTGCATCCGTCTGCGTTTTCCCTCCGAATTACATCTGTCCGTGTTCTCCCTCTAAATCGCTTCCGTCCGCGTTTTCCCTCTGAATTGCATCCATCCGCGTTTTCCCTCTGAATTGCATTCGTCCGCGTTCTCCCTCTAAATCGCTTCCGTCCGCGTTTTCCCTCTTAATTGCTTCCGTCCGCGTTTTCCCTCTGAATTGCATCAGTCCGCATTTTTCCTCTGAATTGCATCCGTCCGCGTTTTCACTATCAGTTGCATCCGTTCGCTTTTTCCCTCTAAATCGCTTCCGTCTGCGTTTTCCCTCTTATTTGCATCCGTCCGCGTTTTCCCTCTGAATTGCATCCGTCCGCGTTTTCCATCTGAATAGCTTCCTTCCGCGTTTTCACTATCAGTTGCAACCGTTCGCGTTTTCCCTCTAAATCGCTTCCGTCTGCGTTTTCCCTCTTATTTGCATCCGTCCGCGTTTTCCCTCTGAATTGCATCCGTCCGCGTTTTCCCTCTGAATTGCATCCGTCCGCGTTTTCCCTCTTAATTGCATCCGTCCGCGTTTTCCCTCTGAATTGCATCCGTCCGCGTTTTTCCTCTGAATTGCATCCGTCCGCGTTTTCACTATCAGTTGCATCCGTTCGCGTTTTCCCTCTAAATCGCTTCCGTCTGCGTTTTCCCTCTTATTTGCATCCGTCCGCGTTTTCCCTCTGAATTGCATCCGTCCGCGTTTTCCATCTGAATCGCTTCCTTCCGCGTTTTCCCTCTGAATCGCTTCCGTCCGCATTTTCCCTATCAATTGCATCTGTCCGCGTTTTACCTCTAAATTGCATCCGTCCGCGTTTTTCCTCTGAATGGCATCCGTCCGCGTTTTCAATATCAATTGCATCCGTCCGCGTTTTTCCTCTGAATGGCATCCGTCCGCGTTTTCAATATCAATTGCATCCCTCCACGTTTTCCCTCTGAATTACATCTGTCTGTGTTCTCCCTCTAAATCGCTTCCGTCCGCGTTTTCCCTCTGAATTGCATCCATCCGCGTTTTCCCTCTGAATTGCATTCGTCCGCGTTCTCCCTCTAAATCGCTTCCGTCCGTGTTTTCCCTCTTAATTGCTTCCGTCCGCGTTTTCCCTCTGAATTGCATCCGTCCGCATTTTTCCTCTGAATTGCATCCGTCCGCGTTTTCACTATCAGTTGCATCCGTTCGCGTTTTCCCTCTAAATCGCTTCCGTCTGCGTTTTCCCTCTTATTTGCATCCGTCCGCGTTTTCCCTCTGAATTGCATCCGTCCACGTTTTCCATCTAAATCGCTTCCTTCCGCGTTTTCCCTCTGAATCGCTTCCTTCTGCGTTTTCCCTCTGAATTGCATTCGTCCGCGTTTTCCTTCTGAATTGCATCCGTCCGCGTTTTCCCTCTGAATTGCATCCATCCGCGTTTTCCCTCTGAATTGCATCTGTCCGCGTTTTCCCTCTGAATCGCCTCCGTCCGCGTTTTGAGAGGGAAAAACCTCATAGCATGACAATTTGTAAAGAAAATGGTATATTGTGAGTGTTAGCAGAGACATTTTTAACAGCTTGTTATATATCTCTTTGGCGTTGGGGGTGGGGGTGATTTACCCCAGCAGTGTGGGGTCCGATCGGCACCAAACACGATCCGTCCAAAGTCCGATCAGACTCGGATCCGAACGACATTGGTCCGTTCGGCACTGGTATTTCATACTACTTCAAAACAGTTAGTTTTCAGTATTCGCAGGTTACGAACAAAATTATCTCATTTTGATTCTTAAACAATTTAGATTTTTTATTTTACTAAATCGGCGTATATCCTGAATGATTCAAAACGCAGACCTACCAGTTTTGTCATGTTGAAAATGGTATAATAGTGTAGGTCATGTTGAGATTATTGTGTTAAACAATTGCTGATAGGTACAGTCACTATTTTGTTGTCAAATAAGTTAATAATCAAGACTTTCGAACATAATCATACTCAATGGATGATTGTCGGTTTTGCTACTTGATTACGAACTAAGGGTCATTTTACCAATTTTATCAATTGTTCAAAATTTAAAGAGTTTGCAGACGTCATTTAAATGATGATGATGAATTAATACTTTTCTGATAGGGCAGACCATATTATTGGAAAAGAATTACTTGCTCGTTAAGAGCAAATTCTCCTTTTCCCACAATATTTTCCTTAGTTGTCTGTAACAAAGTTGTCAAATGTAGTTATTGTTTGGAAAAGGGTTAACAAACCTCGATTTTTAAAAAGGATTAAGGGTTTCGACGCTAATAAACATCGATCTGACACAATTGCACTTTATGGTCAAGTCACAAACCCTTTATTGTTTAGCCGATCGGCGGTCTTTGTAATTAACCACTGGCTATCAACATATTACAGCAACATTAGATTCTTAAAGGTATTCGGATAAAGTTGCAACAAGGAGCTATGGATTTGTTTTGTTTTTAATAGCTTTTAAATATGGATACGATACATCGATCATTACAGGTAGGTGGATTGATGGGCTATAATAAGATAGTTAATTAATTGTTTAAGGTGCTCTTAGGGTCAATTTAAAAACAAAATCAATTAATTAAATTCCAATTTGAAGAGTTTGTATACATCCAACTGGAAACCATGTCCTCTCACATCATTATCGATCAATATTGTATTTTAAGAAAACATTTGATTCATTATCAAATGCAACTAATAACATTCGTCTTTAAGTGTCAATTCCGTTTTTTAAAAGCAACAATTTTTCATTTTCAAACGAAGATAAAAGACAAAAATAAAAATTTACTTACATGTGAAAGAAAAAAAAGAAAGAAAATAATAGTTCATACTTCTTTACATCGTTTTATAAATTAACTGTTTGCATATATTTACTAATTGCGAGTAGTTCTCAGTCATTTCATAATATATGTGACAGATTTTGGAAATGGAATAAACTCTACTTCACCCACAAGTCTCTCCTTATACATAATTTCTTTATAACAAGTACTTAAACAATATCTTAAGCAGTTTTACGAAGAAAAAGCACAGCACAATAGTGCTATGTGTTGACGGAGTCGCACAGCGTGTCGGAGAAAATGGCGGATAGCAACCGAAGTGTTCGCTGATTGGTCAGTTCCAGCTGTCAATCAAAGTCTGTCGTAAGGTCAATTAATAGATAGATAGATGTTTTATTTCTGTTTTGTAACTTATACAATAGTACATTGTTACATACACATACAATTGTTACATATTAATACATCACATGAAAACGATGGCATATATTCTTTAATACTAAATACCCTCTCGTTAGTATGCATCTATATATACATATATAGTCGTACACATATATACATGTTCACACACAAACCCATACATCCACACACCCACACACATCTACCCACACACCCCTTCACACACATCCAATTACCCACACCCACACCAACACATTTCAACAAACACATTTATAGATAAATTCTTATGTTCTGATGTTAGATACTAATACATATGTATATCTATACACTGACTTTCTTTCAATTTATATATTAAAGCGACAACTAGAATTACATATTTCGACAGTTGCATTAAGAATAAGATATTATATATGTTCATGTTTTTGCATTAACAATAAGACATATATATCTTAGTCTTTGGAGAATGGACTAATCAGATAAAAATGTCGATTTTGGATTGAAATAAAACCAGAATTATAAAGTTATTGTTGATCCCTAGGTAAGGAGAGTAATAAGTTATTTCGCCTTTTAGTTGCCTCCCTTAGGAAGCAACACAAATTGAGCAGACTTTGCCTATTTGTAGATGATAGAAGCTCGACAAACTTCTGCATATTAGCGCGTTCTCTAAAGTATCTTTTTACATATTTTTGTCTGAGATCATCATATTTATCACATTTCAATATAAAATGGAACTCCTCTTCAATATCTAGACACTCACACAATAGACATACTCTTTCATCTCTTTGTATTCTTTTTCTTCCATACCTTGCAGAATGAATCCTTAAATCATGAGATGAAATTCTAATACATGTGATATATCTTCTAAGATGTTTACTAACAACAATATTAAGGTAGTTCTCCTCGCCAAAACTGGGTTTAATATTAATATATAAAGTGCTCAAGACCGAATTAGATTGCATGTCAGTGAACCATTTTTGTTGAAAACAATCAATAACTCTTTGTTTAAAACTTGATATAAATGAATTTTCGTCAACAACATTGTAATTTGTAAATGCCCACGAAAATCCATAGTCATTTAACAATGTTTTTACTTTAGTAACCAAGTTTTGCTTTACATTATTACTTTTTTGAAGAGATAATTGATAAACATATTTTAATATTATATTGTCTGTTTTAACTAGTTTTAACCAATATTTTATAATCTGAGTAAATCTATTGATGTACAGCGGATAACGTCCCATTTCACCATAAATTCCATCGTTACATGAATTCTGCCTTACTCCAAGTATCATCTTGCAGTATTTAAGATGAAGTCTTTCAAAATCCTTAGATTTAGTAAAGCCCCAAACAGGGCAAGCATAATTAATAATGGATGCAACAAATGCATCAAATAATTGCATAGCAGTTTTTGGTTTCAGATCATATTTATTAACATTGTGATATAAGATATGCATTGCTTTAGAAGCTTTACCAATTAGACATTGATTATTTAAAACAAATGATCCCGTGTAGTTAAAAGTAACTCCAAGGTAGATGAAATTATCAACAATTTCTATGGCTAAGTTATTATAATACCATTGTTCGTTATTATGTAATCGACCCTTCTTACGAAAAACTACGATTTTTGTTTTTGATGTATTTACTTCAAGACCCCACTTGGAGCAATACAGATGTAATTTATTTAAACTAAGTTGCAAATCTTCGGTAGAGTTTCCAACAATTACCATGTCATCAGCGAAACAAAGTAGCATAATACATAGTTCTGAAATACTGATACCAGAGTTAACGTTATCTTGTAAAAATAGTTCAAGGTCTTCAAGGAAGAGTGCGAAAAATGCTTGTGAGTTATTTTGGCCTTGCTTCAAGCCCACTGATATATTGAAAAAGTCTGAGAATGAGTTACAATGTTTTATACATGATTTGACATTTGCATACATTGCTTTAAACATAATAAGTAATTTACCATCTAGACCCATATTAAATAACTTGAACCATAGTGCGTTGGTATAAACAGAGTCGAATGCCTTTTTAAAGTCAACGAATACACAAGGAAATCTTAGATTTTTGCTCAATGCATCCTCAATCAGAGTATGTAAGACAAATATCGCATCCACTGTACTCCTTCTCTTGCGAAATCCAAACTGGCAGTCAGAGATAAAATTGTTGTCCTCAAACCACTGTTCGACTCTATTTGTTAATACAATAGTAAACAGTTTACCTAGGTTACTTGAGAGTGTAATACCACGATAATTATTTAACCTTTTGACCATGCTTCCGGAAAATAACCAGAATCAAATACTATATTAAACAAATCAGTAAGATGTCCCTTAAGTATATCAGCACACTCTATAAAATACTCATTCAACAGATTATCAGAAGGGGAAGGTGCTTTGTTCCTTTTCAGTTTATTAATAGCATTCTCAACTTCCTGAATAGTAATGGGTACACTTAATTCCTCGAATGTTGGGTTATTCAAGTTAAAATCATTTTCATTATTAAATGTTTCCACTTCCTCTATGACAGTAGATTTGATATTAGAGTAAATGTCCTCAAAATGATGTTTAAATGTACTTATGTCTATATCTGAATCTATTTTTTTTTATCTTTCTTCGTAAAGTATTGCCAAAAGTCTTTAGGTTTGCTCGTTTTCAGCTTTTCTAAATGATTCCATTGTTCTAGTTTGTAAAGATATTTCTTTTTCCTAATAAGCTTCTTGTAACTGCTTTTAAGCGAGCACAAGTTGGTTCTAGTTACTGTGCTCTTACATACGTTAAAACGGTTAAGAGCTTCTTTATATTTTCTCTTAGCCTCAAAGCAGTCAGCATCGAACCATTCATTATTTACAGGGTGATTGTTACACTTTTTACTACATTTCAGCGTTCTTTTGAAAAGTGAATCGGCAACACTGCATATATGATCCGAGAACCCGTTTACCATTACATCTATGCTGTCTGTATTTATTGAGGATCTTCTATCAATAATGCTATTAAAATTAGGCAGTTTACTAATAATACCCCGTCTAAATTCATCCCTGTACTCACTTTTTCATTTGACAAAAGAACGTTTTACACATTCAGAGTCGGTATAGCAAGGATCCGGAAAATTCATACTGTGTAAACTAAATTGCAATGGAGCATGATCACTAAACATGTTAAATTCTTGAATGCAAAAATCATGCAAGACATCAAAATTACTAGTTAATACATAATCAATAATACTACATCCATGGTAATTAAAACATGTAAAAGCACCCGTCCCACAATCTGACCCCGCTCGACTGTTTACAATGCGGAGTGATGTCGCAATACACAATTCAATCACCCGATTTCCCCGTGCATTACTTAAATGGTCAAGAGAGGCCCGACTGAGGGGCAGGTCCGGATCATAAAAATACAGTCAAGTTCGTCGACACAAGAGTCATTACATATGAAATCGTTTTTCTTGCCTGTTCGAGCATTAAAATCTCCTGCAATAAATACGCTACCAATTTGCCTATAGTAGTATATATCTTGTGTTAAAATGTCAAACAAATCCACATCGATAAATCTTGATGCAGGTGATACATCGGACCACATGTATACACCGCATATAAAAACGTCTTCATTGAAATGAAAATAATCCTTATCAAGTTTAAGCCAGATGAGAGTGTCAAATCTATTCTTAATAATTGATATTCCATCATTTATGTATTCTTTAATGTATATTGTGACTCCTCCACTGTTTCTTTCAGCCTTTTTGTGCTTAAACTTCCTATAATAATTAAAGCAATTGAACCCCTCAATATCTAATACTGAATTCTCATCTGTCCATGACTATAGCAAAATAATGATGTCATTTTCTGCTAGAATCGTAATGAAATCCTTATCTCTAAGTTTATCACCCGTCAACCCATTACAGTTACAAACAATGACCTTTGGTCCACTCTCCTGTGACCCCTAGCCAGCTTTTATTGGCTTTCCATCTATGTATAAGGTGTTGTATACCATCCAAGCGTTCTTGTGTTCTGATCTTGCTTTCCTAAGTTGTGGCATCAGTTTCTTCCGCTTCGCAACTATTTCCTGTGGGAACTGTTCATTAATATAATGCCCGGTACCCCTTAACTCAGTGCGCTTCTGCTTCACAGCTTCTCTATCTTTGAATAAGTTGAACTTGCACACAATACTTCTTACACCACTCGCCTGACCCCGGCTTTGATTTCCCATTCTGTGAGCACGTTCGATCTTAATTGAGTCGACATATTCCTGGGCTAATTTCAATTTACTGACCATAAACCCTCTCAAGATTCGCTCCGTGTCCTCGGGCCTCTCGTTTTGCTGTTCTTGAATGTTAGTGAAAACTAAATTGTTCCTCATTGATTGGCTCTGCAGGTAGGCCACCGAATCCTTCAAACGGTTGTTCTCACCCTCTAATTGCTGCAACATACTCTGGTGCTGTCCATCCTGCCACTCGACATTATCCTTTCGATTATCTAACACGGACACCCGATTGGTTAGAGATTTGGTGTTGTTGTCAATATGCAGCCATATTTTCTGGATCTCTGTCTCAAATTTATCCACCTATTCTTCAAGCGAGTCTAGTTGTTTAAGTTTGGTTTCAACATTTTCTAGACGTGAATCAATCTTTTTAAGATACTCGATCACGATAGAAGACTGCATATCAGACGCCATTAGAACAGGACCAGCCTTTGTTGGTTCGTTTTCCGGTGGTTTAGAAAATACAGGACTGTTTGGGAATACTTGGTTGTCGGCATATAATACAGAGTTCGTTTGACAATGAATATCACTTACACTACAATCAGTTTCACCTAACCCCTCGTTCGGGCCTCCTGGTTTGAATTGTTTACAAATGTTCGATTCGTCCGCGCTACTGCTTCCCTTCTTTCTTTTATTGTCTTTTCCACTCCTTCTACCCATCACACAACACTACATTTAGCAATAAATATCTATTTATACATTCACTATCACTTGGCTATCCAAAAAGAAGTTTTAGAACGTCAGAACCGATATTTAAAACTAAAAAAACAAAAGTTCCTGAGCAAGTAAAAACACGTCCGCCATTGAAGTCACGTGATCATAGAACTAGTTAATTAATTAAAGGCATAGTCTTTGGAATGTCTTGTATCTTATCTCCCACTGGGAACCCTACAGGGCAACAGTTACACAGCATGGTGCAAATTTCCAGTATATCACTTGATAAGGAGTGGGGCATTTAGTGGTCAGATTACGTAATACCCCAACCCTTCGGTTTCTCATAATGTAGAATATTGATAAGAAATAAGTGTTTGGATATAGTTCTCTTTATCTAGAGAAATAATTTACATGACAAGAAGATTTTTCTTAAAGAACTGATAAGAAATAATTAGTAAGTTATTCAATGAATTAGCACTTGTTATAATTATAAAATGGCTAATGATAATGATGATATATTATGAAGATAAGGCACCAATTTAAGAAAAAAAATAATCCCCTTCTAAACAAACCTTTCCAACTTAAAAAAAAAGTATTTGAAGCATGATTGAAAAAAAAATCAATTTTGTTGCATAAATGTCCTCTATAAAATAATTGGTCAAAAGAAACATTTCGGTTTGACAAAGTGCTATACATGGTATAACGTAATCCCTATTAACTATCACAGCTGGTAATCACAACGGGTGGGTGTCTGGTTATTGGTTTTTTTTTTTGGGGGGGTCAAATAAAAGAGGACTAAACTAGGCTGATAGTGAATGATACAAGCATAAAAAGGGAAAGGCGGACGAAAGCAATTGAGAGGGAAAAAGCAGACTGAACCAATTTAGAGGGAAACGCAGATGAATGCTGCTATACAGATAGACACGACAAATGAGAGTATACCCATCTATACACTACGGCTGATATTGAATGATAAATACACAAAGAGGGAAAAGCGGTCGAGAGCAATTGAGAGGGAAAAAGCGGACGAGAGCAATTAAGAGGGGAAAAGCGGACGAACCAATTAAAAGGGAAACGAGGATGAATGCAATAAATATAGAAACGGCAAATGAGAGTAGACCCATCTATATACTACGGCTGATATTTAAAGCTAAAAATACACAAAGAGGGAAAAGCAGTCGAGAGCAATTGAGAGGGAAAAAAGCGGACGAGAGCAATTGAGAGGGAAAAAAGCGGAGGAAAGCAATTGAGAGGGAAAAAGCGAACGAACCAATTCAGAGGGAAACGCGGATGAATGCAATAAATATATAAACGGCAGACGAGAGTAGACCCATCTATACTACGACTGATAGTGAATGATACAAGCATAAAAAGGGTAAAAGCGGACGAAAGCAATTGAGAGGGAAAAAGCGGACGAACCAATTAAAAGGGAAACGAGGATGAATGCAATAAATATAGAAACCGCAAATGAGAGTAGACCCATCTATATACTACGGCTGATATTGAATGATAAATACACAAAGAGGGAAAAGCAGTCGAGAGCAATTGAGAGGGAAAGAAGCGGACGAGAGCAATTGAGAGGGAAAAAGCGGACGAGAGCAATTGAAAGGGAAAAAGCGGACGAACCAATTCAGAGGGAAACGCGGATGAATGCAATAAATATAGAAACGGCAGACGAGAGTAGACCCATCTATACTACGGCTGATAGTGAATGATACAAGCATAAAAAGGATAAAAGCGGACGAAAGCAATTGAGACGGAAAAAGCGGACGGAACCAATTTATAGGGAAACGCGGATGAATGCAATAAAGATACACATGACAAATGAGAGTAGACCCATCTATACACTACGGCTGATATTGAATCATAAATACATAAAGAGGGAAAAAGCGGTCGAGAGCAGTTGAGAGGAAAAGGGCGGACGAGAGCAATTGAGAGAGAAAAAGCGGACGAACCAATTAAGAGGGAAACGCGAATGAATGCAATAAATATAGAAACGGCAAACGAGAGTAGACCCATCTATATACTACCGCTGATAGTGAATGATACATATACAAAAAGGGAGAAAGAGAACGAAAGCAATTGAGTAATTGAATGCAATAAAGATAGACACGGCAATGAGAGTAGACCCATATATACTACGGTCGATAATGAATGATACATACAAAAAAAAAGGAAAAAAACGGACGGAAGAAATTGAGAGGGAAAAGGCGGACGGAACAAATTTAGAGGGAAACGCGGAAAAATGCAATAAAGATCGACACGGCAAATGAAAGCAGACCCATCTATACTACGACCGATAGTGAATGATACATACACAAAAAAGGAAGAAGCGGACGGAAGCAATTGAGAGGGAAAATCGGACGGAACCAATTAAGAGGGAAATGTGGATGAATGCAATAAATATAGTAACGACAGACGAGAGTACACCCATCTATATACTACGGCTGATATTGAATGATATAAACACAAAGAGGGAAAAAGCGGACGAGAGCAATTGAGAAGGAAAAATCGGACGGAACCAATTAAGGGGGAAACGCGGATGAATGCAATAGATATAGAAACGAAAGACGAGAGTAGACCCATCTATATACTACGGCTGATATTGAATGATATATACGCAAAGAGTGAAAAAGCGGACGAGAGCAATTGAGAGGGAAAAAGGCAGACGAGAGTAATTGAGAGGGAAAAAAGCGGACGAACCAATTAAATGTGGATGAATGCAATAAATATAGAAACGGCAAATGAGAGAAGACCCATCTATTCTACGGCTGATATTGAATGATACATACACAAAAAGAGGAAAAGCGGACGGAAACAATTGAGAGGGAAAAAGCGGACGGAACCCATTTAGAGGGAAACTCGGATGAATTTAATCAAGCTAGACACGGCAAATAAGAGTAGACCCATCTATACTACGGCTGGTAGTGAGTGATACATACACGAAGAGGGAAAAAGCGTACGATAGAATCAGAATCAGAATCAGAAAAAGCGGACGGATGAAAGTTGTTACACACATACCGGGAAGAAAGATGAAACTCCAAATATTATCATCTTCTTTCAAGAACTGTCGCACATTTTGTCCAGGATAACAAACCAAAGAATAGTGTTCTTCGCCGAGATAGTCGGACAAATAATTCGCTTGACAATGTCTTCCGATTAAAGCCATTCTAATGCAGAAAATCACAACAAAACACTTATAAAATCAAAGTTCCAACGAGTTCCACAGAGTCTAGTCCAAAGTTCCAACGAGTTCCACAGAGTCTAGTCTAATTGAATCCCGGACATTTGCCCCCCCCCCGGACATTTGCCCCCCGGACATTTGCCCCCCGGACATTTGCCCCCTTTTTGGTATAGGGTGGACATTTGCCCCCTCGCCGTAATGTTGAAGGCGGACATTTGCCCCTCATATTATTTTTTTCAATTTGCTTGACCTGATCGTTTTACGTTATATTTAAATAGAAATTAAAATGAAAATAATATTATCATCAATTTACTCTATTAGCTCTTCCCTCCCAATCCCCTATATGTGTTAAAATCGAGACGACGAATCAAAAACACAGGTGGCACTTGGCCAATCATGCTCATCCAACCATGAAACTTAATAGATTGATTTTTTTTAATTTACATATTGATTACATCTTTAATCTTATTACCGATTTGTTACTCGAGGCTAACAATAAAAAACAAAGAAGACAAAGGGTATTCAAATTTGGTGTCGGTATGACAATCACCATCACATTTGATTATGAGAGATATAATTAAACCGAAAAAATGAAAAAATAAGGTCAAATCAACTTATGCATGTATACCGCCGTTTCACGGTTGGATGAGCATAATTGACAGGCGCCATCGGCGTAATTGAGCAAAATTGACATGTTAGTCTGATTAAATTATTATTTCCATTTAAATTCCTGGTTAATCATAACGGAATATGATCAGGTCAAGCAAGTTGAAAAAATAATATGAGGGGGCAAATGTCCGCCTTCTACATTGCGGCGAGGGGGCAAATGTCAGCCCTATACCAAAAAGGGGGCAATTGTCCGGGGGGCAAATGTCCTGGGGGGCAAATGTCCGTATACCAGTCTAATTAGTCGTTCAATTTTCCACAAATCTTGATAGCACACGAGAGCAATAACTATTTTTTATCATAGAATATGAATCATAAGACTATGAATGTAGTACGCTTGATATCATCTACTTTAAATACATATATCATCAAGAATTAACCAATTAAAGTTCATGGGAAAAGAGTTTAGTGGCTTAATTTACAGGTAATCGAATGTGTAAGGTGTGATCCCCTTAATTGACACTCCCTTGATAATATATACAAAATGTCAAGATGTCGTCCACTATCGATGTTATTTCATTCCACTAATCAAAGCTGTGACTTCTTATACGTAAAAATGACATTAATGGCAAAAAAATCTAAATATAGTTTCTAAATCAAAAAGACATAGAAAAAACACTTAAACCATAAAGAAAGAAAAGAAAAGTTTATTTGTAGAGAAAGACGGGTACCCGAGAAAGACCTCTGACACATAATTCAATTTACATATAAAAACAAATATATACATGTTTATGAAATGTTAAAACGTATACGCTAAAGTTCAAAATGATTGTTCAACATATAATTTTATCTGTTGTTTCCTACAATCATATCTAAAGATTGTGTCATGTTAATTAATATGCAAGTCATTTTTTTCTAGTTGGGATTTGTCATATGGTTGCGAATAGATAAAAAAAAGCTTTCCAACAGCATCAGTATTTTGTCGATACTAGGAGAACGATAAAGAGTTCACTGGTCTACAAATGTATGGTATTCGAACAATACATTATTTTCTCACCCTTTTGTTCAATATTAAACTGTAAATAAGAACGTACCAACATTATTCATTAAAATACAATTAGCCGTTAAGTAAAGAGGTGTGTAATCTAGATTGTTGTTTTAACATTTTTATTTCCAACATAAATGAGGTATAAAATGAGGAATAAAACATGCAGCCAAAAAAGATGTTAAAAGTCAATGGACTATGAAATAATAACTTTATGTTTTCATTTATACACATTACAATACGTTTTGTTAATACCTCTAGAACAAAACGCTCAAACTATTATATTGCATGCGATATTTTTTTAAACGTGCAAATCCTAAGCCATCCAAATGAACATCGGTGTCATGTCATCTGCTTTTTCCATCTAGATTTGATTCCATCTTTCTGTTCATTCTTCATGTAGTTTATGCTGTATGTTCTGTTCTGTTCTTAAATCATAAATCAAATCCTCCTCCAAAGGTGTGATCTTGTAAATTGATATAACACCCCAAACATGACCAAACTGTTAAAATGTAAATGATAAGAATTAAACATAACAGAATACAAAATGTTAAAAACATCAGTCTCAATATCTTCGAAAGTAAAAACAAACATTTGGAGCAAAACATTCGATTTTTCCTATAGTAAAAAGAACATTCCATTCACTCAATATACACACGGAGAATATGATAACAGATTGATATTTATTTGGATTTTTTAATGAATAATTTTTAAACAAAAAGCCGGTATTGGCAATATATAGAAACATAGTCGTATACAATCACTCAAAATATACATAAAACATGATAAATACGTTGGTTAAATAACAACATAACATTTTTTGAACAACTTACCCAACGACAAAAACACAATCAAAAGTAACATATGAACATGACAAATACGTTGGTAAAATAAAACATAACACAAAAAAGTCATTTCCATCGTTACAACAATAAAATTAAACATAAAGCTATGGACTGTATATCGATCTCGTGCCGTCCGCTTTTTCCCTCTATATTTGCTTTCGTCCGCTTTTTCCATCTTTGTGTATATGGTCCGCTTAGTAAGGTGTGATCTTGTAAATTGATATAACACCCAAAACATGACCAAACTGTTAAAATGTAAATGATAAGAATTAAAACATAGATTACAAAATGTTAAAAACATCAGTCTCAATATCTTCGAAAGTAAAAACAAACATTTGGAGCAAAACATTCGATTTTTCCTATAGTAAAAAGAACATTCCATTCACTCTATATACACACGGAGAATATGATAACAGATTGATATTTTTGTGGATTTTTTAATGAATAATTTTTAAACAAAAAGCCGGTATTGGCAATATATAGAAACATAGTCGTATACAATCACTCAAAATATACATAAAACATGATAAATACGTTGGTATATGGTCCGCTTTATACGTCCGCATTTTAGACACCCCCAACAACAACAAACATGTCGGTAGTCCGAATGATCCAGACTTAGATATTTCACTCTCCGTCTGGATGCATTCGATGTAAAAGCGCGTCAAGCGGATATCGATTTTTCGAGGTAGTGCTTGTTGGGAAATCTGTAGAAAGGGGCGGAGTTAAAATGACAGGTAAATTCTGGCGGGAATATAATATTGGTTCCTTTCCGTTTGGTAGAATAGATCTATTTTCATTAAAACCGAGATTCCCTTTCCCTCATGTAAATTTTGTCAATTGCCAAAGTATTGCAACAGTTGATTTCAATTGAATACGTAGATATTCATTCATTGAGTGAAGATATTTGTGACTCTAAGCGAAAATCTAGACAACACTCCATTAGAGAATTTTATATGGAAACTTGTGCCACAAAAGAAGCCTTTAGCCTATTATTTCTAATGGCCGATTCTATGGGAAAATAGGCTCTCAATTCGATATTTTCTTGATTATAAAAATCGGCATTATGGGTGTAATCTGAATTATAAATCTAGAAACTATTTCAAAGTATATTATTTGCAGGTTAGGCGAGCGCGAATGGAAAACAAATATAGATAACAGCTATGTTTTTTAAACAAATGATTCCTAAAGCAAAAAAAAGCTACGCTATATAAACAACTTCGGACATGTTATAAAGGGGAAGTATCGAATAGTACATCTTTCGGGTTGTTGGTCTATTTATCAAACGCCTAGTTTTATTAGACCAGACGGGAGCGACGCGCGTCACACACAGATACTAATCCAGACACCGCCGTACATCACACAACACGTTCCTTACCCTTTATCTTGTTAATAGCAGCATAGTTTTGACCTCAAAGTATACGCATTTGACATAGAATTTTATTTTTTAAGTATATTACTATAATCAAATTTACAGATATAAGAGCAAGTTTCTTCTGAATATCATTTATGTTTGCAGCGAAATAGTAATCGTCAAAACCAAATCCATTTTGCCAATACAATATCGATTACTTTCTTGATATAGTAAAAGTTTGCATTTTACCTAATCGAATAGTTTGTGTGTTTTATTGCAGTTTGAATTTTAGAATGGTAACGACCTTGACTGGGGAACAGAAGGGTAACTAAATGTTGAAATCTTAATAAAACTGATTACCTTTGGATTCAATATTTTTGAAAACTAAAATGGTAGGCCTACGGGAAAGGGTATTGCCCAATGCTTCCATGCATGGAATGAGTCGGACAGACCGATTTTGATTATCACTAGATTGGTAAATGGGCTATTTTTTTAATGGAACATCAAAATCCACAGTTATTTAGCGCACATATAAAAAGATGTGACTATCTTTTTACCAACACAAATAACCACAAAGGATTGATTTCGAACTAAGTGTGGCGAACCAAATCCCTTCAACACCAACGACATTGTTTAAACCCTTTCCAAAACACCAAATTCCGACTGTCCCAAATTGAAAGAGTTCGTAGACGACATTTTAAAAAGTGATGAAATTGAAAAACAATCTTCTAATTGTGCAGAAAAAAATGCGGGAAAATGAGAAATTGCTCATAATGAGCAATTTCTCCTTTTCCCACAATGTTTTCCAGAGTCGTCTGCGGGTACAGATGACCCTATTTTATGTAAGAGATATTTTATCATAATTGAAACTTAAGCGTCTTTTCCTTCGACAATGGATTTCATCAAATGACTCTGCTTTGGTTTAAAACGAATTCATTTTTTCCCGTCAATCATATTGTCTACAAATGTTAGTGTTTTTGTTTTTTTCTGTAAATTACCAGAAATGGAAGCAATAAGCAATCTTATTGGTCAATCCTACCTTCTTTCTGATTGGTGCCCATATTTTTTCTCGTCGCCGATTGGACCCCTCACACACAGAGGGGGAATACTGACGCGTTTTTATCGCAGGGCGCCTCCAAGCTGTCACGCAGTTACAGCTTGGATCATCCGAGTTAACATGTCGGTGGAAATCGAATCGGCAGAGTAAGATTTTTGTTTTGGTTTCTTTTAAGGGTGAATCTGACGCTTTTGTTTTAAATATAGAATATTTTGATGTCTTTTGATTGTGTCTTTCAAATGCTTTTTGATTAATCTAGTAATACAGCGAAAGCATCCTAAATCTCTTAAGGTTTTAGGTCACAGTTGTTTTCGCGTGCATTACTGAGACCGATTCGTCCACTGAAGCTTTCGTACCAATTTTGAATCGTGTTGCTTTCATAAAAACAGAGTTTCTTGCCTTTTATAACAGGGGCCTAAAAAAGACACTTTTCCAATTGGAAATTCCTTGAAAATTATGTATTTTTCCCAAAGAACTTCAATGTCTTTGTTATCGTTCATTTGATAAAGCAGTACAATAAATACTTCCATGTCTTTGTTTTCAGTTGTTCGTTTTATCGAGCGGTACAAATACTACTTCCATGTCTTAATTTTTTGTTGTTAATTTGATCTAGCAGTAACATGATACGTCCATGTCTTTGTTTTCTGTTGTTCATTTGATCTAGCAGTACAATTAATACTTGCATGTCTTTGTTTTCAGTGTGGTTCGTTTGATTGAGCAGTACCTGAAAGAAAACAATTTGTTAAAGACGCTCACTGTCCTTCAGGTATGTGTTGTTGCAATAGTACAGTGGAAATGCAGGTGTAAAGGATATTAGTCAAACTAATTTGAAGCGATCAAAATATTCATCATGTAAAACTTTCGAACCATTCATTTAATGGTGGCCACTTTTTGAAGACTAACATTTCCATTATTATTGAAAATTATCGAATTATTTTACTCACAGTTGTGAATTAATCCTTTTTTAATCAATCCATTTACTTTACATGTCTGTATTCCGCATATTAACTTTGCAAGAACGGTTTAATTAACTTTAGTTGGCAATTTTTTTGCTCCAGATAATTTTTTTCTGCGCATGCACCCTAGAATGGGAAAACCTTATTGAGCGTTTTTTTAATTGTTTAACAGTAATTGATGCAATTGTTTGGTGGTATATATAAGTTTATTTAACATATCTTGTCATATCAATTGACTTTGAATGGCCATTTGTGCTTTAATCCGATAATTAGAGAAAAAAAACGTCTGACATTATTTGGATCGTTAAAAACTTGCCCCATCAGAAAATAGAAAGCAATCTTCTCATCGAATCATTTTGACTATAAAGGATATATACATACAGTAGTCTCAATATTGAACCATGAACGAAGCTTTTTTTCAACATCTGGACATTTATTGTGCTTAGCTACGTCTCAGTTCCATCGCAATTTTAATGTTACAAAAATTATGACTGTGTTTTATTAACCTGTGATATTTCATATTTAAAGGAACTGACAAATAGATAGAAACCTGAAAAACATACATTAATAATCTATGAATCGTCTAAACCCACACAAATATCCGATAAACCTCCAGGATGTTCCCAGGAATCATTTCAGGCCCTTGGGTGCTTGATAAGGGAGATGGATTGGTTTGAAAATGGAGAATTTTTAGGTTTATTTTTGGAATTTAAGGGCAATAGAACTTTTTATGCCTAATTTAATGTAACAAACAATGTCACAAGCAAGTTGACTGGTTGTAAGACAAGATTCAAACACTTTGGCAACTTTTAAGCACATTGGGATAAATTCAGATGCGGGGGTCTCACAGCCCTTAAAAGACCTCTCAAAAGCTAGTCATCAATTAAACAACATTGATGAAGCTCATAATCAAGCTTTTGAAGACCATTTTGTTTAGGACCGACGATGAGATAAACGTCATCCCATTAAATAGTACAGTATGGGGTTAATCATAACTTAATGTACGCGTCTTATCCAAATTCGAATTGTTATGACAACAGTCGAATTCCGCTAATAAATTGGCACTCATATCCTTTCATGTAGAGCTGGGACGGGTAGCAATTTACTATCCCGGTACCCGGGGATAATGTTCTCCATTAGATCCATTAATTTTCCGGCCCTTAGATTACCGTTCAAATGTAGAATGGCCATGAGTAATGGTTCCAGGCGCTCGTGACTAAGTGCGATGATCAGAACATACAATGTTGATAGTCTTGATAGCTGATGAGCAGCCTTCAAGTTGGAGAGTATAGTGCATGTGACATGTCTGTGCACATGTTGAGAAATTGGTTGGAGGATGAATGATTGCTAGTTTGGGATTTAGAAACTTCTGATTCACTCGTAAATGAGTGCTTATTCTCTCATCAAAATTTAACCTAGGTAAAAATAACGTCAGGTAACAGGTAGTGATTTGCTACCAGGGTAGTGACCTGTACCTGGCCCGTACCCAGGTACTCGAGTACCCGTCCAAGCCTGACTCTCATGGGCCTATAAGCTTGTATTTTTTTATCCTGGAAGAGAGTGGTATATCGCTGTTGTTATGACAAAATGTTTAACAACAGTCAGATTCCATTTATAGATTTGTACTCATATCCCTTCATGGGCCTTTAAACTTGTATTGTTTGTTTTTATCCAGGAGGAGAGTGGTATATCCCTGAACACTGTAGACTCTGTGGATGGATTTGTCGGCGACATCACCAGCGGTCACTGGGACACGGTCCTTCAGGCCATCCAGACGCTCAAACTCCCGGACCAGAAACTAATCGACCTCTACGAGCAGGTGAGGGCATTTAACCCTTTACCAAATTATAACAAAATTTAGCCAGTTTGTTGCAGACGACTCTGGAAAACATTGTGGGAAAAGGAGAAATTACCTTATCAGAAGATAAACCAATTACCAAACAATATTGACATTTAGCCAGTTTGTTGCAGACGACTCTGAAAAACATTGTGGAAATTGCCTTATCGGAAGATAATAAACAATATTGACATTTAGCCAGTTTGTTGCAGACGACTCTGAAAAACATTGTGGGAAAAGGAGAAATTATCTTATCAGAAGATTATTTATAAACCAATTACCAAACAATATTTACATTTAGCCAGTTTGTTGCAGACGACTCTGGAAAACATTGTGGGAAAAGGAGAAATTATCTTATCAGAAGATAATTTATAAACCAATTACCAAACAATATCGACATTTAGCCAGTTTGTTGCAGACGACTCTGGAAAACATTGTCGAAATTGCCTTATCAGAAGATTATTTATAAACACATCTGAATGGTTTGATCTAAGAAAAAAACCTTAAATTGTTTGTTTAGAGCAGTTTCTCCTTTTTCCCACGTTTTCTGCCCTATCAGAAGATTATTTATGAAAACATCTGAATGGTTTGGTTAAAAACTTAAGGTGCCTATTTTTACTTTAAAACTAAAACTTGCCTACCTATATTAATTGAATTTAATTTTATTAAAGATACCATAGCACAACACATAGCTCATACTTATAGCCATTACAAAAGTGATATATATATATGCTATGTGCATGCCTAGACAGCAACAATTTATATTACCTTAACTCTTTACTCAGCTGCAAATATGAAGATATAATTGCTGTTGTTGTTTTTTTTAAATACAAAAGCAATGCATTGGTTTTGATGCGTAAATCGTTTCAGCTGCAAATATGAAGGTATAATTGCTGTTGTTGTTTTTTTAAATACAAAAGCAATGCATTGGTTTTGATGCGTAAATCGTTTCAGCTGCAAATATGAAGATATAATTGCTGTTGTTGTTTTTTTAAATACAAAAGCAATGCATTGGTTTTGATGCGTAAATCGTTTCAGCTGCAAATATGAAGGTATAATTGCTGTTGTTGTTTTTTTAAATACAAAAGCAATGCATTGGTTTTGATGCGTAAATCGTTTCAGCTGCAAATATGAAGATATAATTGCTGTTGTTGTTTTTTTTAAATACAAAAGCAATGCATTGGTTTTGATGCGTAAATCGTTTCAGCTGCAAATATGAAGATATAATTGCTGTTGTTGTTTTTTTTAAATACAAAAGCAATGCATTGGTTTTGATGCGTAAATCGTTTCAGCTGCAAATATGAAGATATAATTGCTGTTGTTGTTTTTTTAAATACAAAAGCAATGCATTGGTTTTGATGCGTAAATCGTTTCAGCTGCAAATATGAAGAAATAATTGCTGTTGTTGTTTTTTTAAATACAAAAGCAATGCATTGGTTTTGATGCGTAAATCGTTTCAGCTGCAAATATGAAGGTATAATTGCTGTTGTTGTTTTTTTAAATACAAAAGCAATGCATTGGTTTTGATGCGTAAATCGTTTCAGCTGCAAATATGAAGGTATAATTGCTGTTGTTGTTTTTTTTAAATACAAAAGCAATGCATTGGTTTTGATGCGTAAATCGTTTCAGCTGCAAATATGAAGATATAATTGCTGTTGTTGTTTTTTTAAATACAAAAGCAATGCATTGGTTTTGATGCGTAAATCGTTTCAGCTGCAAATATGAAGGTATAATTGCTGTTGTTGTTTTTTTTAAATACAAAAGCAATGCATTGGTTTTGATGCGTAAATCGTTTCAGCTGCAAATATGAAGATATAATGGCTGTTGTTGTTTTTTTAAATACAAAAGCAATGCATTGGTTTTGATGCGTAAATCGTTTCAGCTGCAAATATGAAGAAATAATTGCTGTTGTTGTTTTTTTAAATACAAAAGCAATGCATTGGTTTTGATGCGTAAATCGTTTCAGCTGCAAATATGAAGATATAATGGCTCTTACTTTTTCAAGATGAAAAAACAATGCATCGGTTTTAAAACGAAAATCATTTCAGCTGCAAATACAAGGATATAATGGCTGTTTCTGTTTTATGATGCAAAAGCAATGCATCATTTCAGCTTCAAGTACAAGGATATAATGCCTCTACCTTTTTTAATGCAAAACAGCTGCAAATACAAAAACGGCTCTATTTGAACTGTAAAAAAACAGTTCAGATGGTTACAGAGATCGTTATGTTTTGTGCCACTTATGTTTTTTTTTTTAGATATTTCTCATTATGTGAAAATGTGACTTAAACTCATGTTCAAACAATTTTCTTCCTCAAGATTGTACTTGAGCTGATAGAATTACGAGAGCTCGGAGCCGCAAGATCCCTTCTACGTCAGACTGACCCGATGATTATGTTGAAACACAACCAACCTGATCGCTACATTCATTTGGAGAATATGCTTGCCAGGTCCTACTTTGATCCTAGAGAGGTAAGTGAGTCTGAGTCTCAGAATGTTTAAAGCACTATGCAAAAACTGTTTTGTTTCAAAGACATTTACTTTGACTTGCAAGTTGTCTCATGTGTGAACAGGCACCTTGAAAAGGCATTTCTGACAGATTTGGATTTAACCTTTTTTTAAATAAATTGTCTTCTACTAATAGGGACAACATAGATATTTTAAGTCACATAAGACTAGATTAATGGCTGCTTTTCAGCCCCATTTATTAGTTTACGCAAAAGATGTAAAATATTTGTATTGCAGATGTTGAAAAATGTTTAAACAAGTTTATTTCGTAAGCAACAAGTTAAACTAAGAACAAGGTGTGGTATTTTTAGATACCCTTGTCTTCAGAAATGTTTAACCCCTCTTAACCAGGGGCCCGTTTTACTTAACAGCTTACGGAAAATGTTTGCGTAAGTCATAATTGATTTACATGGATAATATCTTCAATGAAAGTACAATATTGCAATGTGACACATCGGAGAGACGATTCCAATGATGTGTTACTTTGCAATATTGCTTTGCCAAATATTGAAATAAAAGGACTTATTGTTTTAGACTTATGCAAATCTTAAGCGTAAACTGTTTAGTAAAACGGGCCCCAGGACATCAACAAGGTATGCGAGAAGGAATATGTGTTTATGTTGAAATCGGCTTTCCCATTAAAGCACTGTTAGGCGCAAGGCTCACTTCACATTGTTAAACAAAAACACGGGATGTCAGTAACAAAGAAATTGAAAAAATGATCTTTGGTATAGTGACAATGATTGTACATATATCAAGTTTTTAATGTTTATTACTCCCAGAGCACAAACCTCTGAGTTGGTTCCGGGCCTCCATTGTCTAGTGGTTAGAGTATAGAACTTGAATCAAATGGCACCTCTCCGCATCGGTTCAAAAAGCCCAATGAAGATATTTCAATTTCCACAAGGGGTAGTCTCCCGACTGACTTACAAAATGGTGATGGTTCTACCCGCCTTGACTAGCTCTTATGGGCAGTTAAGTTTGGGGTCTTCCTCCATCATCAAGAGTGGAGCATGGCAACATAATTGAAATAATGTTGATGTGATGTAAAACCCATACAGCGATTTTTTTCTAAATTTTGGGTACTGGACAAATAGCGAAAAATCACTTCTCTTTCTCCTAAATTTTGAAATTTTTCAGAAAAACTTAATTCAAACATAAGCTTTGTTTAGAAATTGGGAAAATGGAATGTTAATTTGAATGGGAATGGGTTCGTTTTACTGTACCAAACTTATACGGAATAAAATCATTGCCATATGGGATGAGTAGGTAATAAATATATACAGTTTATATAAACAAGTAATATTTTTCTACAGGCCTATGCTGAAGGCCAGACGAAGGAGAAGCAACGAGCTGCGATCGCGGCCGCCCTATCAGGGGAGGTAACTGTTGTCCCGCCCTCGCGTCTGTTGGCCCTGCTTGGTCAGGCCTTAAAATGGCAGCAACACCAGGGACTTCTACCCCCAGGTGAGTGTACAAATCCTTTATTTTTTTTATTTTTTTTGCATTCAGAGTTTAATGCATTTTAGATTGAATCCTTCTCTGTTAACTTATGGTTTTCCTGGGGTACCCTAGTACATACTTGCCTAAGGCTCTGTGTTCTCGAAATATTATGACTTTGTAACTGAAGTTATAGAGAATAGATGGTTGGTGTCGTGAATCGGAAATGTTATCGGGCAAGGCTTAGGAATATTATCCGGTGAGCCGAAGGCGAAACGGATAATAATCCGAAGCCGAGCCCGATAACTTTTCCCATTCAAAGACACCAACCATCTATTCTATTTATCCTGTTACCTTTATGTATTCTTTCAAACAAACAAGATGTAAATAAAACACGACAAAAAAGGAAAAAATAAGTAGAGAATGATGTAAACATTACGTCATAGCGTTTTTATGACGTCATGATTCGTCACATGAATGTTTTATATGGTTAGTGCCGGATATCGCAAATGTTATACAGCACCTAGTTATCCGTCCCAAAATTACACTAGTGACAGGATAAACATGTATATCCTTGCTTTGACTTAAGTTTGGTTATCATACTCAGAATATATTTAAAATAATGATTATAAAACTTTTTTCTCTAAACAATTGCTACTAAATATCTAATATTTTTATAAAGAAAAAATTATATAAAATTAAGAATGTTGCTGTATTTATCATCAAAGGATTTGAAATCAGAAATACCTTCAACTATACTTCAATGATACTGAATGATATTTGATATTTTCCTAATCAAAATGAATTTTCTCATGCACATCATTGGTAATGAAACAGTAAAATAATTTCATTTTCTAACTTTAAGTTATGCTAAACTACTCACCCAGATGTCTGTGTCGGCATTAGTGTCAAAGCTTTGTTAATTTTTTACATGCAAGTTAACACCTCATTCACAACATTATAGAATGGGTTGATTCTTCACACATGTGTTCAGGGTCATAATCAGAGGTTTTAAATTATATATTTTACATTGATTGTGACTGAAGCTTGAAGTTTATACAATACACTTTTGATGATTGTCTTCTTGGATACTTAAGCAGTACTTGCCCTGATTTGCTTGGGCTAGTCCCAACATTTTCATTTTGTCTTTAACAAGGATCGAACCTGGTACCCTTTGTTACAAAGGCCAATGCTCTACCATTGCACCTCTGTTGCCTACTAATTTGTTTGATTCATACCAGGTACTACAATAGATGTGTTCCGTGGCAAGGCTGCCGTGAAGGAGCAAGAGGAGGAGAAATATCCCACGCAACTCACCAAGACCATTAAGGTAAGCCAGAGATAAGGGTAAAGGTAGGGTTTCAAGGGTTCAAAGGCAATACTATAGTAACTGCTTCATGTTTATGAAGCACTTACTACAGTCTTGCACTGAACCCTCGGTTTGTAGTCTCATATCTTTGCTAGGCATACTCAGGCAATTTTTACAATAACCTCCCTGATCACTTGGCGATAAAGCAGCCATTTACATATGGTGCAAATGCAGCCATAGCACATTGGTTTATTCCCTAATAGGTACCCATTCATACACCTGGGTGGAGAGGAGCAACATCGGATGCTCAGGAAAATTGCAATAATCTTGCCAGGATTCGAACCTGAAAACCTCTGATCCTGAAGCTGATGCCCCACCACTAAAGGGGAAACACCATTTGAAGCGTGGAATAATGTGGCTAGTGTGGGTTGGTTAACATGCAATAAACAAGTGAACACTTAAATGTAAACCTTTCATTTCCTGAATATTACTCGCCCTATATTTCTTTATGTTGGGTTTCTATGGCCAAGTGGTCAGACTAAATTTTGCAATGCAGCCTAGGGTCGCACTAGTTGGATTGTTTGTGCTATAAAGCACATCCACATAATGGCTGCTTTAAACACAACGAGAAGGTTTCACAACTTTAACAAAAGTGCAAGTCTTAAAGACATTTCCGATTTCAGTACACAAACTGTGAGCTGAGAGATGGTTGAATCTACGTAAAGTATCAATAATTATATGTAACTATATAATATTAGAAGTATATATTATATTATCTCTAATTGTAAACAAACCATTCATTATTTTTTGCAGTTTGGGCAGAAAGCCCACATTGAGTGCGCCCGGTTCTCACCTGACGGCCAATATTTGGTGACGGGCTCGGTGGATGGGTTTGTGGAGGTGTGGAACTTCACAACAGGGAAGATTAGAAAGGATTTAAGGTATCAAGCCCAGGTGAGTATTTTTTTTTTTATTTTATTTTTTTATTTTTTTTAAGAAACTTGGTAAGCCCTAGGCCCTTGACTGACTGAAATTCCTGAGGTCTTACAGAGACCCTCTTTGGTCTGACAGATTTTTACATAGACAAAGAAGAAAGTGTTCAGTTCGCTCCTACTGGGGCTCTCGGGGTATCGGGATGTCTGATTATGTTACAAATTAAGGAAGAGTACCTATAATCCGCCATTTTGAAACTTATTTTTTCATTGGATTACTTTTGTCTTTCCCTTTAAACTGAATAGTTCCAACCCCTACCTACCGATGTATTTCGAGCATGAATTTATGAATCATGGGTATTCAACCTTAAATATTTTTTTAAGCGTCGTGTATGCGCGACTGCTTATAGTCATCGATCTGAATCGTTCTTTGTCCTTCGGGGGCTGATCACTCAGATAAAACTAACCCTACGCGAATTTCGGCGGGAAAAATCAAGTAGTTCTCCGCGAATTTTGGCGGGAGAATACTCCCGCGCTCGCGCATGTATACCAAAGAACTACTTTCCACGTTGAACCGCAGAGGCGAATTAAAACGTTTGTTTATTCTTTTTAGGTATTCTCGATGGAATGGGGTACAAATATTTGATTCTAGCATTGTGTTGCCTTGTCAGGAAAAATCATATGATCCATGGTTTGATCGCTTGAAGATTAAGTTCGAACGTTCCATGTTTACATAATTGCTGTGGACTTATTTTGCCTTCAATACACACTCGCTTTATATATACTCTTGCCGGGGCCAAACACACTCGCTTTACATATATATACTCCTGTCGGGGCCTTTTTGCGGGGAATTTACGTTGTAATAAGTAATTGTGAGCACTGTACACTGTCTGGAGTTATCTTGGAGTATATTGTTTTTATTTCTGGAGAACATACTAGAGTCGATACAACTATTTGGTCCTAGAGTTGAGATACGGTTTCATGTCTGGAAAATTACATGATCGCTTCCAAACGTTCAATGTTTACATCCAGAGACATGTTGTTTTATCTATTCACTTGCCGGGGCGTTTAGTGTTTGCGCATGCTGAGCAGCATTGTTCAAGATTTCGAATTTCCAGCTATCTTGTGCTAAGTTATGCTTGAAAAAGTACGACTTCGTGTACAGTGGATTCACTAACCTTTCCGATTTGTTCATCTTTTGAAAATGAAGGGAGATACTGTTTTGAGTTGCATGGCAATATTATGTGAAGAAATGGGGATTAATGTTAATCAGTGGATGTTGAGGATAGGATGTTTTTGTTTACGACTGCAAGCCGGTAAACTTGATGGAGATGAGGACACAGACTGTAAACCAAATTTTATCTTAGTGCTTTTTATGGTCTGTCATGCTAACAGAAACCTCTTACTTATTATGTTACTTTTGATGATATGTGGTGATGTCGAAACGAATCCTGGGCCAGAAAGTCAGATTAACAAAATGTTGAATGAATTTCCTATTTAGGGAAACATCCACCAGGGTAATGAGATGTTTAGTGTGTTGTCAAGAGGTAAGCAGTGTGTACCATACTTTTTACACATCCATTTGATAAGTTTTCTTGGAGGAATTATGATTTGGATCAAGTTTTGATTGCAGGAGATGATTTATATATTGATATAAGAAAATATAACAACAATTCAGTTGAGTTTCTTGAACTACATGACTTGCCTCCCTACATTTGTTTGTCTAGTGAGTATTGTGTATGCAAAGTAAAGAAAACGTACAGTGGTGCAATGAACCCGAATTACGCAGACAATTACCCCCTTGTTAAACTTGAGATGGCTATAGGAGTTGGATTGCCTGCCAATCAAGAAGAATTTCAGTACAGCATATTTATATGTAAGGGAAATGCAAAAGCAATTTGTTATCATTTGGATTTTTTTTCATTTTTGATTCACATGCAAGAGATGGGGATGGACGTAAAGAGTTGAATTATGTTCTTGAAATCTTTACCAACTTTTATCAGGTTGTCAATATCGATGAAAATTTAGTCAGTATTTCAGGACTTCATGGGTCTCTTGTTATGTCTCATCGTACAAAAACTTAATACTGTAGTTAATTTCTTACTTATTTTTTATTACGTTTTTCATAGAATACATTTGAAAGCATTTGCACATTGTTTATATTTACAGCTGTTCTTTCTTTAATAAATAAGATATACAACAGAGTTGTATGGTTTATCTGCATTTTATCTTCTAGATATTTTTTAAATTCAAACACACAAACAGTCCTTTAGACTAAGGAATACAATTCCACTGCGACGCAGTCTGGCCTTTCAGGCCTTTGATTTTAATTTTAAGGTAACTAACAGGGTATGTTGCTAATTTTGAGCACAACCCCCTTATTGTTACTGCTCTTCATCTTTTATCAAATGATAAATTTTTCGACTGTCCCAAATTGAAAGAGTTTGCAGTGAACATTTCAAAATGTGTTGAAATTGAAAAATAATCTTCTGAGATGGCAGAAAACATTTTAAGAAAAGGAGAAATTGCTCATTATAGTTGTTTGCAGCAAACTGGTCAGATGTCGTTATTGTTTGGGACAGTCGGAAATTTTGCTGTGGTTAAGGGTTAAACCCTACACTGTATATTCCAGGACTTTGGTAAAGGGTTAAACCCTACACTGTATATTCCAGGACTTTGGTAAAGGGTTAAACCCTACACAGTATATTCCAGGACAATGTAAAGGGTTAAACCCTACACTGTATATTCCAGGACTTTGGTAAAGGGTTAAACCCTACACTGTATATTCCAGGACAATGTAAAGGGTTAAACCCTACACTGTATATTCCAGGACAATGTAAAGGGTTAAACCCTACACTGTATATTCCAGGACAATTTTATTTGCTTTGGTAAAGGGTTAAACCCTACACTGTATATTCCAGGATAATTTTATGATGATGGACGATGCTGTCCTCTGTATGAGCTTCAGTCGTGACTCGGAAATGTTGGCCACCGGATCACAGGATGGAAAAATCAAAGTGAGTTATTCGTCATTCTTGATTAATAGTTCTTGTTTAACCTAGGTTGTTGCACAAAATTTCATTTTTTCTTCTCTCATTTGTTCTTTCTTCTGATTAATGCTGGTGTTTCCTTTAACTCCACCAGAATTTTTTTCTTGATTTTCTTTTTGCAGTTGCATTGCTATCCATGTTTATCAGAATGCCTTGGATGGAAGCAATTTCCGCTATTGTTTTATCTGTAGGATGGAGGACAATGATCCAGGGGTAGAATGTCTATCTTGGGACACAAGGGTCATGGGTTCGAATCCCGTGAGTAGCATGATCTGCCTGGCAACCTTTCATTAATCCACATGCAGTGCGTTCATTGTTCTTCGTGGCCTACTGTTTAGAATGGCAAACCAGATATAGGAAACTAGTTATAAAAGCTTTTAAAATAAAGCACTAGAGTCCCAAATACTGGTTTCCCAATCGTACAATGAAACCACAGAATACGCGCATCTTTGAGAAGAAGATATTATAAATAGTCATTCATTTAGTGTTGCTGATTCTTTAATTCTTCTTTTAAACAATTGTTACTCGCACAACACATTTTGTGAGAGAGTCCCTTTAACCTTTTCCCAAACAACAAATTTTCAATTGTCCCAAATTCAAAGAGTTTGCAGACGACATTTCAAAATGTGATGAAATTGGAAAATAATCTTCTGATAGGGCGGAAAACATTGTGGGTTAAGGATTAATTGCTTGTTATAAGCAATTTCTCCTTTTCCCACAATGTTTTCTAAAGTCGTCTGCAGCAAAGTTGTCAAATGTTGTTATTGTTTGGGAAAGGGTTAAGAAAATTTTTTTAGAACGAAACAAAAAACCCTGTTGATTAATTTTCTTTACAGGTATGGAAGATATTGACCGGTCAGTCTTTGAGGAAGTTTGAGAGGGCCCACAGTAAAGGTGTGACGTGCATCGGATTCTCGAAAGATAATGGGCAACTTCTGAGTGCGTCGTTCGACCAAACTATCAGGTAGTTATATGCCGATTGCTTGTGGTAATTTTCTCTGTAATTGCGGCAAGTAAAGGTGTTATGGTTAATATTTAACCAGTTATTTGTTAGAATTTTCTTGTGGAGCTAAGTGAAATGAGTACACATATTAAAGGTATATGGGAAGCATTTCTGATATGGTTAGGAATTGTATACCAATTGCTTGCAGCAATTTTCAAAGTACCAACGAATGACAGGATCTTTGCATGCAGTTTTTAGTAATTATCCAGTGATAATTTTTGGCCCAAAAAATCTCATAAAATTTCCAAAAAACTCATTACTTTCATTCATTTTAATCAATTTTATGTAGAAAGACCCATTGATTTTTAAGTTTTCGTCAAAAAAGCCCATTGATTTAATTTAGAAAAATTCACTGATTATCAAACAGATCCTATTTTGTTGGTACTTCAGTGTTAATTTTAGAAATGAAAGTTATCGTGTCCTTTTGGACACACATCTTTTGAATCTATGTGTCCAAGGGTAAAACTATGCGTCCGAGTACCAATGATCCAAGCTAAAAGATCATGCCAATAGTATAACACTTGTTATTAATGATAATCTTAGCTTAAATGACTCGAAACATTGCAGATTTGATAGAAAGACAGCATGAGACAGCACGCTTTATGATTTTTACAACATTATAAACATTACTTGTGCTGATGAGAATGCTTCCGGCTGGACACATATCTTTTGAAATGATGTGTCCCCAGCAATTTTTATGTGTATATGACGCTGTCAACAGAGGTAAAATGATGTGTCCCCAGCAATTTTTATGTGTATATGATGCGGTCCACAGAGGTAAAATGATGTGTCCCCAGCAATTTTTATGTGTATATGATGCGGGACTCAGAGGTAAAATGATGTGTCCCCAGCAATTTTTATGTGTATATGACGCAGGACGCAGAGGTAAAATGATGTGTCCCCAGCAATTTTTATGTGTACATGACGCGGGACGCAGAGGAAAAATGATGTGTCCCCAGCAATTTTTATGTGTGTATGACGCGGGACGCAGAGGTAAAATTATGACTGGTACTCATTAAAATTTTATTGTCGAGCTGATTCTAATGAATCAGTTCCACAATAAAATACTAATGAGTCCCAACAATATGGGCATGTGGCAAGCAATGCTGATGTAATTAAGAGGTTATATACCAATCGTTTGTGATCAATTTCTAGGTAGATGGGTTATTTTGCATGCAGTGTTTGGGTGATTATCGAGCAGATCCTATATTGTAGATACTCATTAGAATTGTTTTGTAAACCGGATTCTAATGCTGATATAATTAAGATCTCAGGATCTTCCCCAGGCCTTTTAAGCGCTGTGGTACCCCAGCGTCTGCATTTCAAAATAAGCACTACCCCATCACCTTAATTAATCCCAATGCGCTGAATATTTGACCACAGCGCTTTAAATTTGTCCCAAAGCCATTCGACTTGCTTGTAAAATTGTTTGTTCCATTTGATTTGATTTAAAACTGTTTTTGTTTGTCTTTTAACTCCAAAAATATTCCTAAACATTCACCTTTTAAGGATGCACAAATAGAAAAAAATCAACATGAGAAGGGGATAATTCTCCTTTGTCACCCCTGCTTCCCCCCATCAAACATCCCAGCACTTGAAAAGAATCCTGGGGAAGATCCTGGAACTTATACACCAATTGCTTGTGGCAATTATTTTGGGGGGGGGGGCTGGGTATAAGGGTCTTTGCATGTATGCATGTAGTGTTTTGATAAATCCTATATTTGATTCATATGAGCACCAACAATATAGACATTAGGGAATCAATGCTGATGTAATTAAGAAGTTATTTACCAATTGTTTGTGGCAATTTTCCAGGAAGGTGGACTTCTAAGAATATTTGCATACATATACTTTATTTAATTTGTGTTCATTCATTTCTTTTCCTTCCTCTGTACGAATGAGGGCTTTGTCTATCAATCCAACTTAAATGATAACAAAAAGTTTATGCGTTATATTCAGCTCTTGTATTTTCATTGTTCTCTTTTTTCAGGGTCCATGGTTTGAAGTCAGGGAAAACATTGAAGGAATTTACTGGACATACGTCGTTTGTGAATGACGCAGTTTTCACACAGGATGGGCACCATGTGATCAGGTAATAATTCTTTGATAAATAGGACATATATGACTGGTGTCGGGCATCTGAAATGTCTTTGGATAATATTCCCTCAGAGCCTGATTACCTTTCCTTTTTCAAAGACACCAACCATCTATTCTATGAACATCTATTATATTTATTGTGTTATATAACTGTCTTCGAAGGAGTTTCATAAAATAGGGATCGCCCCGATTAATAGTCTTTTATAAAGTGATTTATTGATCTTTACTTTAGCTCATTTTTTTCCGTATTTCCAGCGCAAGTTCAGATGGTACAATCAAAGACTGGAAATTAAAAACACAGAAGTGCTGGTATCAAAAACTGTTCGCATGGCATACAAATCCATAACACACAATCTGTCTTTTTTTAAAGATCCTTTGATTATCTACTTTACTTCATTTTGTTTCAGTTTTCCGTTTGTTTCCAAATCAAATTCGGATGTTTAAGATCTGGAACTTAGACACTGGAGTACCAATATAAAAAACTGTTGTTATACAAATCCAAAACACACAATCTGTCCATTTTAAAAGATGCTCTTGTTACCTACTTTACCTCATTTTTCTGTTTACCGTCTTTTCCAGCGCAAGTTTAGACTGCACGACAATGGTTTAGAATTTTAAAACATAGCAGTACCAGTATAGAAAAATGTTGACACGGCAAACAAATAAGTAACACACAATCTGTCCATTTTAAAAGATCCTCTGATAATATACTTTAATTCATTTCTGTTTTCGAGTGCTAGTTCAGATAGAAGCAGAACGGTTTGGAACTTTAAAATCCAGAAATACCCGTAAAGAAAATTGTTGACACAGCAAATAAATCCATAACACACAATCTTTCCATTTTAAAAGATGCTCTGATTATCTACTTTACCCTCTTTTTTTCCAGCGCGAGTTCAGATGGCACAATCAAGGTCTGGAACTTTAAGACACAGGAGTGCCAGTATACGTTCAAGTCCCTCGGGGGACAGGCTGGTGCGGACATTACGGTAAACAGCATCCATCCGCTACCCAGGAATGCGGAACAGTTTGTGGTCTGCAACCGGAGTAACACTGTCGTTATCATCAATATGCAGGGACAGGTAGGGGTTTTAACCTTTACAATGCCTTTCAAAACCTTGAACATCTGCTTCATTTTGGTGAGGAAAGATACTCAGTGTAGCAAACAGGTTAGATCACAGGTCAGCTGCCAATTTACTTAGCAGTTGGCCTGGATCTAACCTGTTTGCCTAAGCATTAAGTTGATTCCAGCACTATAAGTGTTAATTTACAGAATGACAAAACCACGCCCCTTATATTTGTCGGAGCTGTTTTCACAATAAGAGCTATTGAAAACAATATTTGAATATTCACATGTTTTTGTTTGTCCGAGTCTTAAACACACTTGCATTGTTTGAACTGTTATGCAAATACTTTTTGAGGCATTTTGTTAATTAGATGAATTTTTGCTGCCGGGCATGTATCACTTAGTCGGACATGCAATGCTTGGCCAGGCATGTAATGGTTTGGGAGTAAGTTTTGGATGTTTTAGTGTTGACACTCTTTGCGAGCTTTTTGGGGCTGTCAGGATTTAGTTGGTTCTTTCCATTCTTAAAGCCAGAATGTCACTCGAAGAAACACGCAAAATTTGGGCAATATGAGTGGTAAGTTTAATTGAATGAATGATAGTAAATAGATAATTTGTAATGAGTTAATGATATCACACAAAGAATCCTCAACAAACACACAACATTTAACTCTTTTGCTAAATGTTGAAAATTGATTTCTTTATAACAGCATGACAACCATACTGTTATAAGAAAAGCACTGAAAATAGTATTTGGATACACATTAGATTGTTTACAATATTTTAATGGTAGATGCAGTGAATTAACATGTATTTAAATTCAAAAGCATGTCAATGCTTTTGAATTATACTGCATATAAAATGTACATACTTAAATAAATGAACGCTTCCTGAAGAGTACAAAACTTGATCTCACATGGGTTCAAATCTCAGTGATGGCGTTTGGATTTTCATGAGAGGAAGTCTTTTAACTGACTTACAGAATGCCAATGGCTCTTCCCGGCTCGACCAGTCCTTATGGCAGTTGAGTATCCATCAATAAGTGTTGGGCATCGCAACATAACTGAAATAATGTTGATGCGATGTTTTACCCCATATAAACACACAAACCCATCATTAATTGTTGGGCATCGCAACATAACTGAAATAATGTTGATGCAATGTTTTACCCCATATAAACACACAAACCCATCAATAAGTGTTGAGCATCGCAACATAACTGAAATAATGTTGATGCGATGCTTTACCCCATATAAACACACAAACCCATCATTAATTGTTGGGCATCACAACATAACTGAAATAATGTTGATGCGATGTTTTACCCCATATAAACACACAAACCCATCAATAAGTGTTGGGAATCACAACATAACTGAAATAATGTTGATGCGATGTTTTACCCCATATAAACACACAAACCCATCAATAAGTGTTGGGCATCGCAACATAACTGAAATAATGTTGATGCGATATTTTACCCCATATAAACACACAAATCCATCAATAAGTGTTGGGCATCGCAACATAACTGAAATAATGTTGATGCGATGTTTTACCCCATATAAACACACAAACCCATCATTAATTGTTGGGCATCGCAACATAACTGAAATAATGTTGATGCGATGTTTTACCCCATATAAACACACAAATCCATCAATAAGTGTTGGGCATCGCAACATAACTGAAATAATGTTGATGCGATGTTTTACCCCATATAAACACACAAATCCATCATTAATTGTTGGGCATCGCAACATAACTGAAATAATGTTGATGCGATATTTTACCCCATATAAACACACAAACCCATCAATAAGTGTTGGGCATCGCAACATAACTGAAATAATGTTGATGCGATATTTTACCCCATATAAACACACAAACCCATCAATAAGTGTTGGGCATCGCAACATAACTGAAATAATGTTGATGCGATGTTTTACCCCATATAAACACACAAACCCATCAATAAGTGTTGGGCATCGCAACATAACTGAAATAATGTTGATGCGATGTTTTACCCCATATAAACACACAAACCCATCAATAAGTGTTGGGCATCGCAACATAACTGAAATAATGTTGATGCAATGTTTTACCCCATATAAACACACAAACCCATCAATAAGTGTTGGGCATCGCAACATAACTGAAATAATGTTGATGCGATATTTTACCCCATATAAACACACAAACCCATTAATAAGTGTTGGGCATCGCAACATAACTGAAATAATGTTGATGCGATGTTTTACCCCATATAAACACACAAACCCATCATTAAGTGTTGGGCATCGCAACATAACTGAATTGATGTTGATGCGATGTTTTACCCCATATAAACACACAAACCCATCATTAAGTGTTGGGCATCGCAACATAACTGAAATAATGTTGATGCGATGTTTTACCCCATATAAACACACAAACCCATCATTAATTGTAGGGCATTTCAACATAACTGAAATAATGTTTGATCGTGATCGATTTAAATCCCATATTAACTCAGGGTTTTTCCTTGACGCCCTACTTACATCGTAAATGATCCCCAATTCTTGGATATTGCCACTAAAGTTCATTATTTTACATTCACAATTTAATATATAAGGGGTAGAAAATCCATAAAAATAACATACATCAAGGGGTGAAGGAAAACCCTGTTAACCCTTATAGTGCTGGAACCTACTTCATGCTTATGCAAACAGGTTAGATCCAGGCCAGCCGCCAAGTAAATTGGCTGCTGGCCTGTGATATAACCTGTTTGCTGCTCGGAGTATCTTTCCTCATCAAAGTTAAGCAGATATTTAAGGTTCTGGAAAGCAGACGACACAAAAATCATTTTTTATACTATACGGGTTAACCCTTACCCAAACAACAAATTTTCGACTGTCCCAAATTGAAAGAGTTTGCAGACGACATTTCAAAATGTGACGAAATTGAACAATATTCTTCAGAAAGAGCAGAAAACCTTGTGGGAACAGGAAAAATTGCTTATTATGTTTTCTAAAGTCGTCTGCACAAAGTCATCAATTGTCGTTATTGTTTGTGAAAGGGTTAAAACAAATGGCAAACTATTTTATTTTTATTCCTTCAGAATATTAGAATACTCTCATTGTATTTTTCTCCATAGATTGTCCGTAGTTTCTCCAGTGGTAAGAGAGAGGGTGGAGACTTTGTGTGCTGTGTCCTATCTCCCAGAGGTGAATGGATCTACTGCGTAGGTGAAGACATGGTCCTCTACTGTTTCAGTATCTCAACAGGCAAACTGGAGAGAACCTTGACTGTAAGTAGAGCTTGCTTAGAAACTTCGAAACTATTCACTGCTACTCTGTAAACTGCTTCATAGGAAGCGATAGAAACTTTCCTTGACTACTTCCTTTATCCAGCACTTTTTTGCCTTAAATGTAACTCAGATGATCCAAGCTATAACTGTGTTCATTTGGATTATTTGGACTACCTTGAATTGTCGAAGTGGCCTAGGCCTCCCTTGTTTGGAAGTTTTATCGCTGAAATTGCTGAATTGGGAAACCCAAAAGCTGGTGGGATTTTTCGAAAAACTGCATGATTTTATAGAAATGTCCAGCTGGGAAGGTGCCTTTTATAGGCCCCTGTTATATAACAAGAAAAAGTCCTGTTAAAACAATGTTTCTTTTGTTTTGTTTTTCAACTTGATGAAGAAATTGTCTTTTTTATTTACAGATAGATTAAATAGATGGTTGGTGCCTTTGTCCAATAATATTTCCAATTCACAACACCAACCATCTTTTTCCTATTTGCAGGACATTCAAGTTTTGGGCCTTTCTCTATCATAATTAGCCGGGTATTGGTAGATAACTTATGATTTAAAACTGGTATAAAGTAAATGAATAAGCTTTAAAACCAGCAACAAGGCAACAACAAAGATAACCTTGATGTTCATCCTTCATTAATTAGGAGATGGTTATCGCAATAAAACTGAAATAATTTTGATGTCGTGTAAAACCAGCTGAAATTCTCTCCTTTTATTTCTAGGTCAATGAGAAAGATGTGATAGTTATTGTGCATCATCCCCAACAAAATCTCATTTCTTTACTTTTATTTCTAGGTCCATGAGGAAGATTTGCTCATAACCTAATCAAAATCTCATTTTTTTTTCTATGTCCATGAGAAAGAAGTGATAGTTATTGTACATCACCCCCAACAAAATCCCTGTTCTTCTCTTTAATTTTCTAGGTCCATAAGAAAGATATGATAGTTATTGTGCATCACCCCCAACAAAATCTCATTTCTTTACTTTTATTTCTAGGTCTATGAGAAAGATGTGTAGTTTATTGGGCATCATCCCATCAAAAATCTCATTTCTTTACTTTTATTTCTAGGTCCATGAGAAAGATGTGATAGTTATTGTGCATCACCCCATCAAAATCTCATTTCTTTACTTTTATTTCTAGGTCCATAAGAAAGAAGTGATAGGTATTGTGCATCACCCCAACAAAATCTCATTTCTTTACTTTTATTTCTAGGTCCATGAGAAAGATGTGATAGGTATTGCTCATCACCCCAACAAAATCTCATTTCTTTACTTTTATTTCTAGGTCCATGAGAAAGAAGTGATAGGTATTGTGCATCACCCCAACAAAATCTCATTTCTTTACTTTTATTTCTAGGTCCATGAGAAAGATGTGATAGTTATTGTTAGGGATGGGAACGAATAGTGAAATCACTATTCGAATATTTGACTAGAACTATTCGAATATATTCGAATATTCGATTTTAGAATTCGTTTTGAAGTCCGAATGTCTGCATGTCCGAATACTAGTACACTAGTCCTCTGTTCAAACCTTTTGTGTATAGCCGATATCTGTATACATGTACGTGCATGCAATATCAAAGCAGTAATAACCATTATTTCGTTTTTTATCAACAGACAACTTTTCCAGTTTCTTACAGAGTTGGTCCATCAGTAACTTAAATAGTTGTTGATGTTCGGCAGAACGAGTAAAGTAATTCCAGACACGTGATGGAGACATTGTGATGTTTATCGAATAGATGTAGAAATTAGAATGAAAATAAGTTTGACAAATTATTCTGAAGAAAAATATGCTTTCAAACACATCATTTGATTGGTCTTCGTGCATATGCAATCATGATTACGATTGGTTATTGAAAGAGTAATTGTTTAATTTCACGACAAACAAGTTACGTGATTGGTTGACACTGACAATTGTCAATTAGCGTGATTGACTTGTTTTGGATAATAAGGAGCAAGTGCAGATCATTAAGGTGTTAGATTTAGCGGCTTAAAATCGACTATTTTCACACTTAGGAATTAATCGTTTTGCAAACTGTCAAAAGATGTGGTAATTTGTCACAGGTGTTTTACTGTGTGACATACGTTGTAGAAACATCGTAACTGCATCTGGGAGCTAGGCACGTTCTTCGATATTTGGGATCGGTTTAGAGGAAGAAAATGAAAATAAAACAACATTATTTTTGAATAAAATTTATGGTAAACATACAGTAATATGGGTTCATTAAAATCGAATATTCGAATACTATTTTGCTATTCGAATATTCGACCCACTATTCGAATATTCGAATATTCGAATATTCGTTCCCATCCCTAGTTATTGTGCATCACCCCCATCAAAATCTCATTTCTTTACTTTTATTTCTAGGTCCATGAGAAAGATGTGTAGTTTATTGGGCATCATCCCATCAAAATCTCATTTCTTTACTTTTATTTCTAGGTCCATAAGAAAGAAGTGATAGTTATTGTCCATCACCCCATCAAAATTTCAGCTCTTCTCTTTAATTTTCTAGGTCCATGAGAAAGATGTGATAGTTATTGTGCATCACCCCCAACAAAATCTCATTTCTTTACTTTTATTTCTAGGTCCATGAGAAAGATGTGATAGGTATTGCGCATAACCCCAACAAAATCTCATTTCTTTACTTTTATTTCTAGGTCCATGAGAAAGAAGTGATAGTTATTGCGCATCACCCCCATCAAAATCTCATTTCTTTACTTTTATTTCTAGGTCCATGAGAAAGATGTGATAGTTATTGTGCATCACCCCCAACAAAATCTCATTTCTTTACTTTTATTTCTAGGTCTATGAGAAAGATGTGTAGTTTATTGGGCATCATCCCATCAAAATCTCATTTCTTCACTTTTATTTCTAGGTCCATAAGAAAGAAGTGATAGTTATTGTGCATCACCCCAACAAAATCTCATTTCTTTACTTTTATTTCTAGGTCTATGAGAAAGATGTGTAGTTTATTGGGCATCATCCCATCAAAATCTCATTTCTTTACTTTTATTTCTAGGTCCATAAGAAAGAAGTGATAGTTATTGTGCATCACCCCAACAAAATCTCATTTCTTTACTTTAATTTCTAGGTCTATGAGAAAGATGTGATAGTTATTGTTATCACCCCAACAAAATCTCATTTCTTTACTTTTATTTCTAGGTCTATGAGAAAGATGTGTAGTTTATTGGGCATCATCCCATCAAAATCTCATTTCTTTACTTTTATTTCTAGGTCCATAAGAAAGAAGTGATAGTTATTGTGCATCACCCCAACAAAATCTCATTTCTTTACTTTTATTTCTAGGTCCATGAGAAAGATGTGATAGTTATTGTGCATCACCCCCAACAAAATCTCATTTCTTTACTTTTATTTCTAGGTCCATAAGAAAGATGTGTAGTTATTGTGCATCACCCCCAACAAAATCTCATTTCTTTACTTTTATTTCTAGGTCCATGAGAAAGATGTGATAGTTATTGTGCATCACCCCAACAAAATCTCATTTCTTTACTTTTATTTCTAGGTCTATGAGAAAGATGTGATAGTTATTGGCATCACCCCCATCAAAATCTCATTTCTTTACTTTTATTTCTAGGTCCATGAGAAAGATGTGATAGTTATTGTGCATCACCCCCAACAAAATCTCATTTCTTTACTTTTATTTCTAGGTCCATGAGAAAGATGTGATAGTTATTGTGCATCACCCCATCAAAATCTCATTTCTTTACTTTTATTTCTAGGTCCATGAGAAGATGTGATAGTATTGGCATCACCCCCAACAAAATCTCATTTCTTTACTTTTATTTCTAGGTCCATGAGAAAGATGTGATAGGTATTGCGCATAACCCCAACAAAATCTAATTTCTTTACTTTTATTTCTAGGTCCATGAGAAAGAAGTGATAGTTATTGCGCATCACCCCCATCAAAATCTCATTTCTTTACTTTTATTTCTAGGTCCATGAGAAAGATGTGATAGTTATTGTGCATCACCCCCAACAAAATCTCATTTCTTTACTTTTATTTCTAGGTCCATGAGAAAGAAGTGTAGTTTATTGGGCATCATCCCATCAAAATCTCATTTCTTTACTTTTATTTCTAGGTCCATAAGAAAGAAGTGATAGTTATTGTGCATCACCCCCAACAAAATCTCATTTCTTTACTTTAATTTCTAGGTCCATGAGAAAGATGTGATAGTTATTGTGCATCACCCCAACAAAATCTCATTTCTTTACTTTTATTTCTAGGTCTATGAGAAAGATGTGTAGTTTATTGGGCATCATCCCATCAAAATCTCATTTCTTTACTTTTATTTCTAGGTCCATAAGAAAGAAGTGATAGTTATTGTGCATCACCCCAACAAAATCTCATTTCTTTACTTTTATTTCTAGGTCCATAAGAAAGAAGTGATAGTTATTGCTCATCACCCCCAACAAAATCTCATTTCTTTACTTTTATTTCTAGGTCCATAAGAAAGAAGTGATAGTTATTGCTCATCACCCCAACAAAATCTCATTTCTTTACTTTTATTTCTAGGTCCATAAGAAAGAAGTGATAGTTATTGCTCATCACCCCAACAAAATCTCATTTCTTTACTTTTATTTCTAGGTCCATCTCAGGTCCATAAGAAAGAAGTGATAGTTATTGCATCACCCCCATCAAAATCTCATTTCTTTACTTTTATTTCTAGGTCCATAAAAGATGTGATAGTATTGCTCATCACCCCCAAAATCTCATTTCTTTACTTTTATTTCTAGGTCCATAAGAAAGATGTGATAGTTATTGCTCATCACTTCAACAAAATCTCATTTCTTTACTTATATTTCTAGGTCCATGAGAAAGATGTGATAGGTATTGCTCATCACCCCCATCAAAATCTCATTTCCACCTACAGCGAGGATGGTCTACTTAAACTGTGGAAGCCTTAAGAAATTGTCTACACCAGGGAGACGTTTTTAACCCATTACCAAACAGTTGCGACATCCAACCAGTTTGTTGCAGACAGATTTAGAAAACATTTTGGGAAAAAGAGAAATTGCTCCTAACGAGCAATTTCTCCTTTTCCCACAATATTTTCTGTCCTATCAGAAGATTATTTTTCAATATCATCACTTTTTGAAATGTCATCTGCAAACTCTTTTAATTTGGGACAGTTGAAAATTTGGCGTTTGGTAAAGGGTTAAACATCTTTTCTCTCTTTTGCTGCAATTGTTGCTGAAGTGGTCCCAAGATGGTGACAGAATGGTTCCACCATCATTTAAGCTTTTTAGCACCTAAAATACAAGATTGGGACTTTGACCTGCATGTGATCTATTCACTCTTGCTGTAATTATTGCTGAAGTGGTCCCTAGATGGTGACAGAATGGGTGCACCATCATTTAAGCATTTGAAGGCCTTAAATACAAGATTGGGACTTGGACCTGCATGTGATCTATTCACTCTTGCTGTAATTGTTACTGCAGTGGTCCCTAGATGGTGGCAAAATGGGTGCACCATCATTTAAGCTTTTTAGCGCCTTAAATACAAGATTTGGACTTGGACCTGCGTGTGATCTATTCACTCTTGCTGCAATTGTTGCTGCAGTGGTCCCTAGATGGTGACAGAATGGAAACTGCCATACAAACTTTTTAGCGCCTAAAATACAAGATTGGGACTTGGGCCTGCATGTGATGCTCAGTGGTTGAGGTGTAGGAATTGCAATCTGTAGATCGCGGGATCAATCCACATCATTCTTCATCACCTGCTTTGTGATTTTTCGTAGGAGGGTCTTTGGGTGAGACACAGCAGAGCCCTATCAGGAACACTAGTGAAATCCAAGTTTGAAGTTATATATCTTAGATACTGATGACATGGGGCACTAACCCTTATAGTGCTGGACTAGACTTCATGTTTATGCAAACATGTTAGATCCTGGCCAGTCTCGAGGTTAATTGGCTGATGGCCTGTGATCTAACCTGTTTGCCACTCTGAGTAGCTCTCCTCAACAAAATTCAGCAGATACTTAAGGCTTTGGAATGCCGACAACACAAAAAATCTACTTTTTAGAAAATTACCCAGAATTCTAAGTGTTAATCACAATAAAAACAAACAAAAGTTGGGCATGAATAAGTGTAGTTTTGGGAAACTTTGCAGCGAAAGAGTTTAAAGCCATTCTCTTGAACAATTTTATATTTTTTTACCCGTTGGTTATTTTACGAATTTTCTCGAAAAGAAGACTAATGGGTACCTATAACATATGACTTGGAGAAAAAAAAGTAAGCAAGTGAAATAAATATGCAACTTATTTGAACCTATGTTGAAGATGAGAAGTAAATTCTCGGGAGTGTCCTGGGGCAAGACGCTGCAGAGCCCTAAATTCCACAAATGTAGTTGATCTGTTGTGTGATTTCAGTGAAGTTATGAATGTACCGCCCTTGTATGATAACAAAATTAAACTTTTTTGGCCTCTTATTCTTTTGGGGAAAAAGAGGCTTTTGTTCAAACTTGATTTGCTTGCTGAACATGCCTTTAGATTAAAGCATTGAGTAGATTTTCTATAAGATTGGGTTTGGTCATCCTTTTACATTGTAAATATACATGTAGCTCCAAATGTTGTAAATATGTATTAAATATGAAAAAGAATTCGTAGATGTTGGCTTACATTTCTTATCTTGATCATGATTTGGTCTGTTCATATATGACTTTGTCAATAGTGCATATTTCCTTTACATTGCCTAAAAAAATCTGAAGGCATGAATCATAATACAGAAAAAATTGATTTTTTTTTACATTGCCTCAACAAATTTTGAAGAAATGAGAATCAACAAAGAGAAAGTGGATTTTTTTTTACATTGCCTCAACAAATTCTTAAAATAGTGGTTCATAACAGAGGGGAAGTGCGATTTTTTTTACATTGCCTCAACAAATTTTGAAGAAACGTGGATGCACAGGGAAAGTGCGATTTTTTAAATTACCTCAACAAATTCTGAAGAAACATGGATGTACAGGGGAAGTGCGATTTTTTACATTACCTCATGAAATTCTGGAGAAACGTGGATGCATAGGGGAAGTGCGATATTTTACATCATCTCATGAAATTCTGGAGAAAAATGGATGTACAAGGGAAGTGCGATTTTTTTTAAATTACCTCAAGAAATTATGGAGAAACGTGGATGCACAGGGGAAGTGCGATATTTTACATCATCTCATGAAATTCTGGAGAAACGTGGATGCGCAGGGGAAGTGCTATTTTTTTTTTATTACCTCATGAAATTCTGGAGAAACGTGGATGCGCAGGGGAAGATTATTTAAAAGGATGTCTAACACTTCCATACACATTGAACTACTTAACTTGCACGCTTAGAAAATGTGTTAATTGCCGGATGCCGATTTACCTCAACAAGTTCTGAAGAAACGTGGATAATAAAACACGGTAGTGCGATTTTTTGACGTTGTCTTAATGCATTCTTCCAAACAGTTTCACTAACGTTCTATTCATGCACAGTCATTAACGTTAAAAAAACCAGGGCATGATCATCTTGACTACTTCTGTCAGAGTATTTCTTTTACGAACTTATATTTTCTCTTGCCGAAACGCTGAAGTTAAAGCACAGTTAATCGCAATATTTCGTTCATCCGCTAGAGCAAATAGTTCGGAAAAGATCAACGAAGTAAAGGATCAAAATTATGGTTAATGCCCCAAAGATGTCTGAATAAGACAGATGTCTGAATAAGACGCAATCTGAACACATCGGGTTTATCAAATGAAAACACCTCTGAAATAATAGGGATGACGCCATATTGGTTCCCAGCGGAATGACGTCACTTCACTTTCGTGTTTAAAAATAGATCTTAAATGTGAAATCTAAAAAGTCGTTCAAATTGATTGAGGAAACAACTTTTCATGTCACAACAACAATTTTGCCATTTGGTATGAGTTACTGATAAAAAGACTATTTAAAAGGATGTCTAACACTTCCATACACATTGAACTACTTAACTTGCACGCTTAGAAAATGTGTTAATTGCCGGATGCCGATTTACCCGAAAAATTGTAACCCTACACTTATATCCGAGGTGTATTTCACAGCTCACGGAAATATCCGAGTAGTTTCGATTGAATAAGACGACGAGACACCCGTGTTTCTGACAGGCCATTGCTTGGCACACAATGCAGCATTTTAGATTTTTAAGAACTACTTCGTATGGAGCGTAAATAATCCTCCGGAAGCGTTTAAACTGTTGTCATGAAAGATTCACCCATCCGCTGATTTCTTTCTATTTACTGCTAATTTACCTGTCCGGAGACAATCGTATATTCTCGTGTTTTTCCGTGGGTTGAGAAATACACATTGTATATAAGTGTAGGGTTACAATTTTTGTGTGATGGTGTCCCGGCTAAAATGCGTATCTTGGGATTAATTTTTGATATATGACTGTTTTCTACGGAAGCCCTGTCGGGACATTTTATCTAAAACATAGAAGGCAGCAATTCATACTCAGAACTTGCATCCTAGGACTAGGAAAAAACATCCAAAAAGTAAGATAGCCCATACGATGTGTTGCCTTCTAAGTTCTAGCTCAAAATGGATCTAATGGGCTTCTGTAGTTTCCTTTATCAAATAAAGTGTCTCTTTAGAAATTACAAAATTGCATTAAAAGGTATAAATTTGAAAACGAAAGTACAATGAAAGTAGTTTTTGCAAAAATCAATTTATCGGCTTCCTTATTATGCCAGAGGGGTTTTCACTGGACAAACTAAATCAGTTCAGATCGGTCCAGGGAATGACCACGACTTACGTCGTATATATAGCAGTTTTCGATTTCTTTGTGCTGTAGATTTCCTATTTTAATTCATTAGCTAATCGGAAGTTGTTTGAAACCAAGGGAAGGAAGTAAGCTATTAAGGGAGATGAGATTAACTTTCGGAAAGGTCTATACGGATATGAAACACGTAGTTCCCTCATTGTGAAGTATATCAGACGAGTTTACGTTATGTAGACTCTCCAAGCTTTTTACTATCAGCGTTCGTTTTAGTTTAGTTTCAACATATTCAAGCAATGCAATATTAAAACGATATGTTATGATAATGGTAAGTTCACCGATAGAGAGAGGGGGGAGGAAGGATTAGTAGAAATACAGTGATGTCTCTTTAATCCGAACACGTCCGTTCCCAACAAAATGTCCGGATTACCGAATCATCCGGACTAAAGAAAAAGAGCATGTTCTTATACACATTAAGACATAAACGGTCTATATGCACGTGTATACTTATAACACTTTAGCAAACGCCAAATTGTCGACCGTCCCGAATTGAAAGAGTTTGCAGACGACATTTCAAAACGTGATGAAATTCAAAAATAATCTTCTGATATGGCAGAAAAAAGGAGAAATTGCTCGTCACGAGCAATTTCTCCTTTTCCCACAATGTTTTCGAAAGTTGTCTGCAACAAACTGGTGAAATAACTCTGTTCCCTTACAATTTCGTTCGGATTGCGAGACATTCGGATAATCGGGGTCCGGATAAACGAGGCTTCACTGTACTGATAAAAGAGGGAGTCATGAGATCGAGACCCGACTCAACCTTGTTTTTTTGTGGGAGTGACATTTCAGGACCAATTCCTAGTACTGGCGAACCCATGAAACATATAACATAACTGGAATAGTGTTGACATGACGTTAATCTCGATGTAAACATTGTTGACATGGGTTTAATGAAAAGAAAAACGTTTCATTTCTATTGGAGTCCAGAAAAGTCATTAATTACTACAAGGTATTTTATACGAGTCGCGCGCTTGTGCAGCAACCGTATATAGCGATCGATCGGAATCTTTCTTTGCCTATAGGGGGTCAATCGTAAAAAGACAACAAGTAGTTCCAACGTATATGTAATCCGTCTATAAGTTAATGAACTCTGATCAAATTATATCGTCATTTCTTTTTAAAATGAATCTATTCGTCTTTGGTTTGTCTTTGATGCGTTTGTGATATGCAGGATGGTGATCAAAGATAATCCATACATCTTAGAAGTTCAAAATGATTATGCAAAATGATTTTATGAAATACGAAGAACAGAATACTTATCTAGTTCTCAAAATACTTTGAAAAATGATGTGAAGAAAGGCGGTAAACGAAACGGTTTGACCAGTTTGCAAAATATTATCCGAAGTAATGTTGTAAAAGATGAAAATCAAAATGTTAAAAGTATGTCTTAAACCATCAGTGAGGTGATTTTCATGTTATGCACAGTAACATATAACATAAACAAATATCAAAGGAACGTTTATATAAATATAATCGTAAAACGTTGGATGCTTCGATTATTTATCTTCATGATGCAAGATAAGGGTAGAGGAAATGAGAAGAGACTTTATATACACCTACTTCAGCCGACTGTAATATTACACGGTGTGTTAAACCTTAAAGGGACTATCTCACAGAATGTGTGGTGTGAAAAAGCTGATGTAAAAATGCTCATTACTAAATAAATGAATATTTTCAATAATTACATCTTAAATGTGCTGAAAAAAAAAAGTTGTTTTCAGTGAACGGTTGTCGAACAAGCACTTGGACCTCCAGTGCTTTGATTGAACAACCTGGTTTATAACTTGTAATGGGGTTGTCTTGGATGCACGTAACTAACATCATATGATAAGAGTGTCGATCCATCCCATAATCAGGGTCCAAGACAGTTTTCCCTATTTCAATTATTTTGCAGGACAGATTTAAGTCTTTGTTTACAAAAAGAAAACCTTTCATATGAACAGGTTTACGCAATGACAAATCCATGCAAATTCACGGGTTAAGTTATTAATTTATCTTTTTTTCAAATTGATATTCTTATAATTTGAATCTTATCCAATAAAGAAAATGTGCTGTCAATCCAAACAATGACTTTAGGATCGTTTATTTGAAGAAAAACACCAATTATAACCAGCGATCGCTCTTCACGGCCTTTACATGGCGCATTCAGTGGATCACCAATCTGAACACATAGGGTTTATCCAATAGAAAACACCTCTGAAATAATAGGGATGACGCCATATTGTTTCCCGCGAGAATGACGTCACTTTCTTTCGTTTCTAAAAATAGATCTTGAATGTAAAATCCAAAAAGTTGTTGAATTTGATTGAGGAAACAAGTATACATGTCACAACAACAAGTTCACCATTTGGTATGAGTTACTGATCAAAAGTGATTAAAAAGGATGTCCAAATCTTCCATACACATTGAACTACTCAACATGCACGCTTAGAAAAGGTGTTAAATTGGCGGATGCCGATTTACCCGAAAAATTGTAACCCTACACTTATATCCGAGGTGTATTTCACAGCTTACGGAAATACCCGAGTAGTTCCGATTGGTGGATCACGAGTGACGTCACAGCAAAGGGAAGTAAGTCATACGAACTTTTATTTATCGGTGCGCTATGACGGTGATTTATGACGTAATGCGTTATGCTAAAATGTTGCAAATAATTTCAATGTGATTCTTTTACTTCATATTTTGATTTTATGAAATAAACCCAACCTGTACATATGACCTTTAAAGGACGTTGCCGGTAGTTTTTTTCTGTCCACTTTCTCTGCGCTTTTATTTGAATCTTTTTTTATTTTTTAAGGGCGATAATAAGTCCTCTTTCCGAAGAGGTACTTCTATACTACTCGGATAAACGTTTTATTTCGGTTTCGGATGAAATTCTGTATGTAAAACTTTACAAAGAAAAAATATATATATTATCCTTAAAAACTATTAGGTTATCAACATTATTTTATATATCTTACGCATATTAAGGCCCCAACTTCTATTCTTCAAGTTTAAAGTTATGCTAATCTTTTTATACATGTTTTTTGTCAAATATGGTGACCATGGAAACTGCCATTTTACAAAGAAACTAACTCGTCAACATATACTTTTTTTCATTTTGTATTTCAAGATTGAATTTCGCTTCACATACTAAAGTCCAATGAAAGGATATTTTAATATCTTCAATTTTTTCTGTAATATACATATATTTTTTTAATTGTTTTTTGCCAAATACAAAAACATGAAAGACTGATTTGGATAAGAAAAAATCCTCAGATTGTTATAGTTTAATGTAACAATGCCTTATAAAGTAGTGAATGTATGAATTCATGTTTTTTATGATTGAAAACCTTCCAGTAATTATCTTATTCCCTTTAAAGATAGTATGGTTATTTTTGACAGTTTTGCCCCAAACGGTTACCATGGAAATTATCACTTAAAAAAAAAAAAATGCGCCGTGCGTTTTCTTTTCATTTTTGAATTCACAATAAACTTTTAAATACTGTATAATTTCTTTTTTTGAAATGAATATTTTCTTTTAAAACTATAGAAAATGTCTTTAAAGTGTACACTTAATCCGCAACATGAATGTCCCATATCTCCTCTAAACGGCTATGAAAGGAGTTGCAAGTGTGTCAATAATATTCTGTATATAATTACATCCGTGATGGTGTTTTATTCGTAGAAGACATTTTATTTCAAAATGATTTACAACTCAATCCGTGAGAAAGCATTTGAACGAAAGAGATAAATACAGGGCAATGTAGAAGGATATGGTAGCTTGTTGATTTGAAATATGATCTTTTTCAGGTGTGCGTGACTTATAACGAAATAATTTTCCTTAAAACTGAAACGCAAATATGACAAAAAAACCCATCACACAACCGGATATCATTCGCAACATAATACTTTTAGCCGTCTAAACCCTTAGAATGATGGGTAATATTTTTAAATAGAAAACATAGGTTTTTGGTGGCTTTCAAAACCCTTAAATATCTGCTCGGTTTTGTCGAGGAAAGATACCAAGAGTACCAAACAGGTTAGATCACAGAGCATCCGCCAATTTACTTGGCGGCTGGCCTGGATCTAATATGTTTACATAAGCATAAAGTCGGTTCGAGGACTATAAGGGTTGAAACCCGCGATACACCATAGACCTTGACAGGGTAAATATTTGTCGAGATGCATATATTCTGTTCATGCTCTTCGTGTGGAATGTTTTCATGTATGTTCTCATGTACTGTTTGTTTTGTAGATAGTTTCACTCCATGTCAATATTATTCAGTATAGTTTATAGAAAGATAATTTCATTGATATAATCTTAACAGTTTCTAGTCATACACTTTTTTTAAAATAGCACCAAGTACATAATTGTCCACAATATTTACATTTATGCATACAAGTATAAGGTAAAGTGTTTGCTATCATGTACCCTACTTGTAAAGTGTTAAACCGATGTTTTTTTGGCAAACGCGTTCCGCCAGCCACTTTGTGAGGGAAAGGTTCGTAACATGATCTCGAACAATCTAATATCCTGTTTTGGATATTAAAGGCGGTTTTACGAGAGAAAACGTTAAATCAAGGTAGAATTTGACAGTTTAATTATTTATATGAGGATACCTCGTCGAAAAGGAAATGTGAGATCGCGTAGTTTGATCCACGACGTAACCATGACAAGACAAACGTACAAATTAAAAGGGGCTTATTCATAAAAGAGATAAATTTGAAAGTCGAAATAAAATGTAGATGAAACAATGCTATATCTTTATTGTTATCTGATATATAATCAAACGTCTTTTTTGAAAGATCTCGTAGTTTGATCCACGACGTAACCATGACAAGACAAAGGTACGAATAATAGGGGCTCATTCATAAAAGAGAAAAATTGAAAGTCGAAATAAAATGTAGATGAAACAATGCTATATCTTTATTGTTGTCTGATATATAATCAAACGTCTTTTTAGAAAGATCTTGTAGTTTGATCCACAACGTAACCATGATACGACAAAGGTGCGAATAATAGGGGCTCATTCATAAAAGAGATGAATTTGAAAGTCGAAATAAAATGTAGATGAAACAATGCTATATCTTTATTGTTGTCTGATATATAATCAAACGTCTTTTTAGAAAGATCTTGTAGTTTGATCCACGACGTAACCATGACAAGACAAAGGTACGAAAAAAAGGGGCTCATTCATAAAAGAGATAAATTTGATAGTCGAAATAAAATGTAGTTGAAATAATGCTATATCTTTATTGTTGTCTGATATATAATCAAACGTCTTTTTTGAAAGATCTTGTAGTTTGATCCACAACGTAACCATGCCAAGACAAAGGTACGAATAAAAGGGGCTCATTCATAAAAGAGATGAATTTGAAAGTCGAAATAAAATGTAGATGAAACAATGCTATATCTTTATTGTTATCTGATATATAATCAAACGTCTTTTTAGAAAGATCTTGTAGTTTGATCCACAACGTAACCATGATACGACAAAGGTACGAATAAAAGGGGCTCATTCATAAAAGAGATGAATTTGAAAGTCGAAATAAAATGTAGATGAAACAATGCTATATCTTTATTGTTATCTGATATATAATCAAACGTCTTTTTAGAAAGATCTTGTAGTTTGATCCACAACGTAACCATGATACGACAAAGGTACGAATAAAAGGGGCTCATTCATTAAAGAGATAAATTTGAAAGTCGAAATAAAATGTAGTTGAAATAATGCTATATCTTTATTGTTGTCTGATATATAATCAAACGTCTTTTTAGAAAGATCTTGTAGTTTGATCCACAACGTAACCATGATACGACAAAGGGCGAATAATAGGGGCTCATTCATAAAAGAGATGAATTTGAAAGTCGAAATAAAATGTAGATGAAACAATGCTATATCTTTATTGTTGTCTGATATATAATCAAACGTCTTTTTAGAAAGATCTTGTAGTTTGATCCACGACGTAACCATGACAAGACAAAGGTACGAAAAAAAGGGGCTCATTCATAAAAGAGATAAATTTGATAGTCGAAATAAAATGTAGTTGAAATAATGCTATATCTTTATTGTTGTCTGATATATAATCAAACGTCTTTTTTGAAAGATCTTGTAGTTTGATCCACAACGTAACCATGCCAAGACAAAGGTACGAATAAAAGGGGCTCATTCATAAAAGAGATGAATTTGAAAGTCGAAATAAAATGTAGATGAAACAATGCTATATCTTTATTGTTATCTGATATATAATCAAACGTCTTTTTAGAAAGATCTTGTAGTTTGATCCACAACGTAACCATGATACGACAAAGGTACGAATAAAAGGGGCTCATTCATAAAAGAGATGAATTTGAAAGTCGAAATAAAATGTAGATGAAACAATGCTATATCTTTATTGTTATCTGATATATAATCAAACGTCTTTTTAGAAAGATCTTGTAGTTTGATCCACAACGTAACCATGATACGACAAAGGTACGAATAAAAGGGGCTTATTCATTAAAGAGATAAATTTGAAAGTCGAAATAAAATGTAGTTGAAATAATGCTATATCTTTATTGTTGTCTGATATATAATCAAACGTCTTTTTTGAAAGATCTTGTAGTTTGATCCACGACGTAACAATGATACGACAAAGGTACGAATAAAAGGGGCTCATTCATAAAAGAGATGAATTTGAAAGTCGAAATAAAATGTAGATGAAACAATGCTATATCTTTATTGCTGTCTGATATATAATCAAAATTCTTTTTTGAAAGCGTAATGCATTCGGGAAGAGTGAATTTATCTTATTATATTCTTAAGTCGAAATAAAATGGTTTAAATTGTGAATTGTAGTTAAACAATACTGTTTTTTTTTAAATTTAATTGTTGTTTGATATATAGTTAACGTATTTATTGAAAGCATGATTAATTCGGGGAGAATGAATTCATCCTAGTATGTGTTGTCTATATGCTGTAGATCTCGCAATGTTACGAATTTCGAGTAAATTACATGTTAAATCGCTGTATACATACCTTAAAGAACTAAACACTTCTAAGTCTGGTTCCAATGACTATTTCACAATGAGTACCATATATAAAAATAAAATCAATCCATCTTTGTATAGCCACTGACCGGTTCTTTGAAAAGAAAGTGATTCTACAGTGGTTTGAATAGGAATGAAGAAGGGTGAAGTTAACAATTACTTTTATATCATAACTTTTTATTAAAGGCACATCAAAGGAGAGGAGTACAAACAAATTACTGAAAAATATATGGAGTTCTTTTATTATGTTAATAAAAGTCGTGAGAATTAGTTTAGGAATGCATTGAGACCCTATGAAATAGACTCATTTAAAATAAGTTATTTTGTGCTTGAAATACTGTTGTCTCCAATTCAATCATGTTTATCAACAACCTGTTTGCTAACATATTCAAATAACGAATTCTGATTGGTCGGTTCAAAAATGTGTGTATCAACTGTCAAGGTCAGAGGTGAAGAATCAGGAAATCTGAATTACAAAAGTTGCTAATCTGGGTTATTTATGGTTTACTTTCACATTTAAGTTATGCTGATGGTGTTTTCTGGTGATGACTATTTGAATCTGTCCAAAAGTTTACCAAATAATATAGTTTGATATAGCATTAATCTCCTTTAATGGACCTTTAAAATATTGTTTTTATTAGACTTTTCATCCTAAATTCTCATCTTATAACAGATTATTATAAATTTATAGATGAGAGCGTTGTTCACGATCAGTCTATGACGACATTTAACTGATATGTTGAAATGGACGTAAAGTGAGGAAAGAATCTTAGGGCCTTTTTCCTACACGAGAAAGGGTATAACTGAATATAACACCGTTCGTGTCTCTAAGTATACGTCTAACAAAAGGACCGCCATAACAAAATGGTGATGTTTGTTGTATCATCTAGGACTATGAATAGTAAATTGCCCTCAATGTATTGATATTGAAAACACTTAGTTTTGGCTTATTCATAACAATGTTTATCACGTAAGGTTGAATTTTAATTCAAAGCGATCGTCATCTACAGGGATATATGTTCATCTCGAACAGCGAATTCTTTCTTGCGTACTTACAGCCTAACGAGTTCTGGCACATTTATGCGCAACCCAAATACTTAGGCGTCATACTTCAGTGAGGACAACACACCATTAGAAACAGTTTTTCGCGGAGGGGGGATCCTATAATTGACACTTAGCACACTCTACTTGTTATGCTGAGTTTCATGATAAAGACAGCAGTCGTTGACAAATGATGTATCATTAAAGAGTCCACATCATAGACGCCATCTATTGAACGGCACTACTTCGTCAAGCTCCAAGTATTGTCTACAAACGTGCTAAAGCTAAATTAGTTGTCACATTTGTCACACTACTTAATGGTTGTAATAATGAACAAAATCATACTTTTAAGTTTCATGTAATGTATGATTATAAAAACATAAATAAACATTTAATACAAAATAATCGAATCGACTCTTTAACAGTTAAATACATTGGTGATTGAAGCTGGGTTGGAATGGCTATGTTGATCCTTTACGTGCGAAAAGTTTCGCATACTTTGATATTACGCGATGTCCCAAACCGTCCCGAAAAGGCAGTATAATGATACGAATACTACTCCTTTGTGAGTTTGAAATATGATCTTTATCAGGTGCGCCGTACATCCGACGTAAAACCTCCACATGATCCTTAAAGTTGAAACAAATTTAATAAACAACAATTATTTCATAAGCTACTATTGTATAATTAATCATATGCTCAGAACTGTCGATATAGACCAACGTATGCTTATTTAAAAATACACCGGGTGACATTCTCTACTTAACATATTCAAAGAAAAACTTTGGCTTCAAACAGAACAGTCTGTGGTTATATTTGAGGAAAGTAAAGGGTTTGAAGTCATCTAAAGATAAGTGAATCACCTGCGCAGGTCGAAACTTCGTCAGGCTGCATACATCCAATTAAAATTATCTCAAGCTCATTGGTCAATATGACACTTGAACAGTTTTGTAGATCTTCCATTGGGTATGTTGAAAGTCACTAGCAAGTAAAGTATGGAAGGGAACGTGGCTTAATGTTACAGACCAAGACGGATCTAAAGACGTTAATAAAAGAGCCATCTTCAGTGAGTTTTAACATGCCATGGTATCTTCCTTTTAAATTTGTGTCCATCGTTCAATGAGACGAACGTTGAGCAATCGTTTAGAGCTGGTACCACGTAAAAACACATCCTATGGAGTGATAAGGTACCAGCTGCAAAACGCTCATGAACGCTCATTTAACTTAACGGTTGGTATTTCGAAATAGAAATAACCACAATCACGTGACCACATTCGTGGCGACTCTTGATTCGCTGTCGACAAAAATCAACCATGGATACAGTCACGTGGTGCATTCTTATTGAAGACAGTCGTTATTAGCCTCACAACATTTCCTGTTCGACTGTCTAACTTTAACGAGTCAAAATATTTTTACTCATAAATCTGATTGTTTTTTTTTGAAGAGACATTTTATTATAAAGTCTAAAAGTGCAAAAGCTGCTCTGAGAGACCTGGTGATTATTATCTTTGACATTGAGGTCCTACCTCGGATTGAAGGGCGTTTCCCGAGCATTGAAGAATAATCAAGTAAGTTTTTACAGTTATGTATTAGCGCCATACATGTAGAAGTTTGAAAAATAGTGAATCATTAACCTTTAAATTTTTGTGGCAAATGAATTGTTTTACTCTTTATGTACACACACAATCTATGAAGTTTCCAATCGAGAAAATTCGTTAGGGCATCGAACGCTTGTTAACATTGTTTGCATCAAAGAGTAAATCAGTTTGAAAAAGAATGATTTGATGAAATCAAGATCATTTTCAATCTCAATCTAGAATAACGAAACATTATTTTCGAAAGTTGTCTTTTCAAAGTCGGTTGCATTAAAGAAAGTTTGTATTTTAAGGACGTTCTCGGTAGTTTTTTTCTGCTCAATTCATCTGCGCATTCAAGGGAGATAATACATATGTTACCGAAAAGGTACTTGCAAAGAAGTCGGATACAAAATGTAAACGTTTGTATTCTGATGAAATTTACTGTATGGTATCTTTTTTTTTTTTAATAATAATCATATTATCCCTAAAACTATAATAGGTAATTAACAATATTATATATTTCTCATGCAAATAAAGCCCTAAGCTTCTTTCTTTTCAAGTTTAAAGTTATTATAGTCGTTTTAATAAATGTTTTACATTTACCATGGAAACTGTCATTTTACATAAAAAAAATCGTCAACATGTACTTTCTTTTGTATTTCAATATTAGATTTTACTCCACATACTGAAAAATAAGAAAATTCTATGGAAGGAATTTTGAAATCTCTTCATTTCTTTGTATTTTCTATTGTTTTTTATTGAATACAACATTTTCAAGTATTGAATGTATGAATTCATGTTTTTTGTGCTTATAAACCTTCCAGAAATAATTTTATTACCTTTGAGGATGGAATGGTCATTTTGACATTTTGCCCCAAACGGCTACAATCGAAACTGTCATTTTACAAAAAAAAACTAACTCGTCGACCTGCACTTTTTTTTCATTTTTTGATTCACAATAAAATTCTGAATAAGATATCAAAGATTTAGAAAATTCTACGAAAGGATTATTTTCTTATAAAACTGTAGAAAATGTCCTTAAATAGAACATTTTGATTTTGTTGAGCATATTAATGTTTTTTATTTGTCTTTTAAATTCTACGCCACAAGATAACCGTCTGTTTAATTGCCGCATACATTACTTTATAGTAATTTAGAAGAAATGCATATATCGGGTTAAACACAGTTTCAACACTTATTCAGTTTTATAACGACTTTCTTATGATTCATCCGTGAAAGTCTAGGGCACGCATGCATTATTCCACGATCTTCAAACGGGTATGATGCATCCACGATGCATTCACGATGCATTCACGATGCATTTACGATGTTTTCACACGCATTGGAAATGAACACAATAAAGTGTGTTTTTTTGTAGATAGTTTAAGGAGTCAACGCTTCTGTAAATAATGATATGGTTTGGGGGGGGGATTATGGGAGATACCCTTTATCCGTGACTTACTTTATTGATTGTAAACCCTATCGGACAAAACTATTGCACATGCCTGGGCACATGTACTAACGAAACTCATATTTGTTGTAATAATGAGATAAGATGAATCTGGTAAAACTAACAGGAAATCTGAATTCAACGACCTCCTATTCATACCTTGTGGACATGTCTTGAATTTTCAAGATAACAAAGAATCAAAGACTGTGTAAAACATAAATGACACGGCCGCATTAATAACACAAGGTGTGACACGTTAAAATATTTAAAAACCCTTTTGAAACATGAAAGATATTTGAAAAACGGTTTTTTTTTCGCTAAAGAAACCCTCGCACGATTTAGATGCGCCGGCCACAAACTTATTATTGAATTTTTCTAAGCTTGGGAAATAGTTGGATATTTGAAAACAAAAAAAGAAAAGTTTTGCATTTTAGCACGACCATTCAAAGAATAGGGTGAGCTAGCTATACTAGTCACCAGGCTTCTGTGTTAAGTTTTAATTTCATCAACACCTTAAAGGATTGATTGAAAGTTCTTAAATGAGTCCAATGTCATTATGTTAGGTCCCTGACGAAGGTTTGCATGTCTTAAGTACAGATATTTCTAAGAACCATGCAGAAGGTGATTTATCCATGGAGACAGAATTGCACAATTTTTGGCCAGACGTATAGCACTTATGACCAAACTATGTTTGGCTGAATATTTCTAAATTTTTGTGACAGTTGCCATGGCAACGGGAGATTTTATTATTGGCCATTTCTTAGCAAGAAATGGCAAAAAATCAGGGATTTTTGGTTATTTTTACATTAAAAATACATACATAAAATGTAGGAAATAGATAAATTTGCTATACCAGTTTCCAAGAATATCATTTTGTGGAAAGAAATTTCAATAAATGTTGCTGCTCTACTATATACCTTTTAACAGAGGTCATTTCAAGATTCAACTGGTTTTGCATTTTTTTTTATTTTTAAGTATTTTTGGAAATTTTACATATTTTATTTTAGATTTTCTCCCAAGACCAACCTAATACAGAAATATCATGTGATCAAAACAGTTAAAGGATATCTCCTCTATGGAAATCATGTAAAAAATCCGCGTGTTTTTTTCTCTTTGTTGAAATATCTCAAAAAGGAATAAGTACCCTAGCAACAAGAATAAAAATAGTCATTCCACCTTAAATCATTTTATTTTAACTATAAAAGGCAACAAAATGCAATTTGATTTGGTAAACAAAGTTTTAATACCAAAAAGATGATCCATGAATATATAAAATGGTTTACAACATGAGAAAATCATTTAAAATGTGTTGCTATGGAAACCAAAAAAAAATGAAATAATTCAAAAAAGGCATTTTTTCTGTCTTGATTAATCTCTCTTGATGCACCTTACTCAGAAATGAAACACAAAGACATAAGAATGTGTTTAAACTAAAAAAAAAAACAAGAAAATAGAGATGTGTCTTTCATATCTGACCCCACTCATAAGGAACAAGTAGAAAGCATAAAATGAAAAATTTGAGCGACTGCGATTCAATATTTTTCACTTAAGTAAAGCTATCTGGACTTTTCACAGAATGCATTTGAACTCTTTTATATTGATTACTGAGCTCATGTTAGAAAACATAGTGCAATACAATTATGTTGCTATGGAAACATGAAAAAAAAAACACCTTCCTTGTTGTACCTTTTCCAATATGTAAATAAAGGGGCGATAGGCTTGCTTTAATTTACCAAAATAAAAATTTCTTTGATAATCATTTTGGAAATTACATCAACATGTATGAAGAAATGATTTGTCCCCAAACTGCTTCTATAGGATAAAATGTCAATGTTTTATCATTCACGGGGCATAACACTTATATTTTGAGTTAATATTGATTGATTTAAAAAAAAACATTTTCATAACGTTTAGTGAAGATCGGATAAAGTTTTTTTTATTCATCATCACATTGCGGACAGGCAGAAAATGTCTCATTTTTATCATTCAAGGGCTTTAACTTAATAGTTCTGGAGATGGAGTTGACCTTGCTGGACCTTGGTGTGAATTTCAGAAATTGGAAATTGTAAAAAAACACACAAAAAACATCCCACATTAGCATACTGAGATAATACAAAATTTGATAGAATTAACTTATCACTTAACAATAGAAGATACGTTTTGTTTAAGAAGACATTGGTCATTTGAGCATTTCTTCCTTTTCTCAACATACCTCTTATTCTACCATACCAGAGGAGGTGCTTTTGATTTAATTTTCTAGCACAACAGGTTATATTTATTTCAATGTTCTAAAAGCAGAAGACCCAAGACAATATTGAAACGAATGAACAAGCTCATTAAATCACAAAATCTTCAAAATATGACACAAAAACTGCATGTTTAATACTTTAAAGTTGTTGTAACTTCAAATTTGGACCAGTCAACCAATCTTCATGAAAGAACATTGAACTGTAAGAATTAAATATGAAGCTATCAGTGTATATAAGATAGACCATATAGGGAACTTCTAATCAGTGCTGATTTCTGTAATAGATGTCTTCTTATGAGCATCATGGTTGGTCTGTCTTGTCTTTCACACATGTTATTTCTGAATAAGATAAAAATAAAAAGGATGGGTAAATAAGTAAGTCAATATAAGATTAATAACATATTTCAGACTCAGTTAAAGTGAAGACATGTGCTGAATAATTTCAGCATGGAATGTAAAGTACATTGTGTAAATTAAAAAGTCTATCATAGAAAATCAACCTTATATAAATGGAATGCATGATTGTCTTCAAAACCAACTTGGAGAAATCAAATATGGGTTTATTTGGTATGACTATAGAAATGAATTCATAAATTATTACACATTATTTCATACAACCATCATTGTTAAGTGGTTTGTTTGTTTGTTTTTACTTTATAATTGAAAAACTTGAAATAAATACTCACCCACCTGCACAAACAGCCATTCCTACGTAGTCTAGTTGACTTTAATATAAAGAACATCTTTCTGTCATCAAAGGAGGGTCTGACCATTGCTTGAAGATGATATGTTCACGGAGTCACTTAGGCACAACCCTTATAAAATCAGAAAACAAAGTTAGTTACAATCAAACTCTATTGCATCTTATAAAGCAGATAAGTTCTTTTTTATACATAAACTAACACCTAGTGCAGATTTTTCCTTTAAAGATAGAATTATTGTGAAAAGGAAAATTTGCTCTAAGTCTTTTAAATTACCAAACCCTCTCCATATCTGTTAAAATTGTGGTAGCGAATTATTTGAATTCTCATGAGTGCTTGACTCTCGCCGAGTAATGGAATTGGGGATGGTTTCATTTATCTTGAACGGCCCTGATGGGTAAAGGTAAAATAAGGGGCCTCCCTCCATCAAATTGCATCAATGAGGAGTCGGGTTTCCCAATATAACTGAAAGATTGTTGACATAATGTTAAATCCAAATAAGATAAGACAGACATGAATGAGCAAATCCTTAGTTTGACAATTTGGCTTAGGAATTAAGATATGAACATTATTTAAGGGAAATTATCTTGAAATATAATATGGCATATTTAGTAGTATAAGACAGGTGAATAATTCTGAACAAAGCAACCTAATATGAGCATAATACTTTACATATTACTCTAAGAGGAAGCTTAATACCATCACAAAATAAGTTTCTTCTTATCCATTGACCATGTGTGCTTTTATAACTAATAGGAACTATAAGCATGCACAACTGATTTTGTGAAATGTCTTTCATAATGACTTTTTTTAAGAGATGATTGTTAGAAATGGAAAAAAACTCTTTACAAAACAATTAACTCCATTTCATATAAGAGTAGCACAAACCCATTATCTAAAAACGAAATTTTTAGACATTCAGTATGCAGGATACATTATTACACCACACACCACAAAGAAATGAAGATATTTCAATTACACTAGATAAATAAATAAAGCCATTTAATAGAAAATCAATTAAAGCATTATCTTACCTTTCTCCTTTGCAGCTGTCTTTTGGGATAATTAAGTCATTCACTTATTGTGACAAGGAAAACAATCTGTCAGATTGAGACTCCTTCCTTCAACTTTTCTATCAGTCTTAAGCACAATGACATTGCATTATGAACTATTTCCTACACTTTGTAAACATGGACAAAGCTGAGCTCTTGTGTCATCTTTTTCAATCTCATCAATATCAAAAGGGGATTACTCTTTAACAATACAGCCATTCAACAATGTTTACACTGACAACAAACTTCCAAACCCGCCATTTTTTGCTGCTGTTGTTGTTGTTGCTGCTAAGGGAGTCATTTGTAAATAAATTGACAAGTGATCAACTATTAATAAATAGAGAAATAATAAGTGGTCTTAATTTTGATTTGTATGATATTTAAATACAAGCGATTTTTAGATGATAATAATATTAAGTTTGAATTACTAGAAGATGTTCTTGGAAAAGTTTTGTTATTGATTACTACCTCCCTCTTGGGGAAGTTATCCATGAAACCCCAGGTATACAGAGTTGCTTCCCTTGGAAATCAATTAAAATTGTTTAGTGTATATTTACATCAAAATACAAAAAAAAAACACGCGGGTTTTAGATTTGTAATCAACAGATAATTACCGTATGTACCCAAAGAAAGCATATTGATATACATATTGCAAAAAAAATGAAGATATTTCAAAATTCCTTTCATAGAATTCTTTTATTTTTCATTATGTGAAGTAAAAATTATTCTTGAAATACAAAATGCAAAAAAAAGATGATATGTTGACGAGTTCTTTTTTCTGCAAAATGACAGTTTCCATGGTAACCATATTTAAAAACATTTATAAAAACGACTATATATAATAAAGATTCCTTTAAACTTGAAAAATAGAAGCTGGGGGCTTAGTATGAATGATAAATATATAATAATGTTAATAACCTTTCATAGTTTTTTTTGGATAATATGATAATTCTTTGAAAAACAAATGCATACAGTAAATTTCATCCGGATAAAAATGTTGTCCGACTACTATGCAAGTTTTTGTTCGGTAGCAGATTACTATCTCCTTTAGATGTGCAGATGAAGTGCGCAGAAAAAACTGCCGAGAACGTACTTAAAACAATACATTTTTACATATGTTGCCCATATCCTACAGTCTATGTCATCTAAATATTGCAACATAACATAGCAGTTTTGTGGATATCTCTGATTAGGCATCGTTTAAGTTAACACCAATGATTTATAATACAATGTGTCTAATGACATATATAGAAAGGATATCTTCCACATTTTCTTAACACTTTCATATTGTTTGTTCTACAATTGATTTCAAAAAAGTTTCGTAGAATTTGAAATGAACAAATTCAAGAATATCAGAGTATGTATCTCTCCAAACCTATGCCCCATAGCACAGAATTGACCTAATAGTGGAATCAAACAGTTTGAAAATATCTTTACTAGAAGAGTACGCAAATGATCTCTGATATCTGTTTATTGAATAAATAGTATTTTTTGCTTGTGATGCAGAACATTTAATGAGCAGAAGACAAGTAAAGCTATGGAGTAAACAAAAGACCCCTATATTTGCAAGCTGAGGTAATCATAATCTGCTAATTGACATTAAATCATTTTTCTTTAGCCCTAGGTGGACCTCCATTTTCTAAAAAACTATGGTGTATGTTTAATCTAGATTTACCTCCATGCATGAATCATTACACAATTGAGACGTTATGTTGAGTTGTCGTCGTAGATTAAAGGCCGTGTCGGAACAATTAGTAATATCATCTGCAAACATAAGGCAAATCATATGCGGTATATCAGTTGTTACGAATATGTCGCCTCTGCAACCTTCAATTAATTGGTCGGATAGCTGATTAATAAAAAGAGAGAAAATTGTTGAACTACACGAGTCGCCATGATGGGAACCAACATAATATCTAAAAGAGTATGACATTATCGGCCTTCACACAGGATCATATATTTCAATACATGGATAACTAGATGAATGACTGCATGCAATCGAAATATATTATCAAATGTGCAATATTTAGCCATTAAACCAGATTGAGCGTCATCAAATGTGTTGTTTTCTTCTTCCCAGCTATGTAGACGCTCATTGGTAATGTAAGACAACGTTTTATACATAGCGGTAGTAACATAAATACCTCGGTAATTACTAAGATTGTTAAAGCAACCTGATTTGAATATTCGACTAATTATGCTTTCTGTCCAGGGTTTTGGCAACTGCCCTATTTAAAATACCTTGTTGAATAACTTGTGCAGAATGGGGATAATATCAGGCATGGTATATCTATAAAACTCAGCTTTGATGCCATCTATTACGGATGATTTCCCACAATCATGACGCTTATTGAACGCTCTATTTCACATACACTTATTTCCTTATTGATGTTATCGCTGTAACTTATAGTTGAATAGATATACGTACACTATAATCGCTTAGTAAAGATTTAACATGGTTGTACCATTCCATTTTTTTAGAAACCCGTTTTGATTTAACCGGCAGGATTGACTCGACTCTGTAAAAGTAGATCCCGTTTAGATTGTTTGTAGGCTGTCTGCTTAAACTTGCACACAGCTTTGAATATATTTCTTGCATTTTTTTATGACATGAAATCGGATTCTTCATTTTTCCTGCGAAAAATACGAAGAAGTCAATATTTCTATGTCTTTAATTCGTCCTACCAAGGACTCTGTTTAATCGTAAAATGTCTGTATGAAGGAGTTTAGTTTAAACATATTTTATTTCCCTTATTAAGTTATTATACATGGACATGGGGTTGGGCCATAAGTTATACCAACATAGAGGACGGCCCTCCCCCTAACGAAGGAGTATTGTGCATATATTGTGTATAATTCTTATAAAGGGAGACAATAAAGTCGACTGTTCGTTCATCGTTTTCATCAACCAAATCAAATAAATGCAGTTTACTTTAATCAACATCATTAGAGAGGGTTCAGCAAAACGATATGTATGTTTTTCTTAACAGGGTAATTACTTGAAATCATATAATGTAGAATTCATATAATCATTGTTTCATTATTAGTATTATTAGTAAGAAAATGACAAGATTACAATACAAGGGAAACTAATCCAAATCATCAAGATATGCAACAGCAAAATACGTTACATATTGAAAAACATTTATACTTGTAATAGAAAAAAAACACAACAAATCATTTTAAGTGCAGGTAAAGGTACCATCGGTGCCACAAAAAATCAAAAAATCCGGCCGTTCATAATTTGCGTACCATATAACCTACAAAAGTCTGTAAGGGACTTACTGAAAGTCTAGTCAGACCTAATGAACCTCCATCATAATTCACATTGCCTAAAAAATAAAACACATTATCATCTGGTACGTAGTCAAAAAAACTTTGTTCTTACATTTAAATCACCCGCAACAATAAACTAGCATCCGGATAACTCGGTCTTTTCATGAACATTTTCTTCCACTGGCAGTACTCCATTTGCTTTGAATGCATTATCATATATATTATCATAAAAAGTCGATCTTTCTGGTGATAAATATACAAAATGAAAAAGTCACTAAAAAAGTCCGTAAGTGCAGGCTACGCGGTACGTCACTGTGCACATATTATACTTACTTCAACAATGTACAAGTTTCATCGTATGATATGATACATATGATGGGTTAAGAAGGAACTCTTAATTTTTACGGTATATATTTTCATGTTTTGTTTTGAAAATGACATTTAATCACTGCTGTTAAAGATTATATCTAAACGACAGATTTATACCTAGGTCTAAAAGTTTCAAACACAAATTAGAATTATTTTATTGATATAGCCTTTAGAAATAAAGCATATTGCCGTTTTTAACAATATGTTTACAAAAAAAGTAAATTAGTAATAAGCTTTGATCAATAATAATTTTGTAAACAATTTACGTATTTTAAGGACGTTCTCAGTAGTTTTTTCTTATTTCTTCGCACTTCATTTGCGCATCCAAGGGAGAGAAAAATCGGCTACCGAAGAGGCACTTGTTCCGAAGAGGTACTTGCATAGTAGTCGGATAAACGTTTTTATTAGGATGAAATTGACTGTATGCAATTTCTTTTTCAAAGAATAATCATATTAAGCATAAAACTATAAAGTTTTATTAACATTATTATATGTTTCTCATGCGTTTTCAGCCCAAAGCTTCTATTGCAAGTTTAAAATTATTTTAGTCGTTTTTATAAATGGTTTTCAAATACAGTTATCATGGAAACTTTCATTTTACAGAAAAACTAACTCGTCAACATATATTTTCTTTGCATTTTGTATTTCAAGATTAAATTTTACTTTACATACTGAAAAAATATAAGATATTTCTATGAAAGGAAATTTTAAATATCTTCATTTATTTGTAATATAGATATCACCTGTCATTGATTTTTGTCAAATACAAACTTTTTTAAAAAACTAATTTGTTACAAAAATTGTTCAGATTGTAATCATTTAAAGCAACATCGAATGATAATGTATTGAATGTATGAATTCATGTTTATTGTGTTAATAAACCTTCCAGAATTCATTTAATTACTTTTGAAGATGGTATGATCATTTTGACATTTTTGGCCCAAACCTTGACCATTAAATCTTTCATTTTACAAAAAAACAATTCACCGACCTGCATTTTTCTTTTCATTTCTTTGAATTCACGATAAAGGATGAAATAACATATCAAAGATTGAAAATTCTATGAAAGGATTATTTTCTTATAACTGTAGAAAATGTATTTCAGTTATCTTAGAAGTTATATTGACACAACTTTACGTTAATTTTTCAAGCTCTTAACACTTAACAGTGTCGGAAATATGAGAGGTGATTAACAATGCCGATTCACCTATCCATATGTCCAAGTTTCTGTGTCTGATGTAGTTTACGGAGGATATTGACCTCGTCTAAAGGTTCACCACTCCGCAATGATTTAGCGTTTTAAGTAAAAAATTTACGCTATCTGAGATTGTTTAAACACATTTAATATCTGCAATCATGTAATGTGTTATATGAGCATCAACCTATGTTTTCAGACTTTATTTATCATTATATTTTTTCTTTTTCAGTCTGAGCCAAAGTCAGCAAGGTCCTAGACCTGCGAAAGAAACATTCAGGACCAAATTTGGTTCATCAGGTAAAATTTCGGTTGGTACAACATTGTTCAATATGTATATGCTTTAAATGTAGGCTCAGTACTGTCTAACAAATTGAAAAGTTCTCGCAAAGCATTAAACCCCTAGTCTTTTGAAACATGACCATGGAATCGTCGATAGCAGAGCTTTTACTGCATTCATCAGAGTCAGTTTTCCTCGAAATGTGATGAGCCCTGGGCCTGTTACTTACTAAAAATGCTGAATTAGGAACGTAAGACGTCTTGGGCGACTCAAAAGTTTTGGAAAACTACATGATTTCGAACAAATCTCCATTTGAGAAGGTGATTTTAATAACTTGTTGTATTATATGAAACAGTCCTGATGTAACATATTTAATGATTACTGCAGACTGCTATATACTGTTAGAGAGAGCTGATGTTATGCATCGAAAGCAGATTTTACCCCGGGAAAACGAAATGAACCCAAATGGTTCTGGTATTGTGACATAGTTAATTTTAGTGATTCTAATGACGTTCCGTTCTGTTGTTATCATTTGCTCTAAGGCTTTACATGATAGAGTATCTCATCACTGCTTGGAGATTTTTACTGTTAGTGTTTAAGTAAAAATGGGTAGATCTTCACTGAAACGTGTGCTTTATAAATATTTTGTTGAAAACGGAGAAAAGACTTCAATCCGACAAAAGGGAGTGGGTGATTTCCAAAGGGAAATGTTTTCAGTTCAGTTAGATGCATGTTTACATTATAATTAAAATAAAGTTATATCATCCATTCGTGTACGAAATATCTCTGCTTGTATACTTACCTGCATATTTGCATTAACCCTAATATGACGCACAGGAGCTATAAATTGTATCGACGTAGTATGATTCCTGGTAACAAGTTAATAGCCAACTTGTAGTATCTTCTCTTTTTCTTTATTTCAGAAAGCAAGTACGTGTAAAGTGAATAGACAGACACTCAGACGTTATTAATTCGAACCTAATTCGTTTCAATCAGGTAGTTTTCTTATCAAAGCTAAAAAGTTAAAAAGTTAATTGCCAACTTGTATTAACTTCTCTCTTTCTTTATTGCAGAAAGCAAATACGTGTAAAGTGAATAGACAGACACTCAGAGGTTGTTCATTCAAACCTAATTCGTATATTCCATATTTGCATAAACCTTAATATGACGCACAGGAGCTATAAATTGTATCGACGTAGTATGATTTCTCGTAACAAGTTAATAGCAAACTTGTAGTATCTTCTCTTTTTCTTTATTTCAGAAAGCAAGTACGTGTAAAGTGAATAGACAGACACTCAGAGGTTGTTCATTCGAACCTAATTCGTTTCAATCAGGTAGTTTTCTTATCAAAGCTTTCCGACGCATTGTAATGAAATATTGACATATTTGTTCAAAGCCAAATGTTACACTAGCTCATTTGTATAAAAGCGTGACCATATAGCAGCTTCCCCATTTATCTATGCTTACATTTTTCTATTTCCCTAAATGGAGTAACAATGTTTCTAGATTAGTTTTGTGTATAGGGTATGACGTCTTAACAACGCTTTTCCAGTTACATTACGACTTTCATAGAATTAAGCAGTAATAAGTTTATGTCATTATACGTTATCCCAAGGATAATAAAGCTAGCAAAACTTGATATCAAGTCTCCATTGTTTAACTAAGTCGTGGTATCAAAACACTTCTGTAAAATATTTGCTATAGCCATGCACTGACTTCTATGGAATGGAGATTATTGATTCGGAGTAAAGACCGAAAAGAACTAATTCACAACTTCAGTGTAGCACGGATTTCATGGGCCGTTTGAAATATATAGCACATATTATGATTTTTACACAATGTTGTCATGATTCTTTCACATTTGTATTAGTAATCAATAGCTACATAAACGTGACACCTTGGCAAACAGTTTTAACTTTTATTTAGACATCTACATTGGAAAATTCGTTAATACGAACATTTCTCCTGGGAACGAAAGTGTTCGGATAAACGAGGGTCCACTGTATATAAAACATTGCGTACGAACTAACCTTAAGATCAATGTGAAGCAGATATGCATCGACTATATTAATCAAATCAAATAAAACAGGCAACTGGGCGATCCAGATTGGCCTGTTATGACCGATCCGAAGCACCATTTACTCAAAATGTAACAATTGGTATGCTTTGGAAATAAATGAATTATGTTCAAGCTATGTGTTATGGAGTGATCTTATAATGAATATTATACATACATGTTACAGAGAATAATGGAAGCACAATCTGCGACGGAAACATGTGATGTACAACCTGGGTACGAATACATTTATATTTTGGGTCAAGAATCAGACAGTTCGTCCAAAAGAAAAACATTGCATGCGTTTCCCATGGAAGATGAACTTCCTGATATGACCTTGAACAGTCCACTTAGTCACAGTCGTCCACTTAGTCCCGGAGGTCCACTTAGTCACAGTCGTCCACTTAGTCACAGTCGTCTACTTAGTCACAGTCGTCCACCTAGTCGACCTAGTCCCCCTAGTCGACCTAGTGACAGTAAGCCAATTGATTCCCCATGTCTACCTGATATAAATACATGTAGTCGTAGATCCGTAAATATTTCTATGAAAACTGAGGCAGAAGATGCTGGTTTGTCTTCAGTCGAACAAGAATCAGATAGTTCGTCCGAAGAAGAAACCCCTGAGACCTTGAACAGGCAGAATAATGACAGAAACAAACAGAATTGCGATCCGTGCTTTCAAGGACGATTTCTCAGAGTTATAGCATTTTACATGTGTTATGTTTGTGGAAAATCCTTTTGTAAAGAGTGTTTTAGCGGGCATGACAACTCGCACGGTTTTTTAAGTCTGCACAGTGAGAGTGAACAGTTAGACAGAGAGATAGCTGAATACTTGAGTTACTTAAAGAACGAGAGCGTTGCTGAGAGAAATGAAAAAATCATGAAAAATGAGGTTTGTGACTATGTGGACACAAAACATGATGAGGATGAGCCTAGTAATATTACTGTAATATCTGGAATGACTGGATACGGATATAAATGGTGGGTAACATGTGATAGTGTTAAACGTTGTATTAAAGTATTTACTCTTAGTTCTAACATGTTACAGCGTTATATAGGGTTTGACACTAAACCTGAGGATGTTACGGAAATAATAGTCGAGAAAAAGACCACTGAACAGGACTCAGCGTCCTGCAGGGAGACTGCTATTTCCGGGACGGACAATAAACCAGATAGAAAACATCTGTTGGCAGTTTCTTTTCCAGAGAAATGTCTAATATTGATATTAGGTTTAGATAAAAATCCGGCCGTTATACACAAGAAAATCAAAACGGAGAAATGCTGTATGAGAATGGATTCTTATGACGGCAACATTTATGTCACCTGTAAAGAATATTATCTCGGTTATTGCTATTCTGTATCTATAATGTCTCCAGAAGGAGTAATGTTAAAATCATTCCAGACTGGTATCCCCTCTTCGCATAATCTTCCCTCCTTATCTGTTTTAAACGGGAACATTTACATGATAGATGAGAAAAACCACAGAGTCGTTTGTTACAATGATGAGGGGCGAGTTAAGCACGAAATTAGAATTGCCAGATCACTGCTTAGAGATATTTGTGTTGACCGGAGTAAAGATAAAGTTTATACTAGTTCATGGTTGGGCGATAAAGTGTACGAACTGGAGTCTGATTTGAGTCGATATAAATCAGTCTTAGATCAGAAAACACGTTATATGAAGGGACCCTGGGCGATTTGTTTCTACAGTGATAAACTGTACGTCAGTCATTACCCATGGTCAGTGTCAGGGTTTCATGTTACTGTGGTCCGACTTCTGTAACCTCACCCTTCCATCTCCCCCTACAGTATATTAACAACATATAACCTTACATCAATGGCTACACATCCAGTCAACAGTCATAGCATGTTTTATTGTTACCATGGTTACCTGGTTACAGCTAAACACCATGTTATAACTTGCATTCATAGGTCACTACTTTTGTAAATAGAAAACACTTTTTTCTTTTATCTAAGATTCATTCAAACATTCTTTTACTCATGAATTATAAAGATGCTATATAATTTTAATACGCTATATAACTTATGTACGCTAGCCAACTCATAAACATTCTAATAGTTTCTGATTCAAATTCTATCCAAATGCATATATTCAACAATCTATAATTAATATTAGACCCGTGACTGCAGATCGATACCATTATTACTGGCCATGTCGACGACAAATGTGTTCTATCTGTTAAACAGTGTAACAGCAGCATTCATGCTCATTGCTCACCATAAAATGCGTTTACTTGATGACATATTATAGTTATTGCAGACTTCCCAACTATTTGTAATCCGTAAAAACACGTTGATACTCAGAAGTTGTAACCAGTTTGTTCCGTTCTAGTCACAACCTCTGGGTATACTCACAACCTTTGATAATTCATGTTTTGTGGATGTATGTGTGTGAAAGTGGTGACATGTGTGGAAATATGTAAAGTGTGTGTGTTTTTTTACGTGTGAAATTGTTTTATAGTCTGTTGTATCAAATGGTAGTGTTAAGAAATTACAATAAACATATTGTAACGATACTTTTCTTTTTTTTTTGTACGTTTTTAAATAGAAACCGAAAGTACCTCTGGTATTTATCATGAAGGAAAAAAATCGCCAAAGATCATCGGGTACCGAAATATGACATCACGAGACAGAAGGAATTGTTAATCTTGATCATTCTCTGCATTGGTAATTTTAATTTGCACTCTCGCATATTTATGACCATAGGATTATGTCGTTATCTAATTATCCCTATGGAGTCACTAGGGTGAAAGCATTTAAGATCAAACATCTAATTCCATATTTGAAAAGAGTAGGAAATCATATCTATTTGCTGAAATGGCGTTTAATGCCGTGTCAACATTTCTTTTTTTTATGCTACGACTTTCCTGGATTTGACCAGTACAAAGATATGCAGAATCTTGTAAAAGGACACTTCCATAAATCTATGTGTTCTACAATCTGTATCCCCTAGAGGCAGACTGCATCATTGTTCATCATATCCAGACGCAAACAACAGAATGTTAACATACAAGGTCCTGTAATCGTTGACGATACTTGAATGATCTCTGAATGACATGAACATTTTATCCCCATGAGGCGGGATGCGTCTTTGTTGATTATAATTAGATAAAAATGTCATAAAATCAAGTATATTTTAGTCAGTCACATTAGCTTATGATTTCCTCATACCTGGGTCTTTTTTCCTTGAATACGAAGGAAGCCGAGGCCTGTTTGTTTTGGCAAGTTTTATCGCTGACATTGCTGAATTTGGAAACCAAAAGACGGGTGAAATTTTGCTGTTCTGGAAAAACTGAATGGTTCTATAGAAATATCCAAGTTGGAAGGTGCTTTTTATAGGTACATGTTATAAAAGGCAAAAAGGCATTTCATGAGGCAGGACGCGTGATTATATCATCATTCATTTTCAGTTTTAGGCAATGATCGATGTATAACTAACACGTTTTATCTCCATGAGGCGGAAAAAATACATTGTTGATCATAATCAGACCGAAACAACTGATTTAAAACCATTTAGTTTCCTTAGACAATGATCGATGTATAACTAACACGTTTTATCTCCATGAGGCGGGAAAATTATCATTAATCATAACCAGACCAAAACAACTGACTTAAAACCATTTAGTTTCCTTAGACAATGATCGATGTATAACTAACACGTTTTATCTCCATGAGGCGGAAAAAATACATTGTTGATCATAATCAGACCGAAACAACTGATTTAAAACCATTTAGTTTCCTTAGACAATGATCGATGTATAACTAACACGTTTTATCTCCATGAGACGGAAAAAAATACATTGTTGATCATAATCAGACCGAAACAACTGATTTAAAACCATTTAGTTTCCTTAGACAATGATCGATGTATAACTAACACGTTTTATCTCCATGAGGCGGGAAAATTATCATTAATCATAACCAGACCAAAACAACTGACTTAAAACCATTTAGTTTCCTTAGACAATGATCGATGTATAACTAACACGTTTTATCTCCATGAGGCGGAAAAAATACATTGTTGATCATAATCAGACCGAAACAACTGATTTAAAACCATTTAGTTTCCTTAGACAATGATCGATGTATAACAAACACGTTTTACCTCCATGAGGCGGGAAAATTATCATTAATCATAACCAGACCAAAACAACTGACTTAAAACCATTTAGTTTCCTTAGACAATGATCGATGGAGAACAAACACGCTTTATCCCCATGAGGCGGAAACAATACATTTTTGATCATAATCAGACCAAAACAACTGACTTAAAACCATTTACTTTCCTTAGACAATGATCGATGGAGAACAAACACGCTTTATCCCCATGAGGCGGAAAAAATACATTGTTGATCATAATCAGACCGAAACAACTGACTTAAAACCATTTAGTTTCCGTAGACAATGATCGATGTAGACCAAACACGCTTTATCCCCATGAGGCGGAAAAAATACATTGTTGATCATAATCAGACCGAAACAACTGACTTAAAACCATTTAGCTTCCGTAGACAATGATCGATGTATAACTAACACGTTTTATCCCCATGAGTTTGGAAAACCCCATTATTGATCATAACCAGTCCTAAACAAATTATATAATTTCCAATGATAAATGTTGTACACATTTTTATCCCCATAGGCGGAAAGCGTTTATGGACTATCAATCGTTTCCAGACCCAACTAAATGACCTAAAACCGTCTAGTTTCGCCGGGCATCGATTGATGTATTCCATACACAATTCTATCCAAATGGGCGGAAAACGCTATTGATCATCATAACAAAATTCAAATAATGGATATCTTTCCCCAAAAAAATATTAAAAGCATTCAGTCGGAGGATAAAATAAGTTCCCAATGGCTGTCCTTCATAGCAAGTTTTGGATACAAAATATTTCTAAACGACATTCAATCAGTACTAGTCAGGGAATACAGGTTAATGTTATCCAGAGCTTATTGATGCTGTCTTTCACAAAATAATCATGTTTACATAACAAACAGCCGTTTTTGATGTCATTATTTCAAAAAGTGCTGTAAAGCACTGATTTCATTAAAAAAAATAAAACAAACTTTCCCGTCTTCCACTGGAAAAAGTAGTAAACTTTAGACCTATTCATTTTACCACGGTTCTTACTACTCTACCCCTGGATCACTGTTCTCCACGGTTTATCATTGAACCGCCATATGACGTGAGTGTCATCCAAATTTCGCATTAAACCTAGATAGAATCACGATTTCAAAAGCATAATCACAATCGGACGGACCACTGCCGTAGGTCGTTAAATTAGAGGTCCGAGAGACTTCGTCTTCATTGAAGAAGCTGTTGTAACATAATCATCACAAATAACATTTAACTTTGCATATAATGTGGGAATTCAAAATATAAATTGTACATATCCTATAGTTTGATACTTTTCCAAATTAATAGAAAAGTCACCGTTTACAACAAGTGCACTGTTCCGTATAATTTTCTTTTGATTTCAAATTGATGTACTTACGTTATTGTATCTAACGCCAAACCAAATTTCGTAGTCTGATTCCCAGAAGCTTCAATAACTTGCCGGTTGAAAATGGAGAGATATTGAAGTCTGAATGTTTCGCAAGACGAAATTGGTAAACCCTTGTTTACAAAACTTAACCGTTAAAACAAATTTTTATATTTGTAAGATAAATGTACTGTATCTTCATCATACAGTTATAAATGAGATTAACATGCAAAAATCCCTTTGTATGTATATTAACAGATCAGTGTTGTCATTTTGTCCCTGTGGCGTCCTTCCATCAATGGAAAAATCTAGGAACAGCCATAACTTGATTTAATTTGTAATTATCAAATTTGTGTATTCACCATGGTCAATAATAAAATTAACTTTTCATCAGAGAGACCTTAGATCGAATGGTGGATAAATCTTTAATTATTCTTAAAGCATGCCTACAAATTACTCTCCCTTGAATGTTACAGTGTTCAAATAGTATTCACTATACCACAGTTCGTAGAATACACATCATATAAAAAAATCAAAATAAATCAAAATAAATCAAAATATTTATCCATGAGAGAATTATTTTGTAAAAAGCGGTAGATCGGAATCTTCAACGAAACAACACAATTCTTGTTTCTCTTCGACCCTTCGGTGAAAGATCCCGTTTTGTTTTGAAACAACCCTGTCTTTCATATTCTTAAGTTATTCAGTTTTTTTTGCTGATTCTTGTCAATATATCTGAATAACATACATGAAGTAATGACATTTCCATGAAACGAACTGTATTTGTGATAGAATATCTAAAATTCTAATATGACCGCCATGTTTCTTCAAAATGAAGAAAGATGGTATGTTTGAAAATTGCACTTGTCTTTTTGAAGAATCAGCAGCTCGTACATGTGTTTTTCGGAGCCAAAATTCAGGTATAGAAATTGATTGGTAAATGGACCGTTCTTCCTGGTGAATGCTGCTTGTTCAGAGATAAGAAGATACTTAGATGTTTATACCTAATTGCTTTAAGACAATTAAGCAAATTATCGGTGTATCGCAACCACGAGAGAATAGCCTTAAGCAGAAAGATTAGTACTTATTTAAGTTTTCTGAGTCGTTATACAGTGAATACGATTATATTTGTTTAATTCCAAAAGCGTTACAATGGTTCTGAGTCATGCAGTTAATGAACTATACATACTTATATGTAATGCCGCTTTTTTTTATATGTAATGCCGCTTCCTGAAATAATCAGGCTTCAAATTAGTACTTATAATTGTATATCACACAAGAGTACA
>OX401421.1:18661473-18722894 GCA_947846245.1 Cerastoderma edule
GGGTACAGACAATTCCCCACTAGGACAATAACCCACTAGGACAATAACCCACAGGACAATTACCCACTGGACAATTACCCACCGGACAATACCCCACATTTGTGTCAAATAGGACAATTCCCCACTGGTAAAATGAAATGGTCATAAAACTTTTTTTTTCAAGAATCTGAATTAAAGAAGTATTAAAAGATATTTTCAAACCATTATCTTCAATTTACACATGAACGTTTATTTATTATACAATAGCCAAACAAATAACACATGGTTGAAAAAAGGTCAAAAGATTGGTCCATTCACAAATCTTTTTGTAATGAGAATGAGGACAATTCCCCATTTTTAACAAATTTTAGTAATAAAATATATCTTTTGATATGTTCATGAATCTTTACTATTGAGGCAATAAATTAAAACTAATCAAAAATCAGTGATCATGGATTTAAGCATATTATTTGTGCATAATCTAAATGTAGAAAAGAATGAATTGCAATTCAATTATCCTTTCAATAATTATCAATCCATTTATTGATTTAGGCAATTGAAAACAGATTTATTGATAAATTTATATTTTGGTAAGCCTTATAATTTTGGATTTGGATTGAATAAACGATTGCTTTGCTCCACACCTTTGAACATCCTTTAGCTACACCTTGCTAACAAGGTCTTAAATTGATATTTGATATATCAATAACGTACATGTTTTTAAGTCTGTGTTGGATTTTCACATATTAATTCTTCATTTCTTATTCTTTTAAAATTGTTTTATCATCCCTATGCTTCCTTATATTTTATTCCATTAGACCCCACAGTCCATCTAATTGAAATATGTAAGCATTTAAAAATCAATATCATAAAAAAATACAAAGAGTCTTTTAAAAAGAATCTTCAATATATGCAAAGTAAAGTATTTCATATTAGGTTAATTTTTTTAATCAACAGTCCAATAAATTGGTTATTGATATTAACTTGACTTTTGCAATACTACTGATAATAAATTGTTACATGCATTCTGTACAATTCTTTCATCAGTATATATTTTTGCAGACAAAAAAGGAACAAGGCTTCAGATCTCTATTTTGATAATTTTCCAATCTTATTTTCATTGTTAATTATTACAGATAACGTAAATAACGCAAAATCTATGTTATAAATAAAAATACATAATTTGTTTGAATATATGTTTTATATCAAATAGTGGGTAATTGTCCCAGTGGGCAATTGTCCTAGTGGGCAATCGTCCTAGTGGGGAATTGTCCTGTGGGGAATTGTCCTAGTGGGGAATCGTCCTAGTGGGGAATTGTCCTACACCCATTCTGGAAGTCCCTCAAACTGTGTCGAAAACAAAACAATAATCTCCTTAAGCGGCTTTTAATTGATTAATGGAAATTGATGCTATTCTTTGATATGTAAACGTTTAAATCAGTCGCACATGCATCATTTCTGTAAAGCGAAATAGGTTGAGCAAAGAGGAAAACAAACAATGAAAAAATTGATATATTGAATATTGTTAAATTTCTGAAAGAAAACAAAATTTACTTTTACATTGGATGCTACATAGATTCTGCCATATTGTTGTGTGGTTTTAATTTTAAGTTGTCATATGTGACGTCGGCAGCAGAAATCGGTCTTACGGCGAAAACGTCAATTTCGAGAAAACGTCGTTTAAAGTTTGGGCTTTATATTTTCGTGTTAAAACATAATTAATCATGTTTTGTTTTCATTAAAACATGCCAAACTTGGTCCCTGAAGTTTGAACCATATTCAACTGAAGTAAAAGGGCAGTCCGAACGAAAAAACACAATATATTTCACTTTTGAAAGACTTAGCCCCGACCTTTCGAGTGTTTCCTGTTTATAAATAGCGATGACCTACATATTTGTTTCTCGATGTAAATCGCGCTTTCTTCGCATAAAAGTTTCGAGGTAGCATCAATTCATCGACAGTGAAGGTAAGTGGAATGATTAAGAATGGATTTGTAATGTTAACATTGTATTTACTCTCGTAACTATTGATAAATCGGTGTTAAAACGGTGTTGATACTTCACGAAAATAACCCGGAAGTTGTCGGAAATCTGTCACTTTCGGTTGCTATCTTTGATTAGATGTGATTTAAGATTATATGAAGCTTAGTATTCGACATTCAAAACGATAACCCCAAACCACATCCAGTATTCCACCGAAAATAATAATTCATTATGTGATTTTGAAGAGAAAATATGAAACTTGCACGGAAGATCGAACTCGTTGACTGTGAATATGAAAAGGACATTATGGTTGTCTTGAACACTTTCGTCTGTATTCAGGAACGATTCATTACACATACGCTTAACTTTTCCTTACCACATGTGAGAATAACTTTCACTTAAATTATACTACTCGTAAAATTAAGCTTTCATTACCATGACAATTTCCAGTATAGCTCTTATTCAAAAGACAAAAGGAAGAAAACATTGGACCACCCCACCCACAACCCCTTACACAAAAGAAAACAGTTAGAAACAATAAGCAAATCAGAATGATGTTATCTTCAAAGTGTCTGAAAAATATAAACAAATATTATGCTTCATGCAGCTTTATGTTACCATTACCTTAAGTATTTATAAGGGTAGTACTATTATAAGGGGTGGTTTTCAAATGATACTAAATCACACATTGAAACTTTAATAGTTTTAAAATGAAATGTCTTCTACTGCTGAAATGACATCACAGATCTTTAAAATTATGCAAGACTAGATGATTGATACACCTCACACATCTTTCATTAGCAATCTGTGTAATTTTAGCATATTTATGTTTTAGATTTAGTAAATCATTTAAACGGTTCATTATCTAAACAAGCATGTGCATGTCATGTTTTTTTTTTTATTTCCCTCATGTTGAATGATCAAAATTGGGAGTTTGACATTAATTCATTGAAAGGCATGCACAATCCTTATTTCTTATTCATCCTTGCACATTCCTTATTGAAAACAAAGAAGAAATAAGAACTTTAAGATGGTTGATTGTTGATCATGCAGTGACAAAGAGTGTCTTGATTCCCTATTTTAACTTAAGTTACACATAAAACACAATCTGTGAGATGATTGCTCCATTATGTGCAGACTGCTTTTGGCCCTTTTATGATTAACAAGGCATACACATTAGTTTTTATGACAAAAGATTTTTTGTGAAACCAAAATAAATTGATTAAACTGTAATGTTTAGCATTATGGTTTTTGTTATTTTGGTAACATTGAATACCTTTCTAAGAGGCATACTTTAAGATTCTGCCTAAAAATAAGATGAGGTATGTCGTGATGACAAGTCTAAATGGCTTCAATGTTATCAATCAAACATAAGTGTTTTATAAGTATTTTCAGCTTTCTGATGAAATTCATTGTGGAAAAAAAGATATTCAGTATTCTAAAATTGCTCATACTTGGTCATACTGCTCAATTATTTTTCTGTTTTACAGGATACTATATTTAGTATTTAGAACATTTTACCAATGTTGCATATGTTCAGTTATTACAGCATAACATTATTTTTACATTACAGGATAAAAGCCTTTTCTTCTGGAGGATGAAGGGGTCATTAGATACAAGGGTGTACAGTGAAACTAGCATAAACCATTACTTACAGAGAACAAACACTGAATACAGTATGATGCACCACTGGTCCACTACTATTTACATCAGAACTGGAAAAACACATCATCGTATGCAGAGGTATATTGAATTCCATTTAATATTTTGCCAAAACTATTTGCATGAACATATTTTCTAATTCATATAACCTGCAAAACCTTACTGAAGAAGGCTCATTGTAATAATATTTTTATTGGTAGACTTCATTTGTCCTGATTTACAAACAATTTTAAAAGTGAAATCAGATTCAAATCTTGACATTAAGCAGAACTGAAAGAGGCAATATAAACCAGTTTCAGAGGAACTGCAATTAAGAACTGTTTTTGCATTTAGTTGGATTTAATTGTTGATGGTATTTGATAATCAAAGTCTATTGCACCTCACATTTTTATTTTTTAAAAATGACTTTCAAATAAATCAAAACTTTATGTTCTCTACATATACAAGGTACCGGGTATGAAGATGTGATTAAGTATTTCTGTGGCCTAATGGTTAAGGATTGAGCTGTTACCGGGGATTCCCAGCCTCAAGCCCCACCAGCACCACTGTTTTCTTAGTAGTATCTATTAGCATGACACTTCAGACTCCTTAGTCCTAGCATAGTACTGGTCATGGATAGCAATAATGTAACTGAAAAAGGTTAACATTGTATTTAATACTACCTATAAAGGAAAAATTTATTATTCATATTCAAAGATTATTTCACTTATTCTCTTTATAGGTAAACAATAAACCAAAAGCCACAGTATGATGTTTGGAGGAACTGTCTCTGACCTTTGCAGCTGAGTGAAATTCAGGGAGGATGAAGAAAATGTAGAAGGTTTAAATGAAGGGACTATAGGACTGTCATCAAAAAGTGTTCATAACATTCTACAGAAAGATCTGTGTGGATTTCTTCATAGAGATCATTGCAATGCTATTTCTAAAGCATGAAGATTGTAACACATACTGTTGTATAATTACAGTGTTTGTTATTACAAATAAAAGCAGTCAACATATTAGATAACACTCTAAATAAATGGATATTAATAAAGATTTTTATTTAATCAATGTGTTAGTCTTGAAAAAATAAATGTATTTATATCCATGACATTCATTTTCTTTTTCTATTTCCCATTTGGTGGATTTGCCTCATTTTTTTGACCACATGGAAGCAGAGAATTGGGTTTTTCTTCTTGGCATCATTGAGCACATAATACTATAAGTTGGCATAAAGCTATTAAAATGTGTTGTCCTGATATAAAGAAATAATAGCTTCCAAGGAATCTATTTAACCCTATACAAAACACCAAATTTTCGACTGTCCCAAATTGAAAGCGTTTGCAGACGCCATTTCGAAATGTGATGAAATTGAAAAATAATCATCTGTTAGGTCTGTAAACATTGTGGGAAAAGGAGAAATTATTTGTTAAGAGCAATTTCTCCTTTTTCTACAATGTTTTCAAGAGTCGTCTGCAATAAACTGGTCAAATGTCGTTATAATTTGGTAAAGGGTTAAACGAAAGTATCAAAGGTTAAAACAATTAAGCTTACTCTGTTTGAGAGGCATGATGTCAAGTCTAGTTTTGAGTCATCGAGTTTGGTTTTGAGTCTTCAGTCATATTTCTATAGATATAAAGGTCCATAACTTAAAACTCCTTTTTGTATTGATTTATTTCAAAAGCAGTCAATGATCTTCTTATCCTTTCAAATTATGTGAGGCTAAGAATGCATTTTTTGTTTGTTTTTTAATGTTGTAAATAATAGCCCTATGTCAGATATAAATGTAAAGAATACATCAGAAGGCAAACAAACAATTCAGAATGCCAGCATAATATTTGTTAGTTTTTCCAAATGTTTTGAAATGGCATTCTTTAGAAAAGAAGACTTGAAAATTTGAATTAAGAATAATCAAAAAGAAAAAAGTTGTTTAACTTTTAGACAAGGCAGTTCACCAAAAAAACCTAACGTTACCTCAAAAACAACGACGTCAATAAAACAACCTAAAGTCACAATTAGATAGGAGGACTGCCGATTCTAAAATAGCTGTAACTTTTTTAATATTGAGAATTTTTGATTGAAATTTTCAAATATCAATCTTGACATGTGACCTAGTCATAATATGTGAAAATCTCAAAAACTTAATTTTGGCCCATAAGACTGATTTCTGCAGTCACTGACACATATGACAACAGCAAAGTACGCTAAAAAGAATTCCTCCGTTTTTATAAAAACCAGCTTTCCAAAAGAACAGACAGACGTAAAGGCTCACTTAACATCAATTAACGAAAACACAGGGTTTTAGCAACTTATAAGTAAAGAAATTCAAAACGGTCTTTGGTTTAGTGACAAGGATTATGAAAATCAATTTTAATGTTTATAGCTCCAAAAGTGACAGTGGTGCCGAGGTCTTGTTTGTTGTTTGTTTTTCCATTAATGTACAGGACTCAGTCTTGAGAGTTATAGTAAATGTTCCCTGGATGACTACCAGTACTAGGCTAGGAAATGTGTCTTGCCAAAGGACAATCCACGGTGAAATAATTGGCTGCCTTCTTATACTGAGCATCTAGTCCAGATAACTGGTCTCGAAGGCTATTGCTATTTTGACTGACGCCTTCGAGTCCAGAGTCAACCGTGATTTTTACGTTAGATTTTTGCGCACAGATTTTCTGCGCATGTTTGACCACCTATCATTCCATAGATATGCAATGGATTATGAAATCAAATATACCGATTTGGATATCAACCTTTTATCTGTCAATGTGTGAAGTCTCAAAAGTGTCAATTTTGTATAAATATCCAAAACTTTGATTAAAATCACACACATAAAACGTGCTTTCAAACGTTGAGGTAAAAGTCCGAAACATCCGGATGCTAAGTCTCGCTCTGGGTTATGTTACACGGTCCGATAAACAGGTCAACACTCAATTTACACACGATTACTGTTAGTAACGTTGTACGCGTTTGGCTGGAGCACAATATTTGTGAGCACTTGATACTGTACTTCGACTAAAATAATTCCCTCAGTATTTTCATCATCTGATTATTTATGTTTTTGTTACTTTTTTGAAACGATGGATTTATTTATGGAATTCGACGGTTGTTAACTATCTTGTTTTAAAAATGGGAAGTCCTGACAAAGTTGAGGCCGTCATTTTTCCTAATTGAAACCAAATACATGGAAAGTTAAATTGCGAGTCTTGCAGACTTAGTTCAACGCATTGGCTTAAACTTGCGAAATTATATAAGGGAAGTTGCCCCCCCCCCCATTTTTGTATAACTTGTTACCGAACGTTAAATTTTCAACCGTCCCAAATTGAAAGGGTTTGCAGATGACATTTCAAAATGTGATGTTATTGGAAATGATCTTCCTATTAGGTAGAAAACATTGTGGGAAAAGGATTAATTGCTCGTTAAGAACAATTTATCCATGTTCCACGACGTTTTCTAGAGTCGTCTGCAACAAACCGGTAAATTTGGTTATTGTTTAGTAATGGATTTAGGCGCACATTTGTCCCCTCACTGTAATGTAGATCGAGGGCGGACATTTTCCCCCTCATATTAATCTTTTGTAAGTTAACTTGATATATTATGATAGTATTCCGTTATATTTCAATAAAAACTTAAATGGATATAATATCTATTACGCCGATGGCACTTGGTCAATTATGCCGTGAAACTTGTTTCGAAGTTAATTTTCTTATTTTCGGCAAAATTTGTTCTCTCTTACTTAATAATCAAATGTGATGGTCTTTGATTGTCATACTGACACAAATTGAAATACATTTGGTCTTCTTTGTTTTGGATGGTTTGCCTCGAGTGACAAATTGGGTAAGTGTGACCTCCTTTGAAAGGTGTTTGTTGATTCAAGTATACAAAGACAGTATTAAGGCCACAAGGGGAAGGATCGTGGAAATGTTTCACAGTTCTAGGACTAAGAAACAAACAAAAAATGGATAATAAAGGAATTCTGTTCGCCTGCCTCCTCCATTCGTGTTCTGTAGGTAATTGGGGTCAACGTACCCGATATTGAAGTGATCGTTCATTGAGGGCTTCCAAAAGTGTTCTTTCGAACTGGCAAGACGTTAGGTGTAGTGGACGTGTAGAACAGAATTCTGTTTCCATATGGAAGATCCCTTATGAAATCAATCACAGACGACTATATGAGAGTTCTTGTGGAGAGAAAGATTTAAGTCAATTGCTAATGCATCGAATGGACAAGTGTGAAATACAGAGTTCAAATTATTGTTTTGAAAAGGATTGTCCCGTTTGTGAATGCACTGCATGTACTCGTTGAAGTATTTGTAGGAAGTTATGTGAATGCACAGGGAAACGGTCTGTAAAAGAGCAGTTTTTCCAAAAGAATACTTCCATTGAACACCTGTTAGAAGTCCAAATTTCAGCGATCAACAGGCGGAACAAATTGTTGTAACAACAAGTTCTTAATTAAAAAGGAGTTGAAATCAATGTGACTAATTGAAAATTCGCTTCTTATGAGCAACATTTCATTTCGGTACAGAAGCCTGATTCAAGTACATGTATAAAGGTCCTACATTTGGTAAATAGGTTGACATTATAGGTTCGTAATTTGAATGAATTGTAGAATTGATATCATTTGAAACACAGCGCACCACTTGCTCCTAATATACCAATATTGCATGCGTTTAACGTCGTCTGCAAAAAAACCCAGATCCTCCTTGTTCATGGTGTCTGATGAGGAATTGAGGATAATGGATAGGCTTGGACAGAGTTAATCGTTTTGACTTTGTGAATTTATCCTTTATAATTTGATTGAACTTTATTGAACGCTTTATGTCCGAACTTGAAACATTGTGAGAAAAGCACTTTGTTTCATTTTGGTTTAATAACTTGACTTTGTAACTTTAAGGGATTAAAATCTTTATTATTTCCTTTTAAGATTTTGTTATTTTTCTTGTTAGGCTCTAGCTACCTTAGTTGTCATTTAATTTAAAAGCTAGTGGTGTGATCCTGACTAACTAATAGTTTAACCCGAGTTAGACAATTTTGATCCAGAGCCTGAACCCGGTAAAACTCGGTACCCGAGGCGAGGTTTACGACACATGTATATATAACGTCGTCTGCAAAACAAACCCACAGATTCCTCTTGTTGTCTGGTAAAGGATTGATGATAATAAGCTTGAACTATTTATCCCCACCCCTTCTTCAAGCACTATAAACACTGTGCAACGACATATTGCTATGAAGGTGTTAAGTAAAATATTCATTATGTCAAAATGTGTTGTTTTATTCCTTTGACATTAAATCTACTGTGTAAATACGTGATAGATATGCTCTGGTTATGCGGCTTTCACATGCAGGTCGCTGATAGCATGTACCCAATGAACACCCAACGTAATACTTCATGAGTAACTTTTTAAACACTAGTTGCAGTAAGTATGTTTGGTGTTCATAGAACTACATCACCGATCCAACACAGGTGAAGGAAATAGTTTGTTATAGTTTCAAGGAAATCAACTACAAGTTTTATCGGTCGGACGTCAGGCGTTTTACGCTAGGCGTAAATATCGCTCCAATCACAATTTTATAAATTTAACTTTTAACTCTTCTCCAAACAATAACCACATTTGACCAGTTTGTTGCAGATACTGTGCAAAACATTGTGGGAAAAGGAGCAATTGATTGTGGCGAGCAGTTTGTCCTTTTCCCACAATGTTTTCTGCCCTATCAGAAGATTATTTTCCAATTTCATCACATTTTGAAACATCGTCTGCAAACTCTTTCAATTCGGAACAGTCGAAAATTTGTTGTTTGGGAAAGGGTTGAATGATCCTTATTCCTGTTAGATTCGATTCAAAACAAAACATGAAATGATTTCCGTTCATTTTGAAAAAAAAGTATATATATATATTTTTTTATTTTTGGTAACGCTACAATCACGTAATAGGCCTACTTAAACAAAATAAGCGAATTAATAGATAACAAAAACAAGGATGTTATTTTAAAACCATAACGGACTATGCTTCAAATGCTGGTTTGCAAAAGACATCTTATCCAAGCATATCTTCTCCGAATCTGTATGTGAAGAGAGCTCAACTTGGTACAACTCGACTTTAGGGGGAAAGACGCGTACTTCATCCCAAACTGTATACATAATGCGATGACCTTTGACCCGCAAGATATCTGTGGGAATCGCGCGGCCGGTGGTAAACAACATGGACGGCGATTGTTTATTTTTGGGCATCGTCGATGTTTCTTGATAGATAACTCGCATATAAGAGGTGTACTGGATACTTGTGTGGGCTGAGACGATTCATAAATCATTTATGTATGTATTTCAATTTTCCGTTTATTTTTTGGTCCCTTTGAACACAAAAAATCCAAGTTAAAGGCACTGAGTCGGTCGTTCGAAATTTTGTAACATAAAAATCACGTTGGACTTGAGACGTAGCGAAGCAAGATAAATGTTCAAATGACGAAAAAAGCTTCGTTCACGGATCATTATTGAGACTAACTGAGCATCCTGTGTTCTGATCCCCGTAAGGCGAGGTGAAACGCCCCCACAAATCAGCGTGAGTAGTGGTTAAGTATAAAAAAAAACAGTCACCAAAAGTAGATTTAAACAATCTTTAAGCTTCCTTAACAATCAATGTAAAACAAATAAGTTAAAAAAAAAAACACAAATCTCCGAGAGTCTCTTTAAGAAAGCTCCTCGTGGGTTTAATCTGTCTACATGGATATGACACCGTCAATAATTTAACTTTTACTAATTTTAAAGCATAAGAACGTGGTAATCTGTGCGCCAACATCATGCTCAATTAAGTTCAGAACGTTCGTTTGAGAGCCCAGCTCAAAAAGTTTTGGGCGATGGTATTGGGTGACGCGGTGAATTATTTACCCCGGTCAACAAGTCTGAATAACAGACAGAAACGATTGCAGAATAATCCCAAACGTATCAAAACTCACCTCTGACTCAATCCACACAGCGTACTCTGCCGATCGCGTGCCCTAGGTTGTTGATTCGCCGAAGAGCGTGATCTTTACTTTCAAATTTCGTGTCTTCCTTTGTCAGTCGGTTATTTAGAGTGATCTCCCTTTACCCGCCGATTTCTGGATCTGCATGAATGAACGGAAAGGAACAATATAACCGGCACGTAGTTATTTATGGAATTTATTTCAAAGTTTGTTCGTTTAATTAATCACATATAAAATCATGGTCTGGGCTCTGATCTAAGTATCTTGTAATAGGAAACAGATTTTCCACTTAAAGACAATCCTTTTCTCGCTCTGATTGGGGTAGAGCGTCGGGCGCTTGTCCCGAGGGTCCCGGGTTCGAATCCCCGTAAGGCGGGGTGAAAATTTCCGGGACTAACCCACAAACAGGCGCGATTACTGGTTTAGTATCCAGGAAGCAGTCATCGAGAGTGGCTTTGAACAAGCTTTAATTAGCTTCCTTCACAATCGATGTAAAACAAATACTATGAATGAATTTGATACCCTTTTTTCATATGGTAAAATTGGGTAGTTGGGGAAAATCAAGCGGGCTCTGCCAGAGGGGAAAGAAAACCCTGATATAAACTCATTTTTAGAAGAAAACTGCATGAGTTTGGCAGAAAATCTTGGGTATCTCTTTTTATAGTGAAACAAGCCCTTATAGATATATCTGCAGGAACTTAGAGCAACGTATGTACTCTCGGTTTGCTCTCTAGCAAAATAAAAAAGATGTACAGAAAAGAAAAACATTTGAATCATTTTACAAACCAACGTTTTTACCATAAATGTCGTTTGAAATCAGTATTAAACAATCAATTGGAGTTTAACAATTGTCATTAACCTATCTGCAATAAATGGGCGAGTTCATCATTGAGCGGAAGTAGGTAAGTAAAGTTATCGTTTTAGGGAATATAAAGGTAAGTGAGTTTCAGGTAATAAAATAAAAACCTATTTTTTAGACCAAACCGTTCTGATGTGTTTATGTTAGCAGATGACATTAGAGCCGTCAAAAACATCAAATGTAAATATTTTGTTTGGAAGGGATATATCGAGGGTTCAATGCAAGAATATAGTAAGTGCTTCACAATCATGAATAAAGAAGCACTTACTATAGTATTGCATTGAACCATCGATATAACAGATTGTGATCTGTCGGTGACATACGTTTAAATGATGATTTATTATATCCCCTTCACTGACAAAAGACTGTTTTCAATTCCCCTTTTCCAAAGAGGCCGAACATCTAAAAATCATGAAATCATCAATCTGTAAGAAAGTCACTTTAAAAGAATTATCTCGCGGATTGGGATCGGAACAGAAGTCATATCTGTGAGATCTTTCTCGTATCTTAAAACGCATGTTTTTTTTTCTTCATTCTCAAAAACAAAGTCACCCTTAAGATTCAAAGGTGATGACAAATTTTGAAAAACGTAGACGAAATGTTAAGAGCCTTTGTATGAAGAAATGTCTTCGGTTCAAGCAACACTAAAAAAGGGAAACAATGCGCGCTCTGAACTAAGTGAACTGTATCATTGATTGGTGAACAAATATAAGATCATAAAGGCAAAAAGGAAAAATGATTCGTGATGACTAAGATCTCCTTTTATCGCAGGTTTCGTATGTGAATCGTCATATGTAAAAAAACAAAACAAAAAATAAATAGTTAAAATAACAACAACATTGGTAGCCATTGGCCTATTGGTAGGCACGTTTCCCCCCGTAACGATTTCACATTCGTATCTCCTGAGGGAAAATGGGTTATATGATGGGTAGTCCTAATCATAAAGGAAGATACATTTTCCCCAGTGACAATTTTCTGCAAGAACATTATAGAAGCCAGTCGTGTATAAATTGACAAAAGGATGAGAACCGAGAACGTCATTAACCCACAATGAGACGAAAACTTGTAAGAACAAAGAGAAAGGGTGTTTTAATGTTTTCATCGAAACATTATCAAGCGCAAACAAATCGATAAGGATAAGAAATATTTCCACCTGTCGAATTATCAGCATTATCTGCCTGACAACTTACCAATCGTAACTACTCGGGTATTTCCGTGAGCTGTTTTCATTGGATAAACCCGATGAGTTCGTATATCGTTACACAGACAGTATTGGGTAGCTGTTGATCACAATAACGCTTAAAATGGCTATCTCGCAGAATGTGTTGTTTTTAGTTTAAACTTATTTATTCTACATCGTTTGTGAAAGAAGTTCTTACTACTTAGATAAATCATTCTCGATTCTGCTTCCTGGATACATAACCAGTATTCTCGCCAAATGTGGATAAATGAAAGTTCTAGGATTCGAATCCACAACCCTTGTGTCTCAAGGGCGACACTTTTCTCTTCAGAATATCTTGTGCTACACATGTTAAAGGGACTGTGTCACAGAATGTGATTTGTCAGTAACAAATGTTAAAAGGAACTATCTCACAGAATGTGTTTTGTGAGAAATAAATGTTAAAGGGACTGTCTCACAGAATGTGTTTTGTGAGTAACAAATGTCAATGGAACTATCTCACAGAATGTGTTTTGTGAGAAATAAATGTTAAAGGGACTGTCTCACAGAATGTGTTTTGTGAGTAACAAATGTTAAAGGAACTATCTCACAGAATGTGTTTTGTGAGAAATAAATGTTAAAGGGACTATCTCACAGAATGTGTTTGTGAGAAATAAATGTTAAAGGGACTATCTCACAGAATGTGTTTTGTGACTAAAAATATTAAAGGGACTATCTCACAGAATGTGTTTTGTGAGAAATAAATGTTAAAGGAACTATCTCATAGAATGTGTTTTGTGACTAAAAATTGTTAAAGGGACTATCTCACAGAATGTGTTTTGTGAGTAACAAATTTTAAAGGGACAACTCACAGAATGTTTTTTATGAGTAACAAATGTTAGGACAACTCACAGAATGTGTTTTGTGAGTAACACGTCTTAACATGATGAATCAACGATCCTAATTAAGTGATAGTGTTCAATATGTACATTTCAAAGATGCTGAACACCTGTGTTTTCGAAGGTAACTTTGAAACGAGCATTAGGACCTTCAGTGCTTTGTTTGAAAATCTTGGCTGATAGGTAGTACTGTGTTGGTATCGGACGTACGTTGCTAGCGTCACGTGATTGGATTCCGTAATCTGGGTCTTTCACACTCTAAACCATTGCAACTTTTCCGCAGCACAGAAAAGAAAAATCATTGTATACAAAATAAACTGTTTAAACGGTCTACAGAATCTGCTACATATATTTTCTATATATTACACGGTTATGAAATGAGATGCGAACTATATCAATATGCTAGTTTCCTGTGTAACTTAATCGATATGCTATGTCATTTTATTTGTAAGAGGCATTTTATTTTGAAAATGAAATAAGATCTCAATCTGTGAGATAATCCTTTTAAAATACTAGCTTGCTCATACGGTGGGTCGTAGTTTCTTATGAGAATGTTGCCTAGCTGTACATTAAAGGCAATTGCCTGGTTGCATATTAAAGGCGCTTTATCACAGAAGAGAAAATTTGAAACCTATGTCGTTGAAGCAATATTTTTTGGTATTGTTATCTGATATACAATTAAACATAACCATTGGAAGTATGATGTATTCAGGAAGCATCAATAGATCACAGTACACTATATGTACTGTTTATCTGCTATATATCTCAAAAAGCGATGTCACGCTTTTGGATTTAGATACATATTGATGCAGGATTTATAGGCTCTAAACGCTTGCATACGAATTTATTTTACTTCCAGTCGTTATCCTTTAGTGTGTTTCACACACCAATACAACTTTCGTACAGGTTTAATGTAATCAAATTGTAACTTTAAAATTTCCTCACCTCACATCCTCACATCTCTTAACAAGCATAGTTTGAGGACCACAATGGAAATAATAGCTCAAGAGTAAGCTAGATATGTTATGATGTTTCAGTGTAAACTATAGAAATGTATTGTAGAATCAATTTACAGTGTACATTATATGTGTTGTAGTACATAACCTTCTTTTCGTAGCATCTCTCACATTTTGTTATGCAATGATGTATGACTTCTCCGCTTACTTTTTTTTCAGATGGTGATGACAAATCTTAGTAATCTATAATCAGACCTATCCAGGATTACCGGAGATGACGTGTTTGTTACGAATATGGGTTTCCTGGTGTTTTATTCTTCTTTCTTTGAGTGAGGCGGGGTGTTGCAAAGACGAGACAGGTATGTCCTCTTTATTAATTTGTAGCCGAGTAAATGAAACTCAACTGGCGCATTCCCTAAGGTTCAGTACACAGCACAGTCAATTATGAGTATTTACGAAAAAATATACTTGTTTATTGATGAGCCGTTACATGTTTGAACATTTGTTGAAATGGTCATATATATAGTCATATAAAATGCCTTAATAATAGTCAAGATAATATATAATATATGTTTTATATGCATATATGAAGTGCATAATGTATATGTGTAGATATCATAAACAAATATATGTACGTGATGTAAGATAATTGTAAGAAACTGTAAAGTTTACGTCAAAAATAAAAGCCGCTAAAAGCCTAGCCGCTATCGGGTTCATGGATTCATGGGATACTTGATATACCAAATGGCACTCTTGTAAACTGTTTTGTCACGAGTGCAATTAACGGAAAGATGGCAGGGTGCCGTTGTAACATTTTTGCTAAACGTCACTTGATCACCAGATCGCTTCGCGCACCTGTTAGTATTGAATTTTTAATTTTCGTTTTTTATTTGATTCCAAAGAGGTTACTGTAACAGGATAAAAAGAAGAGATGGTTGGTGTCTTGAATGAAAAATGCACAAGACTCAGCCTTTGGCTCACTGGATGATATTCCTACGCCCTGCCCGATATCATTTCCGATTCAAGAAACTAACCATGTATCCTATCAAACTCCTCATAGTGATCTCTCTCCTTTATGGGTTTGATCACTGCCACCACACATGTTACATGACATGACCATCTGCATAGAAACACATGCCTTTTAGAGATGACCTCCCCCCCCCCCCCAAAAAAAAAAAAATAAAAAAAATCCGCTTGCGCTTTATTTGTAACGAAAACGAAAGTTTTTCTAACTAATCAGAAATCAACACAAGAAAACATACTTATTAAAGTAAAAACCTCATATCATTCAAATTTCATCTATATCCGAATGAAAATAATTGTGTTGGAAATGGTCCATGCAGCGCAGCAAGGGGAGATTACTGTGAGGAGTTTCAGTATTCTAAATGTAATGCTTCCGATTGTTTCAGATCTAGACCATTTTGCCTTTGCCACCAACAGAATGATAGGACTACATGCAGTATCTGTATTATCAACATCACAGGTAACAATAGCACAGTGTGCCAGGGCGTGTCGACAGTATGGCGGAAGTGATGTTCGGCATGACAGAGGAACAGATGGCCGACAAAATGGCGGTCAAGATGGCTGGCAAAATGGAGGTCAAGATGGCTGGCAAAATGGCGGCCAAGATGGTCGTCAAAATGGAAGTCAAGATGGCTGGCAGAATGGCGGCCAAGATGGTCGTCAAAATGGAAGTCAAGATGGCTGGCAGAATGGCGGTCAATTTGGCGGTTCAGATCTCCAGCAAAATCGCAGTCAGTATGGCCGGCAAGTTGTTGGTCATGGTGGCCTGCAAAATGGTGGACAGGTTGACCGGCAAGAGGGTCGGCGGTATGACGGAAACAACGGCCGCCTTTCGGTTTTGACCGGAAACGGAAATCATTCGCAGTCATGTGACTCGTTTGAGTATGTTTGGAAGGCGGGAGTGTGTGTGCTGTTAAATACACGCACGGAGACCGACGGACGTCTCTTGTTCTCGGAGCTTAGACCCGCCGAAGGAACATCCTTTTACGAATTGGGACGATGTAAGTTTTTTTGTTCTTTTCTTTTTTCTTTGAGTGGGGAGGTAGTTGTTTTTGTGTCCAATTGGCAACATCATTCGGAACACGTCGGCCATTTCTTAAAATAACCTCTGAGGTAATGGGGAAAGCCATTTTGAAAGTAGTCCGGCAACATGGCGGCGACGAAGGGCATGTCCGTTTGCGATCGTATCAACTGGGCCATCCCCGACACAAGACGGGGATCGCCAAATAGATACGATTGAGAAAATATGAAATACAGATTTGTTGATATATGATAATCTTTATTGGAATTACTAAAAAACCAACAACATTTAATTGTGATTTTTAACAATGTTTTTGTGTGTTTACAAACATATTTAGTACCTGGGTGTAATGTTGTAATTAAGAGTGTTTTCCAGCGGAAAACAGCGGAAATTCCCCCAGGATTTTTAGTGTATATCTACCGGCTTGTGCCATGGATTGCCGAGTAGAAACGATTGTTGGCAACATATGACGAGAAAGCCTTCTAAATATGAAACAGCTTTCTCTCTTAGTTCAAACGTTTGAAATTTGACATTAAATGGGGGATATTGTCATTTCTCTATTCCAAAGTTACAGCTCTTTGGGATATACAGAAATGCCTAATAGGATGTTAAGGGGATGGTCAAATCTAAGTTGGTAGAACTTGTGGCCAAACGCGTTTGCCGTTTTGTTCATTTGCTTGATTGAATGTACATGATTCTTTTGTAATTTGTTATGGCAATAGAATGTGTTTAAAGGATCTCTCTATTTCTAACAGGTCAATTATCATAGCTTGAAAAGTATTTCGATTTATTACCTTGACATGTCATCACGCAAATATTGGGCCATAAAAGATGTACAAGCATGTATGCTATGAAGACTAATCTATATTTGTTTGATTTAAAGAGACTTATTTTTGTTTTGAATTAGCATTTAGATGTTACCACTGAAAAGTTGTATGGGAATATGATAGATCCATAATCCGTCATTTTGAATTTCCTTCCTTCGCCGGATTACTTTGGTCATACTCGGTGTACATCGCTCTGGTCTGGAACTATTCACTTAAAGGCACATAAAAGGAGATTTATGCTATATAAAACTATATTAAATGGTAATCCTTTTGTCCGATTCAAACAGTTATCACCGAAAAAACCTGTCAGCACAACTTAAACGTGAAAGCCACCAAGAATTAACCATGATTAACCAGGTTAATTGTGTGATTCTTCACCCCTGACCTTGACAGTTGATACACAAATGTTTGAACCGACCAATCAGAATTCGTTATTTTGAAAATGTAAACAAACAGGTTGTTGATAAACATGATTGAATTGGAGACTACTATATTTCAAGCACAAAATAACTTATGTTAAAGGAGTCTATTTAACAGGGTCTCAATGCATTCGTAAATTAATTGTCATGACTTTTATGCAAATAATAAAAGAACTCAATATATTTTTTTAGTAATTTATTTCTTCTTATCTCCTTTCATGTGCCTTTAACTACGAATAGTTCCGACATAATGTATATCAAGAACGAAGGAACGATCGGACATTTAAAAAATGCTTTTCAAAATGGCGGATTATGGTAATTCTACCATAACATACATGTATATTGTACCTGAAGCCTCTATGTCCTCGCTTTTTTTGTCTACTGCATATAAACCGTACATTCTTAGATGACTTGAATTTATCATGCTATCAATAGATAACTTTAATAGCATACCAGACAAAAATGCAAAAGCCTCTGGGGTTGAATAAGTACCTTTTAGGGTAAACATGAATACTGTACACACAATACTCTTGAACGGACAATTTATACACATTGGGAGCTGATTTAACCCTTATAGTCCTAGAACCGACTTAATAGATATGCAAACTGGATAGATCAACGTCAGCCGCGGCTGGCCTGTTATCTCACCCTTTTGTTACTCTGAGACTATTTCGTCATCAAAATTAAGCAGATATTTAAGGTTTTGGAAAACAGACGACACACAAATCTATTTTTAGAAAGTACCCCCAGCATTCTGAGTTTTAACATTCTGGTTCTCGTGTCTTTATCTATCAGCACCGACATCCCTATTCACGCTGTCTCCAGGCCAAGCGCTTGCCGGGAACAAGGACTATTACTGCCTCTTAAATGTGACGTCATCAGACAAGTGCGCAGACAAGTGCGTAGAGTCACCGGACTTCACGTGCAATTCGTTTGCTTACAGCACGACCCGGAACCTTTGCGCGTTAAGTAGATTTACTGTTGCTAAGGAGCACAGGCTCATGGTAACTAAGGAGTACGATTTCTACCAGTATAGTGGTGGTAAGACTGACCATGTATTCATTATTTACTTCTTCCGGACGATCAATAACACAATTATCTCTATGAGCCAAAACCCGTTATCAAATTGTACAAACATAGAACTTTGAAATAACAAACCAATAACGGTGATATAAACAACTGATATTTTCTCGCGCACTCGCTTTACGCCACGCGTTACATCTAAATTTTAATAAGGCTATTTTGTAATCTACGAGCCTTTAGTTTTAAATATTTTCAATTATCAAGTCAGAATATGATTTACAGTACACACCAGCAATAATCCGTCATATAATAAGCTTTGACACAAGGGTCTGGGCATAAGTTTTCGCATCTTAGAAGTAGTCATTTCCTTTCAAACTTTGGATCCAATCAGGAACGATATTGATGTTTTTTCAGCCGATTCCAATGAACAAACCAAACAGATCCATCAAAATATTCAAACTTTCTCGACAATCACTTTCATTGACAGCCCCACACCCGAAAACAGAATGCAAAATTAAATTTTCATTAATCAAATGCAGTTGCATTCCAATCAAGAGCATAAAAGTTTACTTGATTTTAGTGGGACGTAAGACTGGTCTATTAAAACGCAGTTGCTTTCCAATAAAGAAGAACAAAGTCGACTTGGTTTTTGGACAAAGTGTTGGTTTATAAATGACAGTTACAAGAATTTAAATGAATCTCACACAAAAACCTACTTGAATTCACGACGACATAGGTTTGGCGTTGTAACAACCAGTTGCATTCAAATAAAGTGCATAAAAGTTGAATTAACTTGAGGAGGAAAAAGTGTTTGCTTTGTATTCCAATAAAGGATCATTATAGTGGACTTGATTCTGTTGAGTTTCAACTGTTGAATGTGAAAGAGGATTTAGTCCATAGAACCTAATGAAAACTGCATTTAGAAATAGAAGGAACAAACAAACAATTCAGAAACTCTTTAGAATCAATAAAGATGGCCCGGTGATGAAGGATTTCCCCTTCTACAAAAGACCTTTTTTGGCTCCAACTTATTGAATTTGGCTCCCATCTTTTAAATTTGGCTCCAACTTTTTGAATTTGGCGCAAATGTTGGCACAAAGAAAATTTTAGCCAGAGATTACCCTCCTAAGAGCACATGGGGTTAAGAGCAGATAGGGTTGGTTTTACAAAACACATTTGCATTCCAATAAAGAGCAGAAAAGTCCAATTGATTTTAGGAGGACATAAGATTGGCCACCTTAAATGCCATAACACTCCAGAAAGCGACAATAAGTCGACTTTATTTAGGATGAGAAAGGGTTTGTTTTGTAATATGCATGTTTATTCTTTCTTCATAATGGTTTCCGACATTAAGCATATCAAAGATGTAATCATCAAACGTCTTAAATGCCGTATACTGTTGCTTTGGACTTTGACCATTCGAACATTTCCAAATATGTGAATGGATTAAAGGTCTGTATGAAGACAAAACATAGAAATGCTTGAAGTTTTGGGTTTCGACATTGCACAAATTTCGATTTCTTTCAGAATGGCCATGTAATGTCACCATACTTTGGAATTACTCACCAAGGACATTCGCCACAGCGGGATACCCCTTCGTACCCAAAACCCCACATGACTGCTACATCATCCTAGTGGCTCCTCCTAAAAAACGTGTAATTCTTACCGTCAAGGCCCTGTACGGCCACCATACCCTGTGTCACGACGAGAAATCGGGTTTATTCGTATACGGAGGCGTAGACGGACCATTACGGATCTGTAGAAATATTTCTGGTAACGGTTTGGATGTGCGCGGTGATGTTGATAGGAACTTGACAGTTATGATGGTCCAGGGCAAAAGTCGTTTTCTGGCAAGAATGACTTACCATTACAGTAAGCACATTGGTTATCGAACGTTAAGCCTGAGATCAGCTTATCTTTTACTAAGTATAAATGTGGCTACCACACGTCATTTTTTGTGGTCGGATGTCAACACTGTCTGTTCAGGTAAGCCTTTGTCCATTTCTTCATCGATATTAGATTTTTTTCAATATAACCAAGACATTGACGAAGAAATGAACAGAGGTCCTACCTGAATCGACAGTTTTTACATCCGACAAATACCCATTCAGATCACAAAAAGACATGTGCGGTAGCACAGTGAGTATATACACTTGCTGACCATTTATGTGAATGACAAATCAGTGATAGGAAGTATTTGAGTCTGAGATTATGAGATCGCTGAGTATGTACAATTCTAGCAAGGATTGTCACTGGTAAACATATATCAAGTTATTAGATATCGTATAATCCATATTTTAAAAAACGGTATGTTATACCCGAGATAGAGCTGCGGTTTCGGAACACAAGGGTCTTGGGTCCGAATCTTATGAGCAGTAGGATTCTTTATGCGACTTTTTGTTAATCCACATTTGTCGTGAGTACTTGCTGTGTATTCAGGAAGCAGAATTGAGAATAATTAATCTAAGTTGTAAGAACCTGTTTCACAATCGTTGTAAAATGAATAAGTCAAACTAAACTGGTCCTATGAAGCTCATCAAAGCAACAATGCTTTGGTTACTTTTCCTTTAAGAAAAGAGATTAGCCTGGTTCGGTCCTGAATCATAAAATCTACTTGGGTAGGGTTTGAGTCGAACACCAACCAATCACAGCCCACGAATATTGAGATCTGAGTGTGCATGCACGTTAACATGCCTTTGTCGTATCATGGCTACATGGGCAAATCAACCGTTTGGATATTAACAGCCAGTTAGAAAGGACGGGATTATAGTTTAAATCTGAATTTTTACAGAAACGATCGAGTATTGTGAAGGAGACCACTGTTTAAACGGCGGGACGTGTCGCTTGGCTGATGGTGAAACCACGTGTTACTGTGGGAAAGGTCACACGGGTCAAAGATGTGAAACGGAAGTAGACAACTGCTCCAGTCGGCCATGTTTATTTCACGGGCATTGTCTGAATAAACCGGAAAGGTACACGTGTGATTGCTTACCCGGAACAAAGGAGAAAGGGAACGAATTGCGAAGAATTTCTTGGAGAATGCTATAAAGCTCCTTGTAAAAACGGGACGTGCGTACCGAATTCATCGTTATCCGGTTACAGTTGCGCATGCGCTGATGGGTTTACCGGAAGCGACTGTGAATATGACATCAATGAGTGTTTCAGCTCGCCCTGCGTCAATGGAGAGTGTGTGGACGGTGTAAACGGATACAGGTGTGCATGCCTGGATGGATACACCGGAAGTAACTGTCAAATGAAAATCGGAAACGCCAACTGCAGCCCGTATGACTGCAAGTTCGGCACATGTGCACTTAACGATTCCGGTTCGTTCTGTCAATGTTTCCCCGGTTTTCGTGGCGCTTCTTGCGATATAAACATAAACGACTGTGAAAGCTCACCGTGTGCTCACGGAATCTGTATCGATTATGTGAACGCTTACGTTTGTAACTGCTCCAAAGGATACCAGGGAAGTCACTGCGATATTCTATCCGAAGACCCTTGCAAGGACGTTCAGTGTTTACACGGATATTGTTCAATAAACGATGACGGTCCCCGGTGTGTGTGTAGTCCTGGGTTCTCGGGCGAATTTTGTAATGAGACATCGGCTTCCACTGGTGTAGATACCATAACGACTTCAAATTTGACTCCTGAGACTACCAAGTCAATTACAAATACGTTGAATTCCGTTGTGGTGGGTACTATAGCGACTTCAAATTCAACTTCTAAGACAATCAAGAACACTGGAGCAACTGTCACAACTACATTACCTACTCATACAACTGACGCTGCAACAACTTCCACTCCTCATGATAATTTTGCAACACTGGCTGCATCTACTACTTCTATTGACAATGGAAAGGCTGGTAATGACGTTAAGCCTAGCATCGATAGTATTACTATAGTAACTAAGACGTCATCTGTGGACGTGACTACCATCTCTCCGAGTTTAAACACACATCACAATGAAGCTGGTTTAAAACCTGTCACAAGTAATGGTATACAAACTAAAAATGATAGCAAAATAAATCAGGTGAACGAAACAGGTACAGACAAGCAGACAACCGCTGGATACGAATCGTCGGTCGTTAATTCTACAATTGCGGACAATATTAAAGATACTTATGCAAGTAGACCGGGTACGTTAAAGAATGTAAACAGTTCTTCTGTCGATTTACATTCTGAAACATCAACCGCCTTAAGTATAAGCACTGATGGATCCATGATAGAGACAGGAGGTGTTAATACGAGTTACTTCCCTTCCAGCTACCTCACATATATTCAATCTACTATAATGGGTGGCTTAAATACACCAGACACACTTTCTGAGAATACACCACAACATTCGCACAGCCCTATCACAAACACAGGCCTAACAAAAGATTCTGTGAATTTCACTACGGGATCGGTGCTTAGAGTTACGGAAATGATAGATACTTCCAACTTCACGACAAAATTACCTACTGCAACAACCATGCCTCATGATGATATTGACACAATTCCACCGGAGTTGAAGAAAGAACAAGCTACACGTAGGAAAGTCTATGGAACAACGACAGTTGCTCTGGAGGGTCCTGCTTCAAAACATGGTAGTGATACTGTAACAAAAGACGCAGATAATGACAAACACAAAGTTGATTCGGGTGACGATAGATTAACACACGGTACGCACCTAGGTGTGTCCATGGAAACAACAGATAAATTTAACAGTTTGGTTACGGATGTGCCAACAGGAGAAGTATCGGTAACAGTTATGGAAAGTGTTGATATGTCATCCGATACGCGACCAACCCGGGAAAAAGCGCAAGAAACCACGATCGTTCCTTTCACCAGGTCGACTCAAATCATTGACTATACTCTGTCATCGCGAACTACTCCTAGTCTTGAAGGTAAGTTATTAAATCATCTCTCTCCTTTTCAATGCAAGTTTGACCCATGTTTGAGTAACATCTTTAGAATGTTTATGTGAATTTTGAAGTTTGTGCATTGTTTTAGAGAACAAACGTGTACATACACACTGTTTATCATCATGGACATTAAAGTCGACCTGTGAACGATAGTTTTTTTTTCCAAAACGTTCACGGAATAATTGTGCAAATTAGAAAATCCTAAACAGTGTTGTAGAGAACATGCAGGTATATAATTGACAGCACAAATGATTCGTGTTTTTAAGAAGTTTATTTGCTCGATTCGTTACAACTAATTTAAGAGGTGTTTTGGATCTTCTTACCAGTCTTGTGTTCAAAGTACTGATTCTGAAATCACAAGCATGCGATCCATTTGGGTTAAAGCCAATTAAAGAAAACCTCATTCAATATTTCAAACAATTCAAAACATTCAGAACATATACGTCATACATTATCTTAAAACAGGTCTCTAACTGTACTTCAGTTGACGATAAAATCGAAACAGACAATCACGTGATAACCGTGGAGTCCATTTTGATTGGTGCGTTAGCTGCTACCCTGCTGGCAGTGATTGGCGTTTCTGTAACATTGTTGTACAGGAGAAGTCGCAGGTAATATTGCGCATGCGTGATGCTCTGTGAACACATAACTTGAAGATAGTTGGCCTGTAACCTTTTCTGATGCTATGAAATTCTCGCTCTTTCTAGGATGGTTCAAAAATGATAATCAATAGTATATGACAAATTGAATAAAAGGTTTGAATAAAAAAAAATGAACAATGATAATTTTATCGTTTGATAATAAATAATATTTATATTACCTCTAAGATTATCATCACATTCATCATTTTCAACGACGTTATTTTCACCATCATCATGATGTTAAATATTATCATTTCGTAACATATTTTCTATCTTTACTATTATTGTCATCATAAGTGTCAGTGAAGTCGCCATCGTCTTTATCAACAACACAAACAAGCCAAAGACAGGTTGATTTTGTTAGCGCCATAACAAAACATAAAGCATGCCTAGAGAGGCAGTAATCCTTTACCAAACGCCAAATTTTCGAATGTCCAAAGTTGAAAATTTGCAGGCGACATTTCAAAATGTGATGAACATAAAAAAATAATTTTCTAATAGGGCAGAAATCATTGTGGGAAAGGGAGAAATTGCTCGTTAAAAGCAATTTCTCCTTGTCTTACAATGTTTCCAGAGTAGTCTGCAATAAACTTGTCAAATATCGTTATTGTTTGGTAATGGGTTAAACAAGAACCAACTTAAGCTCGTATAACTTCTCTATCCAGTGGCGCTGTTTACATTTCTGCCTCACTTCACGGACGAAAGCCGAGATATCCGGATGAAAGGACAGCACTCAGAAAGAGGCTGTCATCACGTGACATTTATTCGGAACTAAAAAACGAAGGGTATTGTACTGAGTTTTTTTCCGATGTATCCTAAACTTTCAAAACGCATCATATTTGAGCATGTGCAGGTACACATGTTTTAGTTTAAACTTATTTATTTTACATCTATTGTAATTAATCACTTTCGATTCTGCTTCCTGGAAACATAACCAGCACTCACGCCGAATGTGGATTACTGAAAATTCGCAAGACAGATCCCGCTACTCACGGGATTCGAAACCACGCCAATCGTGTACGGAGGCCGACCCTCTTCCTCGAAACCACACCCATCGTGTCCAGAGGCCGAATCTCTACCCCTGGGCCAATGTCTTCCACACATACAAATGTATTAAGGACATCACAACACATATGTAAATGGCAGCGTTTTTTACTATTCACTGGTCGGATGTGAGTGTGCTTTTCAGAGGTCTCTTTTCTCAGATCGTACACATACGTATGGTCATACACCAGTTTCTATTGAGATCTTGAATTCACATTGACTCAAATATTAAATCGGGTATTTCAAGACTATGTTGAGTGAAAATAGTGTTTTCTAACCTTAGCTATAAACATGTGCATAAACATCAAGTTGGACTATTAAACTCTCAAAAACTGTAATAAAATGGACACCCCAATCATCTCATTTGTTTTCTTTCTACGGAGCAAAGTGTACTAGTACCGTCCGAGAATAAGAGCACAAGCTGTCAAATCTGGCCGAGGTACCGGCATTTGTGTTACATCCCAAACGAATAGACATGCAATAGTCAATCAAAACAAACTTTGAGAGCATCACAGGACTGTCATCTATACAGGAAACAGTGTTCAATCAGGTCATCTTTTACTAGCAAAACTATACACCAGGGTACCGTTTTACTAAACAGTTTACGCTTAAGATTTGCGTAAGTCTAAAACAACATTTCCTCTTATTTCAATATTGGGTGCAGCAATATTGCAAAGTAACACATATTTGGAATCGTCTCTCCGAGACGCTTCCAATGGTGTGTCACATTGCAATATTGTGCTTTCATTGAAGATACTATCCATGTTTATCAATTATGACTTACGCAAACATTTTCCGTAATTTGTTTAGTAAAACGGGCCCCAGAAGTCGAAATTCAAAGTTTCTTAATGTGTCTACGACCCGGAAGTACTCCGTAACATAACGTGTATAAGACTTCTATCCCTGAGAATTTGATGAGACTAAATCGTTGTGCTTTGATCGGAAATGTAGTTCCTTTTACTGTCAAATTCCCAGTCTAAAGAACATGTACCCGATGTTAATCCCTTTCATAGAATGAGGAGTTTACTTTATTTTAAAATAAAATGTCTTCTAAGGATAAAATGACATCACAGATATATTTAGTTACATAAAACTAGATCTTGGATACAGTTATGACCCCCCTTTCATCTTCTTGGAAACATAGTACATTTATGTCGCAGAAAGTAAACAATTTTAACGATTTATTTGGTAAACAACCGTATCACTTTGAATCATTCACACGGGCTGTACTTGATAATAGCTGAAACGGCATGAAAACATACACAAAAAGAAACATACACCCTCCCGCTTTTCGGGCTTTAGAAAACACGTCATGAATTATGAAACCAATCAAGCCATGATTGTCCAATAACAACCAGTTGAATTCGTTTCGGGGTCACACTATCCCATCTTAAAATTCTTGCTAGCTTATGTGTTCGTGTGATTGGAGATTCAACACTGATTTTATCAATCTATAACTTATATGAAAGGAACAGTCCACAGTGAACACCGTGTTGACATGCATCTAACCCAAATATTTCCAAGACACTAACGAAGTGCACGCCGCTTTGGTACTAACGCTAAAACTATGAAACATTTCCTTGTCCATTGACTTTTCACATTGTCCTCTTAAATACACATCAAAGGAGAGGAGAACAAATAAATTACTGAAAAAAATATATGGAGTTCTTTTATTATGTTCATAAAAGTCATGAGAATTAGTTTATGAATGCATTGAGACCCTATTGAATAGACTCATTTAAAATAAGTTTTTTTGTGCTTGAAATATAGTTGGCTCCAATTCAATCATGTTAATCAACAACTTGTTTGTTTACATATTCAAAATAACGAATCTTGATAGGTCGGTTCAAAAATGTGTGTATCAACTGTCAAGGTCAGAGGTGAAGGATCAGGAAATCTGAATGATAAAACTTGCTAATCTGGGTTATTTCTGGTTTACTTTCACATGTAAGTTGTGCTGATGGTGTTATTTGGTGATAACTATTTGAATCTGTCCAAAAGTTTACCAAAAAATATAGTTTGATATAGCATAAATCTCCTTAAATGAGCCTTTAACCCTTAAAGTACTGGAACCGATCTCATGATTATGCAAACAGGCAAGATAACTAAATTGGCGGCTGGCTTGTGATCTTATCGGTTTGCTACTTTTTGGTAACTTTTCATATCAAAAGAATGCAGGTGTTTAAGGTTTTGGGAAGCATACGACACAGTTATCTATTATAAAAAAAGAAATACCCAGCACTCTAATGGGTTAAAGCGATGGTTATGTGTAGCTTGATTATAATTATTCTTTTTTCTTAACACAGGCGATTTCTTCACAACCCTACATATAGCCTTGAAAATCTATGCAGCCAGCACTCAGACACATCACGGTTCGTATGTGTACTTCGTTATATATCATTTCATTAGAAATAAATTTCAATATGATTATGTAAATAAAGTACACTTGTCTATAATGCAAAGTATGTACACAATGAATATACTATATATTGAATTATATCCTGTCCATGGATTCGTATATAAAAGGAACATTTCGAACAAACAAGTTAGCTGTGCTTCTTCACACGTACGACAATTTGAGGGCAAATATAAATGTTGAAAAAATAGTTTTTATATTGCAGAATAACACCTAGTGAAAAATAGCTACTGAAAGCAAAATTGATTCAGAATATTTCAGTATATCTAAGGATGTACAGATATCGAAATAAGTTTTTTACAAATTGTAAACAGGCTCGTGATACTTGGGTACGAACTTATTGTACTCCCAAAAGCTATTCGCATGGAACAGACTCTCTATTATGTATTCCAGAAAGAAATACGTGACGTCATCAGGCGATTCCTCTCCGGCGGAGAGTATAACAAGATCACAACCTAGTTCGTAAGTCACTTTGAGGGTTTAAAAAACAGTATTTCGTTCTTCATAACCTTCGTATCGAGTCCTATTCATATCATATTCCAGATATCTGTAAACCATGTAAACTACACACGTTGTTCTGTAAGGGGAGGTAACCCATAAGAGGAATAGGACACTGGGTGCCTATTTCAGATTCACACAGTTTAATGTCGCGCAACACTACATTGAACTACTAACAGTGGGTTTTCCTTTGGATTGACAAGTACTTAACACAATAGAATCGTGTTTTGTTTTTCTTTCAATATATTTAACATATTTTATTGCCAAACATTTTTACGGCGAGTCAAAAACACAACATATACAAGTTATGGCAAAGGGGTCTGGCCACAAGTTCTCGCAACATTAGATTTGGCCATTTCTGGTATCTATTCATTCCTTTTGTTTTATTTGATTTTCCATAGAACCAGCATTCGCACCGACAAGGAATTACACAGCAGGTTAGCTGAAAAACGGCGGGCAAAAATGGACATTGTCCCGGATGCACAAAAATGTGGACTACCTGATCATCGAAAACCTGAACAATCCAGTAGCCCAGTCAATCAAAATCCTACGCATTTCACAAGTTCAACCAATCAAAAAAGGGGACTATCAATTAAACCAGCCAATCGAAAACCAGAGTCAGCCATTTGTAAAGCAACTGGAAAACCAAGACCAAGCACCATATCAACCAGTGCAAAACCGGCGCAGGTAATAAATCCAATCGATCGAAAACCGGAAAATGTCACAAAATTAGCCAATCGGGAGACAGAACTAGTCACAAGTCCTTCTATTAAAAACCAGAGAATATTATAAATCCAGCCAATCAGCCACAAGGATATGTATCAACTTTAGCCAATCGGAAGACAGAACGAATAAGCAGTCAAGCCAATCAAAATTCACGACATTTCGACATTTCAGCCAATCAAAAAGTGGAACAAGCAATGAGGTCAGTAAATAGAAGGCTATATGTTTTTTTATCTATTTGTTCAACAGGAGGATTGGTCATTGACGTTAAATATTTTTGATAATAGCTCGAGGTAAATAATTGTTCTATAACATAATACTGTATGGGGCGCCATTAATATTTATTCATTTATATATTTAATTATATGGGGTTATCATCGCGTCAACATTATTTCAATTATGTTGCAATCCGCCACTCTTAATGAAAGACGAAGACCCCATTCACAACCGCCCACATGGGCTGCCATATATGGATTGGTTAATAAAAAATATCTGCAATCCATACAGTCCAAAGACTACATTTCATGAAAATCCAAATGCTATCACCAGGATTCGAACCCACGCGGAGATTGTCCATGTTATATCAAGGTCTGTACTGTAACCACTATGCCACAAAGGCCCCTTTATATGTTGAAAAGGTAACACTGGGAAGGTTATTAGGCAAGCCAGAATCACAACCTCAAGATCCCAGTATTCAAAGTAATGCTACCTATATTACAACAACTTTTTTTAAATAAAATACCAGTTTTAGATTTAAAAATGTCTAAAATCCCATATATTTTTTCTCAAAATTGGTTGCAATGATTGTTCACTAATGAAGAAAATCATATTTGAAATAAACTATGGGCAAGAAGCTGATTAGAAATGAACTAAACAGTTTGACTGGAGAACTTTGTATTGGCATGCTTTGATATTGGTTTGTTGTTATTAGGGGCTTTGTCTCATGATTTCTCTTCTTAAAAGCCAAAAGTTTTTCTTTTTTATATGGGTTTGACATCACATCAACATTATTTCAGTTATGTTGCGATGGCCGACTATTTATGATGGAGGAAGACCCCATACTCAACTGCCCACAAGGGCTGGTCAAGACGGGTAGAACCATCGGCATTCAGTAAGTCAGTCGGGAGACTGCCTCTCATGAAAATTCATATTCCTCTCAGGATATGAACCCACACGGAGAGGGGCCTTGTGATTTCAAGTTCTGTACTCTAACCACTAGGCCACGGAGGCCCCTAAAAGCCAAAAGTGCATTGAACCTATAAATCACTCATAAATGACATTTTAGTCTCAAATCAGCACGAAATATTATGTAACAACTAACAAAATTACCCTCAGGTCTGTTTGATAAACCCTGATTGACCTTATCAGCAATTCTTTTAAACCACTCATGAAAAGTTGTTTTTAGTCTTTATTCTTTTACAAACAAATGAAAACAATTAGCTCCAAAAAGGTTGTTACATTGCTCTCAACTAAGCTATTGCTGCATAGCTTCATGAAATATTGTTTAATTGGACAACAGACAACAAACTGGAAGGCTTTAAAATATCTTTACTTAAAACATGCTCCACAGAGTCCTTTATTTACATGGCTATTTACATCACGTCAACATTATTTCAGTTATGTTGCAATGCCAGACTCTTAATGATGGAGGAAGACCCCATACCAATAGAATACCAATTATCCGCCATTTCAACAACAGTTCTTTCCTCAGATTACTTTGTTCTTTCTCAGTTCATATTGGTTATGAAAGACTTAAGTAATCCAACAAAGGAAAGATATTCAAAATGGCGGATGATGGGCAGTCTACCTTATGGGTTAATAAACCAGGTAGACCCAGAAGCATTCCATAAGTCAGTCAGCAGACTGCAACCCATGAAAATTCCAAGTACAGTCACCAGTATTTGTACCCAAGTGTGTATCATGTTACAGTACCACTGTTGTACCGTTCTAAAGAAATTGACTTTCAACTTCCAACTTGTCTCACTTCTATGAACAAGCAGTTATATTGGTTTCTTTACAATCTCAATTCTACTCTTTGTTTGTTTCTATGGTGTTTAAATGGCATGTCAACACTTTTTCAGTCGTGTTACCGCTTTCCTAGATTCACCAATACTAGGCTAGGGCTCTTATTTGCCTTGCCAAAGTTCATTCCCACGAAATGAGGTGTCCGTGGGGCTCGAACCCAGTACCCCGAGCTCTAAGTCCGCCACCATAACCACTGAGCCATGCAGGACCCCTCCCTTTTGTAATCTATCATTCTGCACAAAGATAATCATATATGCAATAGACTTCTCACAAGTAAAGGGTTAGCCAATGTTTTTAAGTGTCAACCTTGTACAAACAAGAATTGTGCTAAGTACTGTTACTGTTATGCTTGTCGCAGCAAAACTGTGAGAAATTTAACGCTGTGTGACATGTTAACAATTTTTCATTTATTTTACGGCTTTCCTGGATCATACCAGTATAAAGGCAGGGCATTGTGTCTTTCCAAAGGACACTCTGACGAAAAAACCAGTGCCGCTGGTGATAATTGAACCCAGAGTCACAAGTCCAACACCTTATCAACTAGGTTTCACCAAGGCTTTTTTCCTTCAATTGTGTACCGGCCTAGGCCTGCTAATTTTGGGACATTGTATCAATGAAATTGTTGAATAAGGAAACCCAAAAGCTGGTTTGACTTTGAATTATGGGGAAAACTCATGTTTTTTTTTAAAGAAATTCCCAATTTTGAAGGTGCTTTTTATGGGCCCCCTGTTTTACAATGCAAAAAAGCCCTGCTGCAGAACTATTGTTTGGGATTATAGCTCATGAGCAAATCTTCAGCAAGGCAGAGTTTTCATCGCAACATAATATGAGACCACTGGAGCAACACTTTAATTTTCAACACGACCTTCACAACTTGTAGTACTTGATAAATGTAACATTAACCCATTACCAAATAATATCAACATTTTACCACTTTGTTGCAAATGAGTCAGGAAAACATTGTTGAAAAAGGAGCAATTTCTCCTTTTCCCACACTGTTTTTTGCACCATCAGAAGATTATTTTCAAATTTTCATCACATTTTGAAATGTCGTCTGCTAACTCTTTCAATTTGGGACAATCGGAAAATTTGGCTTTGGGTAAAGGGTTAACACTTTCACACATGTCATCACAAAGGCTTTTTAACGACAAAAAACACACTGTCATAAATGTACTTGAGCATAGATCTTGGATTCTGTGTGTATGTGGATTTGACCTCGCTTTTCTCCATCTGAAAAGCAAAGTAATGAGTTGATTTTGATTGGGGTTTAATGTAATTTTCAACAGTTTCTCAATTGCAACAACACACTGGTCAGTAGACATGGAAATTCCTCACCAAGGCAATGAAATGCCCTTTCAAAGTCTTTATCTTAACCCTTTATAAAACACCAATTTATCGACTGTCCCAAAGTGAAGAGATTTCTGATGACCTTTCAAATTGTAATGAAATTAAAAATTGTCTTCTGATAGAGTAGAAAACATTGTGGGAAAAGGAGAAACTGCTCATCATGAGCAATTTCTCCTTTTACCACAATGTTTTCCGAAGTTGTTTGCAACAAACTGGTCAAATGTCTTTATTCTTTTGTAATGGGTTAATATCAGCTCAATAGGAACCATATCATGTGTTATGATTAGAACATAAAATATCAACAACATGTAGTGATTATTTATTGATTTTTTTTCTTTTTTGAGTGATTTTGAATGCATACAGATTGTCAAAAACTTTCCCCAATGTTTCAAAAACTTTCCCCTTTCTCCTATTTCATTTGCGTTCATAAACACAATGTATAACATACCTTGAAAGCTTAGTTAAAACTTTAAATGGGGATTTTAACACCATGTCAACAATTTATAAGCCATGTTACGGCTTTCCTTGATTCAACAGCGCTAGGCTAGAGCTCTGAGGTGACACGAAATCAGAGGTGGCGGTGGGGCTTGAACTTGAGACCCCTGAGTTCAAAGTCCGTCACCCTTATCACTGGGGCCATTCTGGACCCCTTATGATACTGTCAATGAATGCAGTGATACATAAACATTGTTAAGCATTGGTGAATAAACATTTGACAGGGTCTTCCCCAAGAATTTTTCAGGGGATAGGGTGCTTGATGCAGGGAACGGGAGGTTCTGCATGATTGCAGGTACCCCCTTTCCCTGTCAATAACTTCCTAAATATGCATCCCAAAATAGTTAGTTACTAGGCACATATTTCAATTCAGAGACAAAAATCACTGTTTTTAAACCAAGTCAATTGTCAGAAATACAATGTCAGAAGCAAGAAGACTATCGCCTGCAGTACAAATTAAAGCACTGTGTACAAATCTTAAGCACAGTTGAATCAATTAAGGCGCTGGGGGATTGCTTATTCTAAAATCCAGGCGCTGAGGCCCTACAGCGTATACAAGGCCTGAGGAAGACCCTGTATGAACTTACCTCAAAAACAAATCCCGTCTGTTTAATGACCTCTTTCACTTCAGTATAACTGAGCTCTATAGACATTTCATTCGAGACATCGGCGTAGTGATACAGCAATGGACCTGTTGGAAGAATAGAGTACTTCGGTTGGACAGTTGTCAAAATGTAGTTCCTTGAAGCAGTTCATCAGGCTAGCATTTCACTATACATTCTATGCTAAGAATTTGTGCAAGTTTAAAACAACATTCCCTATTTTAATCTATGTAGTATTATAGGAAATAAAATGTTGAAATATAAACTTAAACTATTTCAGCAATATTGCAAAGTCACATAATTGCAATTATCTCTCAGATTTTGAGAACCCAGCTCAGTTTCAAAAAGAAGTTAGAAGAAAAATAGATTAACCTTTTTCACATAGTATTTGCTGTTTTGAGACATACTTTTTTATTAACTGAATCACTTTACAGTAATTTTGTATTTGGAAATTGAAAAAAATGGTCAGTTTTGTTGGTTGTGAACGGGTCTGTTTTACAGAACCAAACATGAAAGCAAATAAATCTGTGGTGTAAAGTAATGGGCTAATTGACTTACCTAGGTTGACCCAATATCCCCCAGGTTTTAATATTTTGTAAATTGTCTGGATATATTCTATGATATTGTGGGCGGTGTCGATGAAAAACACTGTTGCAATGCAATCCCAGGACTCTGAAAAATAGATAAATAGCGAATCAATATTTGGTGTCTTGAATTAGAAATGTTATCAATCCAGGCTTATGAATACTATCCAGTGAGCCGAAGGGGAATCAGATAATGATACAGCACCTAGTCTGATAACTTTTCTTATTCGAAGATACCAACTATCTATTCTATTCAACCTGTAACCATTATGGATTCTTATAAACAAACAAAAATTGAAAAATAAAATGCGCAAAGAAAGAAAACAAAATGGAAAACCGATATATAGTGACAGTCTAAAAGTAGAGAATGATGTATACATGACATCATAGCCATGAAATTCTCCTGACGTCGTCGTTTGGTTATATGCTATATGTATTGTGCTGTGTATAACACGGTGACAGGATAAAACCTGAACATTGCCACAATATTTATGACAGAAGAGTGTCAGCCTCTGGTACGAAAGGTTCCGGGTTTGATCCCCTTTAGCGGCGGGGTGAAAATACCGGCAATACAAATCAATATTGTACTGGTTATGTTCACAGGAAGCAGTCATCGAGAGGGAATATCATTAGGTTCAAGCTTCTGTCACAATTGATGTAAACAAAAAAACAAGTTAAAACTAAGCATTGTTATTTCACCCATTACCAATCAATAAGGACATTTTACCACTTTGTTGCAGACGACCATGGAAATCATTGAGGGAAAGGAAGAAATTGCTTGTAATGAGCAATTTCACCTTTTCCCTCAATGTTTTCTACCCTATCAGAATATTATCTTCCAATTTCATCATGTTTTGAAACGTCACCTGCAAACTCTTTCAATTTTGGACAGTCCTAAATTTTTGCATTTGGGTAAAGAATTAACTTCTACATTTTTATAACACACAAGGGAAATGCTGTTGCCAACTTCTAAACATCGAAGTTTTAAATGATGTCATAACCTTTGGGGAACATCATGACATTGTGACCCTTGTGAGACGTGATTTAGAACCTTGACTATGATGCCAACATTAACCTTATGTACTTTATTGAGTTAATATATATATATCAGTAAAAAACGCTAAGTGAAGACAAACTCTTCATGATAATCCTTGAAGAAAAGGAGTTTTACCCCTCAAAACATCAAATAAAATATAATTGTGTACAATCTTACCTGGTTCGTTGTAGATCTCCAAGAAATCACCAGCTGCCATTGAAAAATTTGAATTTTCTGGTAGTTCAGACGGATTTGTATCGGGGAATGTGATTGGCTGCAGCTGATCCTCACTGTGCATGTTATTGGTCCATTGATGTATCCATGGAAACAGCGTATGTGTGTTGACCTCCTTGCATCTGTGAAAATGAGGAATCCTCGTCAAAACAAAGTTGTCATGTTTTTCATCCTAGGAGATAGGGTATTTTTGACATTGTGTTTTAATGCTAGACTGGTCAACCCGGGTTTGATTCCTGGTGGTGATCAATTATTTCACTGTAAAGTGTCCTTCGGCAAAACATATTTTTGTGGGCAACAGTGCTGCATCAACCTCTTGCACTTTAGGTTCAAATCCCTGTTAGGCGAGATGAAAATTGGCCACAAATCGGCTAGAGTACAGGTGAAGTATCCAGGAAGCAGTCATTGAGAGTGAATTTAATAAGCTTCAAGCTTCCTTCACAACTGATGTAAAATAAATAAGTTTACACTAAAACACATTTCCTAGCCTTGTGTTAGTACGTTATACAGGGAAAAAGAACTACAACGTTCAAGTCAGAGCCCTGTACATTAATGGAAAATAAACTTGCTGCAAAGGGTTTTCCTTAATGAATGCAGGGCAAAAACATGTTAAGCTCTGAAACAATAACGCTTTGAAAACCACAAATAAATCAATGCCGTACATCGGTAAATGAGAGGTTTGGAGAGACTGTGATTTTACTAATTACCATAATTGTCATAACTGCTGGGTCATTATCTTTACAAAAAAACTTTTATTTCAAAAGTAATACATGTATGTAAAAACAAAGGTTATATTGTATATATCCTATAATTAAATACTTATTGAAACTAGCAGAAAAAATACAATTTACGACAAGTCTCTGTTTCGTAAAATTTACTTTTGATATCAAACTGGCTTACTTGAGTAATTGTACCTAAAGCCAACCATGAAAATATGATAAAAATTGGCCATACTTGTTTAAGACGAAATTTGAAGAGACCAGCATGTGTAAACTCCATTCATTTCCCTGGCAGCTGTACCCCCGTCTTGCCAGCTCGAACGCTAGTCTTCCCAGACCTGCGCCAGGAACCAGAATATACACCGAGGAGGGCTCACTGCGAAAAAACACATAGCTCGTAATTTTACCCAACATGGGAATTATTGTAGGAAAGCACCAGCAGACAGAAAATCAAAAACATGAAATAAATACTTTACCCTTAGAATGCTGGTTAATCTCCCTTCCAAAACCTTAAACATAGATCTGCTTAATTTTGATGAGGAAAGATACTTAGAGTAGCAAACAGGTAAGATCACAGGCCAGTCGCCAATTTACTTAGCCATGAATTTGGTTCCAGCACTGTAAGGGTTAATTCTCTTATTTGATAACAAGTTTGTCTTTACAGAAACTATTGTGAAAAAAGGATAAAATGCTCCCAAACAAAAATAAACCAGGAAACATATCATTTATGAATAAACCTAAATAATATTTTCGAGAGAGTTATAAAAGAAAAGCAAGAAAATAAAATGTGGAGAAGAAAAATCAGGGTTTTCCATTGACCCCTTGATTTATGCAAAATTGGTGGAATTTTGAACCCTCATGTCAAACTCCTCACAGTAATCTCCCCTTGCTATGCTGCATCAATCACTGCCACCACAAGATTTTCATCCAAGTTTTACCTGATATAGTAGTTAATTTAGTAATAACCTCTTCTTGTCTTTATTCCTGACCAGTCAAATTGAAATTGCTTTCTTTGCAAATAAAGGACAAATTTTTGGGTGTCGCCGCCATCTTTAAACGCCACTTTTTTTCCTTACTGATGGTCATGTGACATTTGTGATGGCAGTAATGAATCCCATAAAGGGAGATCACTTCGGGGAGTTTGCCCTCATGTATGAAATTGTGAAGGAAAAGCAATGATCTTTGGGGGTCATATCCTGACATTTGGCATCATTTACTACATACACTTCTTCGAGAAAGTGAAGTCTTTGACATTGGGAATTGTTACTGTATATAGATATAATTTGTATTTTCTTTACCACTTTCTTTACTCAGCAGGAAATCCTGACTCTATCTCCTTAATTTGGCCATCATTAACTACTACATATATCGATAGACATAAGTTGTATTTTCTTTACCACTTCTCGGCAGGAAATCACGACTCTATCTCCTTAATTTGGGCATCATTAACTATTACATATATCGATAGACATAAGTTGTATTTTCTTTACCACTTCTCGGCAGGAAATCACGACTCTATCTCCTTAATTTGGCCATCATTAACTACTACATATATCGATAGACATAAGTTGTATTTTCTTTACCACTTCTCGGCAGGAAATCGTGACTCTATCTCCTTAATTTGGGCATCATTAACTATTACATATATCGATAGACATAAGTTGTATTTTCTTTACCACTTCTTGGCAGGAAATCACGACTCTTTCTCCTTAATTTGGGCATCATTAACTACTACATACAGTCAAACTTGCGTTAAGAGGCCAGCCTATGGGACAGAGTAAATTGGCTGTTTAACACAAATTGATTTACACTATAAATCTAACAATTGGACTTTCTGTAGTGGCTGTTTAAGGCAGGTTGGCTGCTTAAAAGGGTGGTTGCTTAACATAAGTTAGACTGTATATCGATAGACATAAGTTGTATTTTCTTTACCACTTCTCGGCAGGAAATCGGGACTCTATCTCCTTAATGACAGGATCGTAACAAGATTCCCTCTCGTGCTTCCCGTCCTCACTCCAGTCACGCACAAACTGTTTGAGTGTTGTTTTCACCTTGTCCATATCCATCACTCTTGGTATACTCGCCTTGGTCTTCTCCTCACCCTAAGAACAACATGATGTTTAAGTTAGTTTAAACTTATTTATTTTACATCGATTGTAATGGAAGCTTGAAACTTATTTAATTCACTTCCTGTATACTACACCAGTACTTGGGCAGATTTGTGGGTAAGCCCTGGCAATTTTTACCTTGCCAAACAGGGAGTCGAATCTTGGACCCTCGTACAAGAGGCAAACACTCTACCTCCCCACCACTGTCGCCCATGACGTTTGTTAACCCTTTACCTAACGACAAATTTTTGACAGTCCCAAATTGAAAGAGTTTCCAGACGACATTTCAATTTTTTTGTAATTGAAAAATAATCTTCAGATAGGGCAAATAACATTGTGGGGAAAGGAGAAATGTCTCCTTTTCCTTAATGAATTATAGAGCCGTCTGCAACAAACTGGTCAAATGTCGTTAAGATCCCGACCTGTAATATAGTCCTTTTAAAGATTTTATTTTGTAAACTATGATTTTCTCTTGTGTAAAATGATCAAAAAGGGTAAGAGCCTCTAAGATCCAGACAAGAAAACATGTTTGACACTAGATTAGCTAGTAGCGTCGGAGGGCATTCATATAACTATTAGTGAAAAGTCATTTTTAATTGATCCATTGTTAATTGAAAGGCCTGGCCAAACAGGTAGCCTAGCTGTGGTTCAGTTTAAACTTATCTTCTTTACTTAGATTGTGACAGATTCTTGAAGCTTATTCAATTTACTATTGATGACTGCTTCCAGGATATCATTGTCGCATACCTAAAGTTTTAATCCTAAGCCACTATTAGTGTTGAACACTGTAATTTGCGATTTGTTAAGGCTGATTCATCTTAAGTTAAGTTCAAACCCCCTTTTTTTTTAAATCATTATGAAACAAGTTCTTACAACTTTACTTAAATCAATCACTCTCGATTCTACTTCCTGGATACACAACCAGTACTCAAACCAAAAGTGGATTAACGAAAGGTCTCTAGGTGTACTCCTCTGGACACCTGCGAGGGTTCAGTGCATTGACATTACTTTAGTCTTGCACTGGAACCTCGCAGTGGTCCTCCAATTATTGACACATACACTTACCTACCTCTTCTAAGTCAATGTTGTCCTTGTTTTCAAACATATACTCTGCAGACTGTACCATGGATCGTATGACATCATAGTTCTTTTCAATTCTGTCTCTAGAAGAACAAAGACTTTCTTTTTGAATTCAAGTATACATGGGTTTTACCATGCATCATATTTCAGTTATAAGTTGTGACGCCTGACTCTTAATGATGGAGGAAGACACCCACCCCTCCCAAATACTCAACTGTCCATGATAAGGACTGGACAAAGGGGGTAGAAGTATTGGAATTCCTAAGTAAGTCAGGCAAATCCATATCTCTCACCGGGATTTGAACCCACACAGAGAGGGGCCATGGGAATTTCAAGTTCTAGGGCCCGTTTTACTAAACAGTTTACGCTTAAGATTTGCGCAAGTCTAAAACAACAAGTCCTTTTATTTCAATATTTGGCAAAGCAATATTGCAAAGTAACACATCATTGGAAGCGTCTCTTACAACTAGGCCATGGAGGCACCTTTTCGTTTTGTGAGTGGTAGAATGTTTCATCAGTCTCTCACCACTGATCAAATTGTGTTCATTTGGGAGAGCAGTCAGCCACTTTCACTGATTGTTTTGCAGATTCACATGAGGAAATACTGGAAAAGTGCACTGATCATCGCAATATGACGGAAATACTGTTGAGAAACACGGAAAAAAAACTTAACAACCAATTAACATCACAAAGGCGACAGTGTTGCAGTGGTTCAGCACCAGGCCCTGGTACCAAGGGTCCTGGGTTTGATCACTGTCAGCGCTGAGGTGAAAATAACGGAAAAAGCATACAAATCAGCTAGAGTACTGGTTTAGTATCCATGAAGCAGTCATCGACAGTTAATTCATCATGCGATAACCTTTCCTCACAATCAAAGTTAAGTATATAAGGTTAAACTAAGATCAAAGAGACACACGTAACTTTATAATCTGATCTTGTGGTACCATTAACATTCCTATTCATATGCATGGCCAATGGTCTACCAAACCTGGCTCTTGCTGTTGTTTTATGCGACCACTCTTCATTTGAATGGTTATCTAACTCAGTGAAGGAAATCTTAATGCACCTAAGGGATAATTTTTAGCGGTACCATGGTTCATACGAGTAACATGGCCTCTGACAGAAAATTGCTACCCGTCCCAGCTCTACCTAGACACTTAATATAACCTACTAATGCGAAAATAAAGATATAGTGAATAGATGGTTGGTGTCGTGAATCGGAAATGATATCGGGCAAGTCGTAGGAATATTATCCGGTGAGCCGAAGGCTCCATGGATTATTATTAACAAAAAACTGAAAACAAAATACAAAATAAAGGAAACAAAAGACAGAAAACAAGTAGAGAATGATGCACACATGACGTCATATGCCATGACGTATATATGACGTCATTATTTCGCACGTGAATGTGTGATATATGGTTAGTGCCGGATATCACAAATGTTATACGGCACCCTGTTATCGTTCCGTTCATTGCCCTGGTGACAGGATAAATGGAAATCCTCCTCTTACCTAAAATTCTGAATGGGAATACATGAACTTCTATGATCTGAAACTTTTAAAGTTCTCTCCCTTATTTTGTCTGAATGGGAAAACTATTCACTCAACTGTTTTAAGTACCCTACCTTATTTTGTCGAGGTTGTCCGAGAACCGTGGGATCATTTTCTTGTGAGCGTCAGGTAAATCATTGTAATTTTTGTCAGCAACGTCAACTCTCCGTAAAGCATGTGTTCTGTAAACATGCAGAACAAGAAAATCAACTAAGACAAACAAAGTCATTACCAAACAATAACGACATTTAACCACTTTGTTGCAGACAACTCTTGAAGACATTGTGGGAAAAGGAGAAATTGCTCATCACGAGCAATTTTTCCCACAATGTTTTCTGGCCTATCAGATGAATATTCTTCAATTTCATCACATTTTGAAATCTTGTCTGCAAACTCTTTCAATTTTGGAAAGTCGAGAATTAAGTGTTTGGTAACTTTTAGGGTTGAAGCCCAAAAAAATTAACTAATGTAAATTGAGTAATATATAATAAAACTGCATGTTAAAACTATATGATCATGACTTTAAAACACCTACTTGTTCATAATTGATGTTTCAAAGGCAAATTTTACAAATTGTTTGATCCATCAACTAACTTGACAACTTTGTTTACATTTTTTAAAGATCTATCAAAAATTACCAAACCATGCTCAAATAAAAAAATTCCCTACACGTGGACTGTGATTCAAATCAAAATGCTTATCATGTTGTGTCTTGTGGCAATTTATGCAACTCAATGGTGGTATGTTACTTTATTTCATGTACAATTGTCTTGTCCATTGACTTTGAATGGCAAGTTTGTGTTTTTAATCCGAAAATATGAATTTGGTTAATATTCAACACTAATTTGGTCCTTGGAAATTGTGACGTTAGATTGCCCCATCAGAAAATAAAAGGCAATCTTCACTTCAAATATTTTTTACTAATGAAAACGGATACTTGAAAAGCTTGATTATTGCAGTCTTATATATTGTTATCGTTTTTCCACAGGGCAAGCGGTCTAACAAGCTTATAAATTTCATAGGTTCGAGGACAAAATTGGCAGTCTTGAAAATAATCTACAGGAAAATTGCGTTGTATTTTCCAATGGGAAAATCTAACATCAAAATTTTTAAGGATCTAATTAGTGTCAGACTTTTCATATACTTATTTTCGGATTTAAAGCACAAAATAGCCATTCAAAGTCAATTGATAAGACAAGATATGTTAAAAGAACCTACATAACTCTAAAATAATGGCATCAGTTGCTGTTTAACAATTAAAAATAGTGTCAATTAAACAGTTCTTACAAAGTAAATATGCAGAACACCAACATGTTATGTGTATGGATCAATTAAGAAAGGATTAAATTATAACTGTGAGTAGATTCATTCAATATTTTACTGTAATAATTGAAATATCAGTGTAGAAACATTGAGACAAAAAAGAAATTGTCAGAAAGTTTGACATGACGCGAGATATTTGCCTGATGCAAAATTTTCTCAATATTTCCCGATTGAGTCAAATTAGTTTGACAATTGGGACTCTCAGACCGTCCCTTTTAGCAATTCTGCTTCACGTCAAGTAATTTTGACCAGGGTGGATTCTAACTTATAAGTAATACATTACACTGAATAACATCAAACCGCCCAGCACTGTCAGAATTTTGAATATAACTGCCAGACCGAGCATTATTGAGTACGAACAGCGGTCCCGATTCACGTGAACACATGATTTTGCTGAATAAAGACAAGTGGTTCCCTCTATTTACCGGTAATATTTAAACGCGTTGATGATCCTCAGAAAGTGCTGCCGCTCTTCCTCGTTATCGACGGATTCATCGTAAGGACAGTCGTCGGAAAGTTCTGTCGGGGAAGACTTGTTTTCCATTTTGGATTTTGTTATAGAAAAGTTACTTCCCTTGATCTGAAGCTGATATATGCCGGGACCATCCGGGTAACAGTTCTTCTTGATGGTCGAGTAAAATCATCTCAGCAACAACCCATCCATCACAAAGTTTTCTTCCGTAACCTTACCACATGAACGATGGTCTACGGTCGGCAACTTACGCAAAAATAGGGAAGACGAAGGAGGTACTCCGGATGAAATGGAATAAGCCAATGGATTCGATTATCCATAAGAATTCGCGCATGCGTTAAACATTAAACTTTTTCATTATCTGCCATCTTGGATTTTAAGCTCTGGCCCGCTTCGATTCAAAATATGCTGATAATCCATCCTCTGTTTGGTTTTTGGGGACAACATGTCGCTAAGTATTGTCATTTTTCATAGCATTGGTCTTGTGTAGTCGAGTTCGCTGTATTTGCATTGCCGAGGCCGTGTTCATGGTAGGGCAAATATTATCAATTGCGAATCTTTCACTGAAAGTTTCAGGATTTAAACTCGGGGAAAATTCGGCTCTCAAATTGAACTCATTGATAACCATTGTATTTTGATTTCCCATGATTTTGTTTCAACAACAGTAATATAAGACCTTTGCTCACTTTGGATGACATTGTTGAATTTAAAGTAAACATAAAACGGATAGGTACGGTATTCGGATAAGCTCTACAACATAACCTTGTTTTGTCTGGGTGTTTTTTCCCATAAATTTCCAAGACTCAGTCTTGAGTGTTATAGTTTATGACGTTCCATGGATGACCTACCAGTATAAGGCAAAGAAATGTGCCTTGCCCATGGACAACCCACAGTGAAATAGATCATGATACTGTGACGGTAATAGGGTTTATGTATAATTACCACTTCTACAGTCTCGCTGTGGAAGCCGGCTTTTATGGGTGATTCGGTAGAGTGGTTTGCTTTCTCTCGTAGTTAAGCAACGTACTAAGTGGTTAGTGCCTGGATGGGTGAACCACGTCGGCTTAACTCTGAGAGGGACCCGATACACATTACAGAATTGGTGGCAGCGGTGGGATGTGGTTTGATATCACCATCATTCCCGTACCCTTAATAGTTTGTCGCATGTTCTCGATCCTTGTTTCTGCTATGTAGCAGTGTTTATAGCGGCAGTAGTACCTACTTGAACCGTAAAAAAGTCGGTAACTGTCCATGCATGTCTTTGTGACATTTGTGACTTCGGGACGAAGTCAAGAGAAAGGTGGGAGAAATGTGACGGTAATAGGGTTTATGTATAATTACCACTTCTACAGTCTCGCTGTGGAAGCCGGCTTTTATAGGTGATTCGGTAGAGTGGTTGGCTTTCTCTCGAAGTTAAGCAACGTACTAAGTGGTTAGTACCTGGATGGGTGACCCACGATGGCTTTACTCCGAGAGGGACCCGATACACGTTACAATACATGTGTAATAGATGGCTGTCTTTGTGGATCAAACCTGGTGTAGCTTAGATTGTCAGCGCAATGTAAGGCTGTCTGTAGTTCTCGATGCTAACCATTAAACCACCGAGGATCCTTTTGACTTTTATTAGTTTTCAGGGCTTTAATCAATATTTTACTAAAATGCATACTAGTTTCACAATAATCAGTGTAGGGCACATACTAGTCCAGATAACTGGTCTCGAAGGCTATTGCTATTTTGACTGACGCCTTTGAAGCACAATAAATATCCAAATGATGAAAAAAGTTTCGTTTACGGATCATTATTGAGAATAGCGCACATACATTTAACCACATCAAGATTTACAATGGCAGGTACCAATTGAGCAGAATTGGCAGGTAGTAAGATTACCATCACCCACATTTTTATCCTAAGTTTATATTAATTATGAAATGTAATACTACAGCTCTTTGCTTCCTTGCTGATAATTTGCGTTGTGGCGGATAGGTTGTTAGTCAGAAATTACAATAATTTGCATAAAACATGCCACACCCTGTTTCGACTGTTTGCCTCCAGAAATATTTTAGTTTATAGCATTATTCTCTATCGAGAAATTGAAAATGGTTTGGATGTTCCACTTCTGACTTTTGAATCAAACATGTACAGAACATTCCAATGCTTATGGTGATGTTGGATATCAATCCAATTCCATGTTTCCCGAAATAAGGTCTCAATAATTGGTTGTAACATTTGAAGGTATCATTAGAAGGAGGCCAAACACTTGCCTCTGTCTCAGCTCAGTTAACTTGGTAACAAGCCAAGACTTTCTCGGCTATAAAGGCAGAATCATCTTCACCTGAGGTAATACTGTCAGTCAATCTGTCTCTCAATAAAAAGTCCTATTTGGAGCGGTTACCCAGGGGGAGGGGGATGTACAGAACTAACTCCCATTTAAAGTCCAATTTCTGATAATCATCTGTAGCCTTATTTATTGATGGGTTTTCAGACATTGCAAAAATGCAGCGCAGGGGTTTAATTAAGATTGTTGTTGGAAGGGTGACTTTCAAAAAGTAAGCAGGGGTTTTGGGGACCTCATCAGTAGATTTATGAAAAACTGAGTTAAGTCGCCAGTGAAAATACAGGCCCCCAGCTGTTAATGAAACCTCTGGCAGTTGAAGAGAAAAAAAAATACTTTCAAGAAAAATCACTTACTGTAGGTCTTTTTCATAACGGGCCTATAAAAAGCACCCTCCCAATTGAAAATTTCTTTAAAATCATGCTGTTTTCCCCAAAATTCAATCTCACACCAGCTATTTGCTTTCCTAATTTAGCCGTTTCATCGATAAAATTTCCCAAAATTAACAGGCCTAGGCCTCTTCCAAATTCATGGAAAAGAGGCCCTGGACTGAAATCATCTCCCAGCTGTCCTGAAGGTCTCCCTCCAAGGGAAGGACTTGATGAAAAAGTAATCCATTGACTCAAATTGTTTAAAGGCCCATTAAAGGAGATAAATGCTATATCAAACTATATAATTTGGTATTTTTTAGAGTGATTCAAATAGTTATCCACAAAAAACACCATCAGAACAACTAAAATGTGAAATTAACCAGAAATAACTTAGATTAGCAAGTTTTATAACACAGATTTCCTGATTTTTCACCTCTGACCTTGACAGTTGATACACACATTTTTGAACCAACTAATCAGAATTCGTTATTTTCAATATGTAAACAAACAGGTTGGTGATAAACATTATTGAATTGGAGACAACTATATTTCGAGCACAAAATAACTTATTTTAAATGAGTCTATTTAATAGGGTCTCAATGCATTCTTAAACTAATTATCATGACTTTTATGAATATAATAAAATAACTCCATAAATCTTTTCACTATTTTATTTGTTCTCCTCTCCTTTGATGTGCCTTTAATATCTGCTGTAACTACGTCGACTAAGATGGTATAAAAAGTTGAGAAGAGACACAGCAAAAACTCTACTCCTAGTGCAAAAAGACTTCAATAATTAATAATTCATCAACTGTCGATAATGGCAAAGCTGTGATTAGCTCGCACGCAGTATTACATTATATACATGAGTGTTTTTCTGTTGACCAATCAAATTTCTGTTGTTATTCTATATAACTAATTTTACTAAGCCTCACAAATTCAGGCCAATTCTAGAAGTGAGTTTCATACAGAGCTACATTGTCATAATACTGAGGTAAAACTGTTGTCTCAGCGAGGACCTTCCTACTTGTGCCAAACATAGAGAAATGAAAGGATTTGAAATTGACCTCACTACTGATGTGACTTGAACCAACGACCTTTGTGTCCCTTTATATGATTGTTGCATCTTGTTTTTTTCTGCATATTTCTCTGATATATCAGAGAAGTATTGCCATAATTGGCACTAAATCTAGTGACTGGAACTTATAACCACATACATACTACCCTATTACTCTGCTAAATTAGGTGGGGACATGTGTGGTTTAAGTGATGGTTTTATTGTTCATGGGTCCCAGGTTTGAGACTCAGTTCAGGACATTTTAGAGTCTCGGCCTTATGCTGGTTGATCCAAGGAAAACTGTAATTTAATTGAAAAATAGTTGGCACTGCTTTAAACCATATACCAAAACAAACTGATATACAAAATGACTCACAGACATTACCCTTCCATCTGTTTAACTTAAGTAGACTGAATATTTTATAGATATTTGCTATTAACCTTAATGATGGAAAGAAAGAAATTTGTCATTTTGTACTACTCTCAAAATCCCGAGCACTACATCAAGTTTAATCTTCAGTTTTTGACAATCTTACAGCTATAGCACTGTAGCAGTTCACTTTTTCACACCCGCACAGTAATGTATTTATAGGCGTGATGGACTCTTACATTGAAAAGATAAGACTGCTTAGTATGGATCAACATTGGAATACATGCCAAAACTTTCTATAGCTTGACACCAACACTACCAGAGATGTCAAATATAAATGACAAAATATTCAAGATTGATAAGCTGTTGTCCTGCTTTTCTTTTTTCTGTTTATTATTTAAGCAAAAGTAATGCTTGAAGATTACATCAGTAGACTCCATAGCTTTTATGGTAAATCCATATTGACTGTTTTAGCTATTTTCTATCAGACTTTATGTTTATGCCATTTCTGCAATCTGAGTATGACATGTATACATTAGTGCAGCATACATGTAGTCTTTGGAGCAGCCAAGATTTGGAAGGTATATTTTTCCATTTATTAACCATTTCCTTTATCTAGAATACTTCCACAATTGCTTCATATTATTATAAGCAGCAGCAGATGACATTAATTTTGTAATGTATGATAAAAAAGAATTGCTAAATTATAACCCTATCTTGTCATGATGATCTGGCAATAGTAGGTTACACATATTGCTTTTTCTTTTACAACTATGTGTTACTACAAAATGATCATGTAAAAGTTTTCCATGAATATTTGTTATTATCTACTTCTAGGCTTCCAAGCATATAACTGTCAAGCCTTGGTGTCCATTTGGTTTTGATAAGAAATGATGTTACAGTGAGATATTTCTAGAAATGGTGAACACAGGGTGAGTGTTAGTTTCCTTAAGGAAAGTAAAATGGGAGATTGAATGCAATTTAAAGATTTCACTCTCATTGAATTTGTGCTACTATTATTCTCTGTATAATTTAGATTGTCATGAAATATCTTTATTTCAAAGAAGTGGAGAAAGATCTATCATCTTATCCTGGCTTAAATAGGAGTCTGGTATGCTCAGTTGATAGCATGTTTTCATTTGACTACAAGGGCCCTGGGTTTGAGAACAACCTCACCCTCAGCCAATATTCTCTCAGATTTTAATGAAGGCAATGCAACATGATTTATTTGACTCACTACAGATAGAATTTGTCCATGTGGGAAAGAGGGGCCTGCTTCTCCTGCATGGCTCAATCAGTGGTTAAGATGGCAGATTTAGAACTCAGGGTACCTGGGTTGGGTCTGAGTCCCAATGACACCTCTGGTTTCTCGGGCATGACCTTTGCCAAGTCACTTCAGAGTCATAACCTAGTACTGGTGGATCCAGGAAAGTCGTTACATAACTGAAAAATTGTTGATATGGTGTTAAATACCATACAAACACTTTGTGTGGAAAAACAGAAAGCTGCCAAAGAATATTATGAAGTTTTGATAAGGAAGTTCCAGGAACATGGATAATTTCATTTTATGTCACACTCTGACTGAAATACTGTTAAAACCCAATCCAACTAAAAACCACACAATCATAAAGAATTTTTGGCCATATGACATTGTCCAATTTTGATATCCATGAAGATTGCTGCAACATTTGCAAAATAATTTTAAGGCTTGTTTTAATACAATTTTTCTTTTAACCTGTCATTTCATTCTTTTGGTAGTCTAAAGTTTTATGCAGATATCATCCAGGTAACTATGTAAGCTGAAGCAGCAGTGGGGTTTGGTAGAAAAACCAGCAACAAGGACTGTATATGTAGCAGGATAACAGATATTGTCAAGTTTTTTATTCATAGCAACATAGAGGTTTGCAGACATAAACACATTGTCTGGGTTTTTTATCATTGAAGGAAAACAACACATTTATTAATTTTTACCAATTGATTTACCATGCTGTAAATACAAATATTTACAGCTGCTTTTGCAATAACTCACAAAATGTGGTTTTAGCTTCCCTTTAAACATGGTTTCTACTTTTACCACATTTTTAGAATGAAGTTACCATTCAAAGTCAGGGCTGGGTTAAACCCTGCCAGTGATTGTTCATAAAACCTTGGGTAAAAGCAGCTTTTCTTTATATCAATAGCCATAACATTTTAATCTTAGATCTAAAATTGCCATTATTCGGCATTATATTCATGCACTATTCCTTCCTCCTTCAAAATCATGTATGAGGGTTCGATTCCCTCCCCAGGCTACATAAATGTTGGTGCAAAAGGGACAGATTGCCTGGTGGTCCCACATGGTTTGAAGAGGAGAAAATATTTGGAAAAGAAAGTGTGAAAAAATGAGATGATGTTGAGTGTTTCTTTAAAGCAACTCTGAACTTTATCACATTTACCATGAGATGTTCTTTATTTTTTGCAAAAGTCAGTCAAATTTATATCAAAACAATATATGGAAGATATTTGGAAAAGAAAGTGTGAATAAATGAGATGATGTTGAGTGTTTCTTTAAAGCAACTCTGAACTTTATCACATTTACCATGAGATGTTCTTTATTTTTTACAAAAGTCAGTCAAATTTATAACAAAACAATATAATGTAGGGAGGAAAAGACTGTGTATATTGAAGTTAGATTGTGGTTTGTGACAATGGTTTGGATGTTGCAAAATATATAGCAGATGACCTTTAATGAAAAAGAAAATGAATGTACATGTGTGTACTCTTCACTCTATCAAATATCATCCAGGTGTCCATTTTCACATGATCAAGTGCATATTCCTATAATTGAGTGGTATATAATATATGATATCATTTAAGTGTTACTATGTATTTTGCAACTATAAAACGTTAATAATGTGTCTTTAAGATTTCTTTTGATGTCTTCAGTGCATAAATAATGTTTTCTTGCACAAAATTGAAAGTAGGAAACATTCAAGTAGATGTGTGTTGCTTGTTGCTGTTATGTAGTTACATATTTTCAAGATCAATTTTTTTTATGAATAATTAAGCTTTATAACATAAACATCTTTTTGCCAAATGTAGTTCCTATAGCACAGCAAGTTGACACTTTATTCATTTTCTATTGCAGAATGCTATGATAATATAAATGGGGTTCAAGCCATCTGCCAGAAAATTCAAACATATGAAGCATAGGGGAAATGTCTTCAAAACATTCTAGGGAACCAATAAGTCAATGGCACAGTTATGATATTCCAGACTATATATGGAAACAGTTTAAGTTAGCCAACCTATCTACATATTGTAAAAACTGTGTTAAAAGATCACAAGGTGTTTGGTCACTACATTAGTCTGACCATGGTGTTTGGTCATTTATTTGTCTATGTGTCTTTGTGTACTCGGATTTGTCTTTAAAATGATGCACTAATTAGCAGATAAATGTAGCTTGAAAGAATGATAGGCAGAGGTCCAATGTGAGTCTATTATAGGTCCTCCCTCGCGTCCGTCCGCCGCCCGCCCGTCCGTCCATCCATCCATCCATCCATCCATCCATCCATCCATCCATCCATCCATCCATCCATCCATCCATCCATCCATCCATCCATCCATCCATCGGTGGTCCGATATTGACTCGTCAAACCAAAAGAAACGTAACCATCCCTGTGATAGCACAAAGTTTCCTTTTCTACAATATTTCCGTAACATGATGGTCGAACCTTATATTGACAAAACGTACAAACAGACTTTGTTTAGACGTATGTAGTCAATTTCTTGCCTATTCAATTAACGTATAACCATGAAAACGTGTTCGTTCGTCTGTGAATAAGGGACATTACAGCATACCCCATTTTCCGTTAAAGGGAGACAGAAATACGGACATATATGAATCTCATTTTTCTCTTTTCCTTTATACATTGGCTTCAATTTAGGCCAAAACAACGGTTGAAGTGATTTTTTTAAAATCATTTTTAATATCATTAATACTTCTAGGACCGCCAACAGGTAATTTCGGGTAAGCATGGTCCGGATCAGGCAGGTGTCGGAAGTTCGCCTTGAAATAAGTTATAACTTCAATGGAAATATTTCCAACAAAATGTTTTGAAGCCCGTGAAATGGGCAATAGAATCAAAAAAAAGTATAATGGGTTTTGTGTTTGAATGATTTTACGGTTGCTCCAAAATTGGTACAATCTGTCTAATTTCCGACTGCACTTATGAGGTGTTGCAATGCGTATTTAAAGGGAGTACGGACAGACACAAATACACGACATTAGAAATAAACTAATTCATTGTAAAAGCGGATAAGTCCAAATCTATGGGTAAAATTCAAGACAACTTTCGGACTTTAAATAGGTAAGTTGAATTTTTTTTAGTTTTTTTTTTCGAACCCATTACTAGAATTCCGGAAATATTTCGGTTGCGGACAATGTGTTGAATGTTCGCCTCGCAATGTGTTTAACTTTTCGATGAGAATGTTTCAAACATATTCATTCTTTAGATTAGGAAATGGACTACTAGAATCTGAAAAAAATAATGGCACATCTTGAATGGTGTCTGATTTTATGACCGTTTAAAAACAGGTGATAATCGTTTTTAAATGTTATAATAACTTAATAAATGTCACATAACTAAAACTGCCTTTTTGATGAAATTTGCTTTAAGTACTGGCGTTTACGTTCTTCTTACGGTAACAAAGCAAACCCGGTGAAAAACGTTTATTTCATAAAAGTTTAAAATTGAAAGTTCGTTTGAAGAACAAGTTCCCCCAGTTTTGGCCAACAGGCGAAAATAGAAAATGGTCTCTTAAGGCAAGATCTTGACTAAAAAGCTAAGAAACCGTCCCTAGTATGTTCCTGGCCTTACTAGGCAAGTTTTAAAACCTAATCCAAGTTTCTATGATTTCATTTTTTGTTCGAAATTCTCGGTACCGTAATTGAGTTCTTAGAATAGGGTAAAATGGTACATCTAGATACTCTTCTAACTTACAATGTTAATACTTTTCTTTCTTTGATTTTATCGCAATTTTTTTAAGGTTGAGCTATAGGTCATACCTAAGGTAAAAAAAGATAACACTTAGATATTCAAAAATCTGCCTTGAATTCGCGGAGGGTTAAGTAACCATTGAGATCTTGTCCCTCAAAGGTGACGTTGGACTCTATAAATCGAATTAATTGAATCAATGCATGGTGTAAGGCACGGTACGCCTCATGAGGGTAATACATGTATACTGCCTTTTTTCTTTAAATCATTTAATATGAAAAGTAAAAGTCAAAGGGACCTATTTTTGTATAGTTTTACACAACAGGTTTACGATAGAAATCATCACAGGTATCAGCAATTACTAGAAGGCTTTGCATATGTCAGTATATCCAGAAATGGCCCTTAATGGCTAATCGGCGTTTTGTATATAATTAGCTCATTGTCGTCCATTTATCTGACTGTTTGCATACATGTTTGTAAGTAGTAGGTATAGCCGAAATGTCCGAAATAGCCGAAGATCTCAGTCCGATTGTCCGTAAACCTTCCATACGTGGTCTCGCACACCAAAGTGTGGTTATATGGACAAAAGTTTAGAATCTACTTGTAAAAGGCAGCACAAATATTTTCTTGTGAAATGTTCATATAGAAGGTCTTATACAATGACAACAAAAAACATCTGCTATCGTGATTATGTGTTTGTTTGTATGAGGTGTTATACAAATTCTCCGTTTTCCCTTACTAATCCACTTAAAACTCAGAAAACATGTCGAATATCATGTTTTTGGACACGTTCTATGGGAGTATGAGGCTTCTTTTCCCACAAATCGTATACATATTGCTAAATTAACATTAGTACGATACTAATCAATGTCAGTAAAGACCATCTTAGCATGTCAATTCGTAAAACTCTGGGTCCGTGACAACTTGCGAGAAAAATCTTGGATTCTGGTACGGATAGATGTACGGACAATTGTCTTGACTTTATCTCAAAAGTACCTTTATCCAAAGCAATATGTACCTACAAAGCCTATATCATATTAGAAACTAGTACAGAGTATATTATTGAGTATTTTCGAAATCTCGAAAGCATGTTTTGTTCTTTCAAACCCAGCACTTTGTTTTCTAGACCCAGGGAACTGTTGAACCAGGACGGGTCTTGTTGACCCAGTGTATGAAATGGTAGACCTATAACAATGGTACCTAGCTCGTTAATATTCGGGAATCTAGCACTGGTGATTGTCGGCCTGGCACCAGGGTGTGTTTAACAAGTACCGTTGTTTGTAGTCCAGGTCTCTGCTTGGATTCGAGACCCGGTGACGATAATTGTTTTTTTCATGAGAGGTAGTCTCATGTATGCCGATGGTTCTACTCGGCTTGACCAGCCCTTGTTGGTAATCAAGTTAAGGGGTATTCTTCTCGGCTTGACCAGCCCTTGTTGGTAACCAAGTTAAGGGGTATTCCTCTATTATTTATGAGTCGGACATCGCAACATAACTGAAATACTGTTGGTCTGGTGTAAAGCCCTAATAATAGAGTAGGGGTTTGCAGACCTACAGAAATGTTTGGAAACCTAGCACCGGTTGGTAGGCCTACAATTGTGGTTTGTAAACTCAGTACTGAAATCTAAATACCAGCACCAGGGTAAACAGGGGTCCTACGTGGCCCAGTGGTAAACTCGGAACACATGGTCCCCGTTTCGAGCCCCTACAGAGACCTGGTTTCGTGGGAGTTGCCTTTGGCAAGTCATTTCAGAGCCCTTTAGAACTCATTCATCCCGGAAAGCCGTTACAAAACAGAAAAATGTTGGTACGGCACTGACAAAGAAAACATACATGGGACCTGTGTCAGAAACCTACTAAAACTATAACAAGACACAGAAAAGTGTATGCGGACCTAGTACAGGGGCGACCTAGTACAGCGGCTTGTACACGTAATGCCAGATTTTGTCCAACTAACACCTGGACAAGTAGACCAAACACTGCCGTTTAAGAATATTGCCATAGTAAGAGATATGTCCTGTTTATTTAGGGACCGTGGTCATTTGACCTGTAACAGGGGTTAATAGACATAGTTTTAAAACATTTTTTTTAGATAAAAGCAAATACTTTCTTTGAATCAAAATTTATTTACTGAACTAAATCATACAAATTAAACAAAATCATTCTAGAAATAAACAATACATTACTCTAAGTAATAGAGAGCAGATAAATATCACATGTTTGGTTGTACTCACCAACATTCTACAAACTTATAAATAAGGAAAATAGCATGAATTCAAAACCAATTAAACATATGTGAAACACGGATTTGACTCAATAATCAGAGAAATATCTTCAAATTAGTGATGAACTTAATTGAACTCTTATCAGGCGAGGACAATTTAATAGTGTTTTTTTTGTCTTAGGTCCAACATCTGTGCATCAACTTTGAGGATAGATCATCACAAGCCTTACTCCAAGTTGTTTGGCAATAACCCACGCTGAAAAGAAAGAAACATTAAGTTTAATAGAAAATCCTAAAAAATAAATAAAAAGGAAGAGAGGAAGGGAGAGAATACCGATGAGGGGAAGACAGAGAGGAAGACAGAGATTGATAGACAATATGCAGAGGGAAATGAGGGATAGAGAGAATAAGAAAGCAAAGTAGATTGACAGTACTAGAGACATTGAGAAAAAGCGAGTGAGTGAGACAGAGGAGAATGATAGTGAAAGACAGTGAATGAGAGCAAGAGAGAGAATGAATGTTCCAGGGGCAAATAGCAAGGGAGTGAAAAACAAAAGGAGAGAAAGAGAGAGAGAGAGATTGAGAGATAAAGAGAAGAGAAATGGAAAGAGAGACATACATGAAGACAGTCAACAAAAATAGAGAGAGACAGACAAGGACAAAAAAGAGAGAGAGAGAGAGAGAGAGAGAGAGAGAGAGAGAGAGAGAGAGAGAGAGAGAGAGAGAGAGAGCAAGGGAGGGAGAAAAAAAGAGATAGATAGATAGATAGATAAATAGAGAGAGAGAGAGAGAGAGAGAGAGAGAGAGAGAGAGAGAGAGAGAGAGAGAGTGAGAGAGAAAGAGAGAGAGAGAGCAGAGAGGGAAAGGGAGAAAGAGAGAGTAAGATAAATAGATAGAGCAGAGAGAGAGCGAGGAGAGCAAGGAAAGAGAGAGAGAAAAAAAGAGAGAGTGAATGATAAAGAAGAGAGATAGAAAGAGTGATATAGGGAGGAAGCTAGCGATATGGAGGAAGAACAGAAGAGAGAGATAGAGAGGGATATAGAGAGAGATAGGGAGACAGGGAAGAAGAGATAGGGATTAATGAGGGGGATGGATGAGAGAAAATAAGTGATAAATAGAACGATAGGTATACAGGGGGAAGAGATAAACATCGAGAGTAATAAGGAAGGAAACATTAAAAGATAGGGATACAGGGAGGAAGTTAGGGAGGGTTATAGGGAGATATCTTGAGAGATAAGAAGTTATAGGGAGAGAGATAGGGAGGGACATAGAGAGAGATAGGGAGGGATGGAGGGATGGTGGGAGAGAAAACTTAAAATGACATGTTCTGGTTGACTATTTACCTTCTTTCACCACAAATGAACAGAACCATAGAAGATATAAAAACAATAAAATTCCATGATGCAAACAAGAGATATAGACATTTTAAGAAGAGGGGATTTTTTTAATGAATTGTGTTTTAAGGCATATCGACAGCCAACGTCATTTAGCGTGGAGATCTTTTGAGATTAAGGACAGACATAGAAGTAGTAAAAGAGGAATGGACCAAAATAGAAAATCCTAATATTTTACCAGAATGGTCACCAGTCACTATAATTGTATTGGCACACAAGGCAGGGAATCTGTTCTGTTTTGGAGATAATAGGCACCATCATAAATACTCCATGGTACTGTTCCTGTAAAATAGCAAATTCATAACCATACAGTTGAAATCATGATACTGTACAGACTAAAGTACTTATAAGCTACTTCTGAAATGCTATAGAGTCCATTGACATGTACAGATGCCATGTTGAAAAACCCGAGAGAAAACACTTTGATAGAATGACATCTTAGCTTATAAGTCAAGTTTGACAAATTTTTGGTTGGTTGGTTTGATTGGGTTTAAGTACCATTTTCAAAAGCATTACATTCACATTACAGCAGTCACTGCACCTAGCCATGTGTCATATATTTCCTGAAAATAAAATAAAAACATTTTACCCAACCCACCGACTGCTTTCCCAAATTGATATAATTTACCAGTTGCTAGAAATGAATAAATCATTTAGCATTAACTTAATTAATTGTCGGCAAGAGTAGCGGCTGAGCCAGGTAACAAACCTAAGAGCACCTGTATTCCAAATCAGGCATGTTACCAACTAACTTATTAAGGACTATCTACCTAGATACCAATGCATTTTTCAAGAAATAAGATCTGTTTGTTTATCAGCACATTATATATTCTCAAATCTATAACACCCATCTCTGAATCAAACATAAAAACATTTGTACATTCAGTTCCAACTAATAAATATAAGTTTTACTTCAGTAACAAACTGTTGACAAATGCTGTACCAAACAAATTACACTGTTATCAATCATTTGGAAAACAATCCTTTAAAAGTTAAAACAAAAAGTCATATCCTATAATGGTCCAAAGGAGATAAGAAGACAATGTTCTCTGAACTACTGAGCTCATTTCCTCATTCAATGCAGCAATACTTTTTCTTGAGAAAATGATATTCAGTAATTTACTGCTTTTCTTTGGACATTTTGATAACCAAAAGGTATAAATACATTTTTCTATGATGGAGCGGTATTAGAAGATTGCAGACTTAACATGCAAATAAAACTTATCAGAGTCATATTTTAGATTATAAACACACATAAGAAATAGCTTTGTCATCTAGTTAAAGGTGATAATGTAATGTGATTTTGCCTTTTACAATACCTATCTCTTCAAAGGTTTCCAGCAGAGGCACCAATGCATGCTTTACTTCAATGTCACACACTCTTCATCCATCTTTGTCAGTGCTGGAAAAGGAAACAATTTCTTCATATGTTATCTTCATCTGCTTATAATGTAGCACTTCTTTCAATAGAGGCATTATTTACTATTTAATATATCATTAAAACAATAGGGTTATGTGCCTCATCTAAGTAGGTTTACCCAAACCTCAACTTATGACCCCTGCATAACGAACAATTATGACCCTGAGGTTACAATTTAAATGATCTTTGTGGAGGTCCTTTAGATTATATCTTACACCAAATTATTTTAATTTCACTAAAGAAGATGTAGGGGTGATGACGATATTGACCAGTTTGTTATACATGTAACTGTTTCTTCTTTATTCTTATTAAAAGCTAATTTCTTTTAAAGAAACATATTCACAGTCCTTTACATACATTCAAAAACAAAAATTGTGAAGGAGATTTTATAAGTCTTATTACTATAATCCAGGTTTGCTATTAAACTCCTTTCTCTTTTGCCACAATGAATAGCTTATTATGCATTTGCTTTTCTTTAAACAGCAATGCAGTCTTAAGCAAGCATGCAAAAAGATTAACTAGAGAAATAGCTTATTTGTCATCTGTAAACTCTGTTAATCTGGCATTAAAAATTGATAAACTACATGCAGTAGTTTTATTATTAATGATATACTTTAACAAAAATACTGGAACTGATAAAGCATGGGTTTAGAAAAACAAACATACCTATATAAGACATTAATTGGACTGGGAACATTATTTCAGCCAATGATCAGGCAAAGGTGCTCATACAATCTTTTCTTTAAAGACGTCTATAGCTTCCTTCTGAACTCCTTTTTGTCTCGGGTGTATCTCGCTCCTAGATTATGAACAACAACAAAAAGATAGCTTTAGTTCCAAAACAACATTGGAAAGATTCAGTAACTTTTGGGAGCTAACTTAAAGATTACTCTAGAGCCAATCAGGAAAATGCTCTATTAGCCTTCTTAAAATCCATACTGAGGATATCCAAATTTAGAACGCACCTAAATCAAGTATTTGCTCCTGCGTTTCATGTTTTATAACCTTGAAGGCTTCCCAATTGATTATTTTTTTTTCATATTAAACGTTACCACGTAATTTTCCATTAAGATTCAAAGTTACACTAGCTTTTATGGTTTGCCAATTAAGCAATACAACTCACTTAAACTAACAGGCGCATGTCTTTCATCAGGCAGTTGACAGAAAAAAGGCCATCTCAGTATAAACAGTAGAACAGGGCTCTGTCAGTCCAATATTCTAACAAATCTCAGTTTTGAATGCCTTAAATAACTGAATACTTTAATTTTAATTTCTCCTCATGGAAACCATCAAGTTTGTATATATTCTTTCTAATGTTTTCACAGACTTTCGAATAATCAAATGTTCAAGAGGTAACAATTTCACACCAATCATCTGGTAATCATATCATCTTAAGAGTTTTCCATGCTATTATGTTGTAACATTCATCGAATGTTTATGCAAATCTTGAAACCTATTGCACTGTTATAGAAAACAAGCAGTTTTAAAGAGACACCACAACTGATCAGTGGACAGCAGCATTTATTTCTCACTGATCGGATGTGACTGTGTCTTTGAGTGGTTAATTCTCTCATTTCTTTTCATTGCTGAAAGCGGTGGGATGAAGACTGCTCCTTATATTTTAATTGCCTTTCAAACAAGTCTTCTCAAAGGTTGGAGTAATCAAACGTTCATGAAATGTTTAAGCAAACTTGGGAACTTCATGCATTGTTTTAGGGACATGAAGGTATATAAATAGACTACACAGCTAATCAGTTGACAACAATGTTTTTCACTAATCATATGTGACTGTCTTTGAGTGGTTACCATAATTTGCTTGGTTTGTGACAATGTTGCAATGGATTGCTGGGTTTTTTCCTTAAGACAAGGATGCAGGCCAATTTGACCGCCTCAAATGCTTTTCTGGCTGTCTCAAATTTGCCAGATGGTAGAAAATAAATCAATGGTACCTGAAAAGAGGTAGGATTCATATTCAGCCCACTCGCCCCAGGACACCCTTGCCTCCTAAACGATTCTTCTGGCTTTCTTTTCCAATTCTTAAGGATCATCGGTGATGGTAAAACATTAAATGCCAGAGCAATCAGTGCGCTCAGCAAACTTATGATTCTGTGCACATTCGAGTCTTCAACAATAAGAATCTTTGTGTCTGAAAAGTAAATCGTCATGATTAATCAATGTCATTTGCTCCCCAAAATAAGGTCCAAAGGAGTAGCTTAAAACAATTTTGATTAATCATTACAATCAATAATTTAAAGAATCTGCGACAAATTGCGAAACCGGTCTCCGCGAAAACCGATCACAAATGAAACGAAATGCTTCTGAGACGGAAACGAGTAATCATAAATTAGGACCAAGCTAGGAAAACTTCGTAACACGTTTAAAAATAAATCAAAAGGACGATATTTACGATGTGGCCTGCACACAAAGGAATAACTTTTAAGAATACCTTTTTTGGGTGATTTAACCTTGGATATTAAAAATGACACATCTAGCTGTTTTCCTGCAAATGCAAGTAACTGTCTACATTTGGCGGATTAGGCGGGATAACAGTCAAATACCTTTATGTACCTCCAAATGAAGAGTTAGTGTCGAGAGATTGCGGTCGCTTTTCATTCAAATACCCTCGGCTTTTTCCCTACTATTTGTGTAAGTTGCCGACCGTAGACCAACAGGCCTCTGATCCCGATCTTACTGTTACTTAATGTATTGGTCAGATAGTCAGACGTAGATATTTCATTCCCTACACGCAGTTACAGCTTGGATCATCCAAGTTAGGTCTTACTTTGTTTGTTTGATTTGTTCAACATTGATAGTGAAGGAAGCTTGATGAAGCCTATCTAAGTCACGCTCAATGCTTTCTGGATACTACACAAGTACTTGCAAGAATTTGTGGGTTGGTCCTGGCAATTTTAACATCGCATGGGCATTTGCATCCGGAACCCTCGGTACAAGAGGCCGACGTTATACCACTGTACCACTGTCGCCTACGTGTTAATGTCATTGTAGAAACTGTTCGCCCTTATGTGTAAAACGGTGTAAGATGTCAATTATACGCACGCCCTTTACACTTACAACATTGCCCTCTTCCAATTCTTATTAAAAAAAATGAAAGAACCATTCATAAACCATTCATAATCATAACTGCCAGCTGCCCATAACTTATCATTCAATATATATAAATCTGAACCCACAAACACAGGACAGCTGACAATGTTGATTTTTTGGTGTACGGAACAATAAGACCCCTCTTAATAAAAGGCCCCTTCTTTAATAATGTCAGGGGGGAACAAAGCCCCTCCTCTTTGAAACAAGTGCAAAAAAAAGCCCTTCCAATATTTTACAAGTGAGGAATAAAAACCCTAAACTGTTTTACAAGTGAGGAAAAAAGAGTCTCCACTGATTAACAAGTGAGGAGAAAAAACCTTCCACTATTTTACAAGTGCGGAATAAAGACCCTCCACTGTTGTGCAAGTGCGGAATTAAGACCCTCCACTATTTTACAAGTGCAGAATAAAGACCCTCCACCGTTTTACAATTGAGGAATAAAGCCCCTACACTATTTTATAAATGCGGATTAACGACCCTCAACTGTTTTAAAAGTGAGGAATATAGCCCCTCCAGTGTTTTACAGGTGCAGAATAAAGCCCCTCAACTATTATACAATTGCAGAATAAAGACCCTCCACTGTTTTACAAATGCGGAATAAAGACCCGCCACTGTCTTTCAAGTGCAGAATAAAGACCAGCCACTGTTTTACAAGTAGGGTATAAAGAACCGCCACTGTCTTTCAAGTGCGGAATAAAGACCCTCCATTGTTTTACAAGTGCGGAATAAAGACCCTCCAATGTTGTGCAAGTGCGGAATTAAGACCCTCCACTATTTTACAAGTGCAGAATAAAGACCCTCCACCGTTTTACAATTGAGGAATAAAGCCCCTACACTATTTTATAAATGCGGATTAACGACCCTCAACTGTTTTAAAAGTGAGGAAAACAGCCCCTCCAGTGTTTAACAAGTGCGGAATAAAGACTCTCCACTGTCTTACAAGTGCGGATTAAAGACCTTCCAGCGTTTTACAAGTGCGGAAAATAGACTATCGACTGTTTTACAAGTGCGTAATAAAGACCCTCAACTATTATACAAGTGCGGAATAAAGCCCCTCTAATATTTTACAAGTGCGGAATAAAGCCCTTCCACTATTTTACAAGTGCGGAATGAAATCCCTCCATTATTTAACAATTGCTGAATAAAGCCCCTCTTCTATTTAACAAGTGCTGAGTTAAGCCCCTCTACTATTTAACAAGTGGTAAACAAAGCCCTAATAATATTTTCCTAGTGCCGAACAAAGTCTTTCTATTATTTTACAAATGCTGAACAAAGTCTCTCTACTATTTTACAAGTGCTGAATAAAGCGTCTCTACTATTTTACAAGTGCTGAACAAAGCCCCTCTTTTATTTTACAAGTGCTCAACAAAGCCCCTTTACTATTTTACAAGTGCTGAACAAAGGCTCTCTATTATTTTACAAGTGCTGAATGAAGCCTTTCTACTTTTTTACAAGTGTGGAATAGAGCCCCTCTATTATTTTACAAGTGCTGAATAAAGCCCCTTCATTATTTTACAAGTGCTGAACAAAGCCGCTTTTCTATAATAAAAGTGCTGAACAAAGCCCCTCTACTATTTTACAAGTGCTGAACAAAGCCCCTCTACTATTTTACAAGTGCTGAACAAAGC
>OX401421.1:18723394-18742932 GCA_947846245.1 Cerastoderma edule
GGGAAGGGGTCATGATTGGGGAACCAAAATGATTAGGAGGGGCTATGTGATTAGGGAGGGTCATGATTGGGAGTCAAATGATTGGGAAGATGTGATTAGGAAGGGGTCATGTTATTGGGGAGTCAAATTATTAGGGAGGGGCGATGTGATTAGGGAGGGGTCAAGTAATTGTGGAGTCAAATCATTAGGGAGGGGTCATGTGATTGGGGAGTAAAATGATTAGGGAGGGGCGATGTGATTAGGGAGGGGTCATGTAATTGGGGAGTCAAATAATTAGGGAGGGGCGATGTGATTAGGGAGGGGTCATGTAATTGGGGAGTCAAATGATTAGGGAGGGGCTATGTGATTAGGGAGGGGTCATGTAATAGGGGAGTCAAATGATTAGGGAGGGGCGATGTGATTATGAAGGGGTCATGTGATTGGGGAGTCAAATCATTAGGGAGGGGTCATGTGATTGGGGAGTCAAATGATTAGGGAGGGGCGATGTGATTGGGGAGGGGTCATGTAATTGGGGAGTCAAATGATTCAAATGATTAGGGAGGAGCTATGTGATTAGAGAGGGACCATGTGATTAGTAAGGGGCTATGTGATTGGGGAAGGGTCATGTGATTGGGGAGTCAAATGATTAGGGAGTCAAATGATTAGGGAGGGGCTATGTGATTGGGGAGGGGTCATGTGATTGGGGAGTCAAATGATTAGGGAGGGGCGATGTGATTGGGGAGGGGTCATGTTATTGGGGAGTCAAATGATTAGGGATGGGCCATGTGGTTGGGGAGGGGTCATGTAATTGTGGAGTCAAATGATTAGGGAGGGGCTATGTGATTGGGGAGGGGAGATGTGATTGGGGAGTCAAATGCTTAGGGAGGGGCTATGTGATTGGGGATGGGTCATGTAATTGTGGAGTCAAATGATTAGGGAGGGGCTATGTGATTGGGGATGGGTCATGTGATTGGGGAGTCAAATGATTAGGGAGGGGCCATGTGATTTGGGATGGGTCATGTAATTGTGGAGTCAAATGATTAGGGAGGGGCTATGTGATTGGGGAGGGGTCATGTGATTGGGGAGTCAAATGATTAGGGAGGGGCTAAGTGATTGGGGAGGGGTCATGTGATTGGGGAGTCAAATGATTAGGGAGGGGTCAAGTGCTTGGGAGGGGTCACGTGCTTGGGGAGGGGTCTTTGTACCCCGCCAATTTCACTTTTATGTAAGAGCTATTCATCAAAATAATGATTTAAAGTGATGTTCAACACCTACATGATAATACATTTGAACATCCGTACGAGGTGTATTTCTCATATCACGGAAATACCCGAGAAGTTACATAATATTGTGACTACGCCAGTAATGAAGATAGTACTTACACATTTTGTATTTACGAAACGTTCGCGGTAATTAGAACGAACACTGCGGGGTACGAACACCATGTTAACAATTCGATACCCATCAATCAATGCTTGTCGGCGCTCACATCTGATAGAAATCGATCGTTTATTTCGGGTAATTAGCTCAACGTTAATTGGATGAATAATCCTTAGATTACTCGGGTTTGTTCGGAAATAGAGTAAAATTCGGCTTGAAATCTTTTCTGTTCATTTAGAATCGTTTTTATTTTTATATCATTATTACTTGTAGATACAACCGTGCACTGTGGTGACAATGGTTTTCATATTTTGTAGCCTTTGTTTATATTACTATTAACATTATTTCCTGTTTAAATGGGTCGATTTTTTTTTATCTTGGACTAAGATCTATAAAGGAGAAAGGGATTGGTCAAGGAAGGGTTCGAAGGAGGGAAATATCGAGGGAGGGATTGGTCAAGGAAGGGTTCGAAGGAGGGAGATATCGAGGGAGGGATTGGTCAAGGAAGGGTTCGCAGGAGGGAGATATCGAGGGAGGGATTGGTCAAGGAAGGGTTCGAAGGAGGGAGATATCGAGGGAGGGATTGGTCAAGGAAGGGTTCGAAGGAGGGAGATATCGAGGGAGGGATTGGTCAAGGAAGGGTTCGAAGGAGGGAGATATCGAGGGAGGGATTGGTCAAGGAAGGGTTCGGAAGATATCGAGGGAAGCTAAGGAAGGGTTCGAAGGAGGGAGATATCGAGGGAGGGATTGGTCAAGGAAGGGTTCGAAGGAGGGAGATATCGAGGGAGGGATTGGTCAAGGAAGGGTTCGAAGGAGGGAGATATCGAGGGAGGGAGGGATTGCAGGAGTGAGGGATCTTTGGAGGGGGTATAGGGAGGGGTTTGAGGATTATATGGGAGGATGAATGGCTTTGTCAATGGAGGAAAAGTATCGAAGGAGGGAGATATCGAGGGAGAGAGGGGTCGAGAAACGGAGGGATCGCAGGAGTAAGGGATCTTGGGAGGGGATAAAGGGAGGGGTTGAGGAAGAGATTAAAGGAGGGGGTCTATCGAGGGAGTGAAAGGTCGAGAAAAGGAGGGTTCGTAGGAGTGAGGGATCTTGGGAGGGGATAAAGGGAGGGGGTCGAGGAAGAGATTGAAGGAGGAAGGGACTCGTTAAGGAAGGGGTCGAAGGAGGGAGATATCGAGGGAGTGAAGGGTCGAGAAACGGAGGGATCGCAGGAGTGAGGGATCTTGGGAGGGGATAAAGGGAGGGGGTCGAGGAAGAGATGGAGGAAGGGACTGGTCAAGGAAGGGGTCGAAGGACTAGCCTTCTACACTAGCCTAGAACAACTGTATATAAGATAAGTGCAGCTACCTATGCAATGTAAATATTTTCATTCATATTTCCTCCCCAACAAATCTATGTATATAGGATTACAGTATAGCATACAGGTCGTGTTGCAACATTATGCAAATGATATTTATAAATAGAAATAACTTACTTCAAAAGCGTTCTCTTTTCTGGTATGTTATGTGATGAACATTTAGTCCATGACACAGGGAGAAATATCATAATAGACCTTTATTAACACTATATATACACACAAGGGAAACAACTTCAATGAGAAACCAGTTCTGACGTTCCGCGCATATCAGTCCGTAATTCTTTATACGATCACTAGTTTGTCAATTCTCTATATGTCCCGCATAGCCAAATGATTTCTGCGTCCAACGATACCTCTCTCAACAAGATCGGTCCAGTTAATCCAGAGAAATCTGCGACGACACACGATATTTTTTTCGAATTTTGTTAATTGGGAATAGATCGTTGAGAATAGAACCAGCCGATGTTTCGGCACTAAATCTCCTCATTGAGCATTATTTCAATGATAACACTTTACCGGCACTTAAAAAACAACTATTGGTAAGGATCCAAACTAAAAATTCTAACCTGTACACAATACACAACACGTATTTAGAATTATCTTTCACCATCCTCACATCTCTCTAGTCTCTACTCCATCTTGTTATGGTACAATATCTTTCAAGCTCTCTGATTGGCTTAATGTGTAAGGTTGAAGGTTAGTTAGGCTGGTTTCCATCTTTATGTAATTTTAAACAAGTAAGTATAAACGGCGCATAGTACCATTCAAAAAGCGTGGAACCATGCTGTATGTCGACATGCTAAATTTAAACCAATCATATCGCTTTGTTCAAATGAATGATGAATATTCAAAGATTGTTGTATAAATTGACAAAATGGAGTAGACGAGCAAAATGGGAGTGTAGTAAAGGATAATTGTTGGATATATGTTGAACATAGTGTGCAGGTTAGAAATTTTAGTTAGGATCCCTATCAATAACTGTTTTTTCGAATGCTGGTTAAGTGTCATTGCTGAAATAACGTTCATTGAGGTGGTTTAGTGCCGAAACATCGGTTGGTTCTGTTCTCAATGATCTATTCCCAATTAACAAAATTCGAAAAAAATATCGCGTGTCGTCGCAAATTTCTGCGGGTTGACTGGACCGATCTTGTTGAGAGAGGTATCGTTGGACGTAGAAATCATTTGGCTATGCAGGACATATAGAGAATTGACAGACAAGCGATTGTATAAAAAATTACAGACTGATAAGCGCGGAACATCAGAACTGGTTTCTCTTTGACGTTGTTTCCCTTGTGTGTATATAGTGTTAATAAAGGTCTATTATGATATTTCTCCCTGTGGTCCATGATTGCAGTCGACAGTCCGCTGTGGCAAACTTACTTTTCCGTCTACGACAGTATTTCTAAACACATTTTCACTACGTGAGTGTCTCAAATTGTATACACACTGTCTCAATGTTGTGGCACGCTTGCTAGTATTATGCCCTATTCGACACAGCTATTTAAGAGGTCGTGATGGTTAAATATAGAACAACACCTTACAAATCTCTCTCTCTCTCTCTCTCTCTCTCTCTCTCTCTCTCTCTCTCTCTCTTTCTCTCTCTCTCTCTCTTTCTCTCTGTCTATCTAGCTGTCTCTCTGTATGTCAGTATGCGTGTCCCTTTATCGCTAGCTCTTCCTCTCCCTCTCTCTCCCCCTCTCTCTATCTCTTCATTTCTCTTTCTCTCTCTATAGCTCTTCATTTCTCTCTCTATCTCTTCATTTCTCTCTCCCTCTCTCTATCTCTTCATTTCTCTCTTTCTCTACCCTTCTCCCAAATTGTCCATGCTTGTCTGTTTGTCGGTATAGCTCTCCCTCCTCCCACACCCTCTCTCCCAGTCGTTCTTTCTTTTCAACCCTCTTTCTTTCTCTTTCTCTCTCACTCTCTCACTATAGCATATTCAAATCATTATGACAGAGTTTAGCATAAAAACAGACTGCTACCGTAAAGCTTAGTGTCGCCATACAGTTGTTGATTGGTGTAAGTCGGTATGTTTACATTATTGCGCAATATGTACCCGATGCATTGAAGCGAAAACAGCTCACGAACGTAAACAAATCGCAATACTTTCATTCACCTTTCTCTTTCGAAAAATAAATCCCTGAACGTAGGTATGTTTACTCTGTTGTTAGTCCCATATGAATGAACGGAACAGAGCGAGTTTTATTTATGTTGGAGAAAAGGGAGAAGTTGGTTGTCAGAACAATGTCTCCCCTTTTTCAGCAACACTATCTATCTTGCGAGATGGAAGATGGGAATAATTTCAAATTTCATTCCGACTCAAATAACAGTCCAGAGAGACTGGTTCAAATCGCAACGATCTGCAGTGGTATAATGGTCATCGTCAGGGACTAGAGACCGGCTAACCGGGCTTCGATCCTCCATGGTAATCATTTTATTCGCAACAGTGTCCTATTGGTTAAGACGTCCGCCTCGGTACGGGGAGGTCGAAGGTTCGAGCCCCAAGGGAGGCGTTTGTCCGGAGAATGTTTCTCGTGGGACTTGTTACGAAATGGACGGTTCGTGAGCCGCGAGCTAGTTAGATTTAATGTTTACCGACTTATATCCGCTAGACGCCTGGCATAGTGATAGAAGTTGGGAGGTACTTGGTATAATCAGTCAAAAGTGTCTTATAAGCCAAACTGGCTGACCCTTTCAATACGGTTGACACTTTAATAAAATAACCTTTACCTATTCGGCGGGAAGTGTCCGTAGGCAAGACACATTTTCTAACCTAGTACTGATATGTCGTTCAGGGAACATGTACTATAATGCTCAAGAGGGAGCTCTGTATATTTATAAGTAGAGCCAGAAGTAACAATACCAACGCATACAGACTAAATCAACGGGTTCTCGTGATTTGTACAGAGTTCAAGGTTTTCCTTGACCCCCAACTTATGTAGTAATTGACCATTAATTGCTGGATAATATATAACTCCTAAAATATTTTTCTTTTTTTTTGCTCAGTATCCCATATATAAGGGGTCAAAAGTCCCCAAAATAAGCATTAATAAAGGGGTCAAGGGAAAATCTTAATGAATTAGAAAATTCACTCACCGTCAATGCGTCACTCAACAACTTTTTAGTGGTGAAAACCCTAATAATCCAAAATATCTCAGTTATTATACTCCTTATTGCAAACAGCCGACGAATTAACGCGCACTTTTTTAACCGCGATATTTAGCCCAGTTGGTAAATTATCCGTTCCCTTCTGTATTCATACACACCTGTTGTAAATATAGCACTTCCAAATTCCAATGATATTCTTCCCCTACTCTATATATAATCACACGCAAATCTCTGTGGATCGGTTTTGCATCAATCACATCTGTTTGGGGTTTTTACGGCAATACACTCATGAACCTAAAACCTGCAATATCCCCAGCAGCTTGTAATGTTTCTGCGTCTTGAACGTTTGTTTAGTCGCACGCAAATCATTGTAGATTGTTTTTGATTCAATCACAAATATTGGGTTTTTATGACAGTACACACAGTGAACATAAAACCTGCAATATCCTCAACAGCTTGTAATGTTAGAATGTCTAGAATGTTTAATTATAGACATAAATTAAGTTCCGCAGTGATCATTGATGTATTCACATGAAATAAGCCTAATTTGTAAATGAACATATTCAATGTATTTACCTTGTGAAATGGAGGCAATTTTTGATGTATACATCATATTTGAAAACGAAAGTACAATAACGTAAGTCTCGCGAGAAACATTATGGTGGCTTACCTCAATCTGAACACATCGGGTTTATCAAATGAAAACACCTCTGAAATAATAGGGATGACGCCATATTGGTTCCCAGCGGAATGACGTCACTTCACTTTCGTGTTTAAAAATAGATCTTAAATGTGAAATCTAAAAAGTCGTAAAATTTGATTGAGGAAACAACTTTACATGTCACAACCACAATTTTGCCATTTGGTATGAGTTACTGATAGAAATATTATTTAAAAGGATGTCCAACCCTTCCATACACATTGAACTACTTACTTAACGTGCACGCTTAGAAAATGTGTAAATTGCAGGATGCCGATTTACCCGAAAAATTGTAACCCTACACTTATATCCGAGGTGTATTTCACAACTCACGGAAATACCCGTGTAGTTCCGATTTGGCTTACCTATTATCTCAGGGGCGTTTTCATTGGATAAACCCGGTGAGTTCAGATTGACGAAAACCGATAGTTGTATTAACCCGGATAAACGACGGATGTTGCAAGTTATACGTCCGCGGGTATAAATCCAATTGGCTCTGATAGAGGAAGTTCCTCGTTCTATTGATTTATCATAAACATTTCATGTTATAAATAACAGGCCGCGCGTGCAGCAGTAACGCCGAATGAGTCATCATTGGCTAACAAAATCGGACACCTTCGGCAATTTCCGCCTGGCCGGAATCCAATCGTAAATACTCGGGCATTTCCGTGATATGTGAAATTTTTCATTGGATAAACCCGATGAGTTCAGATTGGCCGACTGGACCGTTTCCGACCAATCTGGACTCGTCTAGTTTATCCAATGAAAACACTTCTGACTTAATAAGGAAGCTGTCATATTGCCTCATGTAAGACTATTTTCCTTGTACTTTCGATTTCAAACGAAACTGTCAAACGCAATATCTAATTAGTCATTTAATTGGATGAGCAAAAATATGTCAACTTCTATTAACAGTAGTTGTGCTACCGGTGCAGGGGTAGAGCGTTGGGCTCTTGTACCGAGGGTCCCGGGTTCGAATCCCTGTTAGGCGGACTAAACCACAAACCGGCGCGATTACTGGTTTAGTATCCAGGAAGCAGTCAACGAGACTGGCTTTGAACAAGCATTAAGCTTCCTTCACAATCGATGTAAAACAAATATGGTGAATGTAGTATAATATGTACAAGTTACCGACCAAATATTAGGATTTAACATTATATAGAACGCGAAACCCCAATTTTGTTCAAATAGCTTTTATTTAAATTTCTAGTCTTCAATCATGAATGATAATGACATTAACTTATTTTCTTATTTTTTGCTTTTATTTGCAGACGATATATGTATGTTTAGTACAAAAGCTGACTGCCTCCAGGTTCAGCTTGACAGTCTATACCATTACTCTCTTAAATGGGGCCTCAAAATAAACGAATCCAAGACCAAGATATGCATTTTTGAAAAAAGAAGGTCAAATTCACATCCTTTATTTTATATTAATGGTACAGAAGTAGAAACTGTTGACACCTTCTGCTATCTTGGCATTCACTTTTATTATACTGGTAATATAACAATATCTATCAAATTACAAGTGAATAAAGCCTGGCAAGCTTATTTTAATCTTCTTGCACTTTTTAGAAGAATAAATATTGACATTAAAACAAAACTTAATCTTTTTGATACTATGGTGGTACCGATTATTCTGTATGGATCAAATATTTGGGGTATTTATACATGTAAAGAAGTTGATAAAATTCATATTAGATTTTGCAAACACATTTTATCTGTTAATAAACAAACTACAAATTATGCTGTATTAGGCGAGTTAGGTCGAATTCCCCTTTCTATTGTTTGTAAAGAAAGGGCGCTTAATTACTGGATAAAGATAATGATGAATCCAGACTCATTAATTCATGAAGCATACTCCAAGCAAAGCAATCTTTTGAATGCCAAAAGTTGGGCTTCTTCTATTCGAAATTTATTAAACAGTTTGGGTTGCACTGATGCACTTCAAAATTTCAATTCAGATTTTAAATATAGTTATATTTTCAAAACTCGATTAAAAGATCAATTTATACAAGAATGGAGAGCTAACTTAAATAACATGACAAAACTATGTTATTATAAAAATTACAAACCTAACTTTGAATATGAGAAGTATTTGGATATTTTAAAAAATTTACAACTTAGAAAGGAATATATACGTTTTAGAGTTGGATGTCACATGCTAGAAATAGAACTTGGTAGACATAATAATACAAACCGTAACGATCGACTTTGTAAACAGTGTAATTTGGGTCAAGTCGAAACGGAGTATCACTTCTTAATGATTTGCCCAAAGTACAGAGATTTACGAACAGACTATCTTAAATTAACCTCTTTTCCTACTGTTAATAAATTCAACAACATTTTGTCATCAGAAAACAGATGTACTGTACTTAATACTGCAAAATTTATAAGGGATGCTTTCAGGATTAGAAGCAATGAACCGTAAACTATTACTCTTTCTGTATCAATTATTGTCAAATTCTTCTGTCATTCCATCGGGTATCTTGTTTTCTTTTTATATTTAATTTTGTATTTGCTTTTCTGTGAAAAGTACATGTTATTTTACTATGTTTTCTATTGCTTTGTAATGTTTGCTATATTTCGTAAATTTACATATTGTTAAGGCCAATGGCAAAGTGTTGCCGACATGCCTGCTATTTGAAATAAATAAATCATCCCTCGAAACCCAGTTTAAATGAACTGTACACTCAAAGAATTGATAAATCGACTTGAGACAATATATGCAAAAAAAAGGACACAAATAATCAAAGGGAAATAACTCGAATAAAATACCGCTTAAATAGTAACTGTCATTCGGAACACCTCGGCCATTTCTTAAAATAACCTCGGAGGTAATGGGGACCCATTTTTGAAAGTAGGTCAGCGACGAAGGGCCAATCGTATCTACTCGGCAATCCCCGTAACAAGCCGGGGATTGCCGAAAAGAGCCGATTGACAAAATATGAAACAAAGATGTGTTGATATGATCATCTTTAATGAAAAGGGTAAACAAACTATTCAATTTTGATATATAACCAATTTTTGTGTATCGAAATACATCTTTACTGCCTGTGTGCATTTTGCGTTATCCGCCGGAAATAAGGCGAATTACCCCAGGATTTCTGGTGTATTCATGTACTGCCTACGAGGTATATCTACCGACTTGTTACGGGGATTGCCGAGTAGATACGATTGAGTAACTGTTTGATGTAAATTATTCCCCTTACACATTTCTTGCTGTCGCGGATTGAGCGAATTTATTCCGATGAAAGTATCTTGTTTTCGACACGAATGGTGTCATTTCCGATTCTGTCTTTGGTTGGGAGTTGAACAATCGTTACTACTCGGGTATTTCCTTGACCTGAGAAACCTTCATTGGATAAATCATAAATCCGACCAATCCTTACCAGAGAAAATTGGTTCCCGCTACGCTCCCACATTCATCTGTGGGACGATAACTCTGCATGGGAGATTGAAATCCGATGAGTTCACATTGGGGTTTGAATAGATTTTTGTCAACCTAACAGTGCAAACAGTGGAATGATTCCGTATGAAGTCCTATTGTGATTGGCTCTCATATTTGCAAAAGTGTTTCACAAACGTTATAGTTAATCAAACGACTAATAAACAAGTTGTTTGCTAAATCTTTGATTAATTCCATCTTCGAAATATTCCGCTAGGCAAGGCACTCCGATAAAACGATAGTCAGGCCTAGATCCCTGTGCTTTTATAAATGTCATCAACTGAGCAAAGATATTTCCTTAAACCTTTCCCAAACAATAACGACATTTGACTACTTTGTTGCAGACGATTTTAGAAAACATTGTGTGGAAAAGAGAAATTGCTCGTAACGAGCAATTTTTCCTTTTCCCACAAGGTTTTCTGCTCTTTCTGAAGATTATTTTCCAATTTCATCACATTTTGAAACGTTGTCTGCCAACTCTTTCAATTTGAGACAGTCAGACATGTGTTGTTTGGGAAATGGTTAACCCGTTCGCTGCAACACCCTGTGCTCTCTTCTTTCTTTCTTTCTTTCTTTCTTTCTTTCTTTCTTTCTTTCTTTCTTTCTTTCTTTCTTTCTTTCTTTCTTTCTTTCTTTCTTTCTTTCTTTCTTTCTTTCTTTCTTTCTTTCTTTCTTTCTTTCTTTCTTTCTTTCTTACCTCTTTACCTCTTTCTCTCCCCATGTCACTTTTTGTCTGTTATGTCTCTGTCTCTCTGTTCCTAGTCATGTCTAGTATGGAATACAACATGGGAATCACAGAAATCCATTTTCTCTCAGGAAGAGTAATATGGTTGCCGTTGGTGAAAGCCGTACATCAGTACATACAGAATAAATTAACCTTTAGCATCTTTCCCGGGATTTGTACTTACGTCGAAAAAGCGTTTTTAGCGAGACCGAACATGAATTGTTTGTATTTGCGTCTGAACAATCACTGGTATATAAACCTTCAAAATTAATCTGTTACCAATTAAAATGTGAACCCAGTTTTTCTTTATATTCCCCCATACATGTGTTTTACCTGCTTCCGCAGTATATATATTGATTGACACACGCACGTGTACAATTATTGTTTCGTTGTATGTACATATGTTAATAAATGTAATTGTTTATATATACATTGTAATGGACGATGAGCATTGCCATGCTCAAATCCCATTTCGAAATAAAATTTATGCTATATTTGATGATGATATAAAAATAAAAAGATCCAATATAAATATGCGTTTAATATATGATTTCACATATTCAGGATGAATTCGCCCTTCTTAACGTTGATGAAGAACCTTATAGTAAATTCAATAGGCCCATGTTTTTTTTTCGATATTACAGCCTACAAAGAGACATGTTTCTCCATAGACCATGTTTCTCAATAGACCGCAGTGCGAGATTCTTTACGTTTTAACACTTTCCGAAACCTATTACTTTATTTCATACTTTTATATTCTACACAATTTGACGCGTGACCAACGTCTTAGTCTCTGTGGGCGTTTTACACCTTATGGAGAAAAAAATTAGATAAGATTTCAAAAATATTTTTGCTCACAACTACAGTTAAGTACAATCAAGTAGATATTACAACTACAGTCTAGTACAGCAAAGTAGAAAACAAGCATCACTCAAAACAACAACAACAAGCATGTCGGTGGAAATCGAATCGGCAGAGTAAGATTGGCGTTTTTGTTTATTTTAAGGGTTAATCTGAGCGCTTTCGTTGGAAGTATAGAATATTTTGGTGTCCTCTTAATTGTTTCTTTCCAATGCTTTTTGGTTAATCTAGTAATAAATCGAAAGCAACCTAAATCTAGGTCACAGTTGTTTTCGCGTGCATTACTGAGAACGATTCGTTCATAGACGCGTTCGTACTAATTATTGAATCGTGTTATTTTCATTAAAACAGAGCTTCTCGCGTTTTTATAATAGGGGCCTACAGAGGGCATTCTTCCACTTGGAAATTCCTTAAAAATCATGCAGTTTTTGCAACGAACATCCATGTTTTTGTTGTGGTTCAATTGATATCTATAGTCCTAAGTAACATTAATACTTCCATGTCTTTGTTTTCTGTTGTTCATTTATTTTAGCAGTAATATAAAAATAGGCAAAGCCTAAATCGGGTGGAAGATTTGTTTTCAATGTATGAACTGTGCTAATTCTAGATTATTATTACACATGTTGCCTTTGTAATGTATCGGTTAAAGGCAAGGAAATAGTGTCTCATCAGAATGCACTCTACTGTGAAAGAGATGCATGTCCATTGTCAATATTCAAATTGGGGGTGTTAAATATATATATATATTGTCTACGATACCAACCACTGTAATTTACCACTATGAATAAACAAGTTGCAAACCGCTTATGAATGGTACATCTTCATTGGACAGAACGTCACAGAAGTCTAGTTGGCATCAAGCTTGATATATCGATTTTGCATTTGATACCTCAGCTTTGGTGATATTCTTTCAAAAGGCATTTGACAATGATTAATTGATTTCTAACAACAGAGCAACACTGTTTGTATAGGTTTAGCAATCAAAGGCTTGAAGTATTGGGGGGAGGGGGGTTGGGGGGACTGGTGAGGAAACAATGGGAGTAGGGATATGTTCATTGATACATATGAAACTCTCTGTTGAAACTGTTGTTTAACCATCATCCAACAATAGCATCTAAGACTCACTACCATCTATGTATTGTTTGATGCTGTCATGGATACTTTATATCCATATTTTAGCTGTGACACAGGTCCTTCCTAAATTTGCCATTTTAAAAACGCAGTTTAACATCAAATTATGTTTGACCAAACCATGGAGTAATGGGTTTCATGGTTAGTGTCTTGGAAGATAAATTGGCAGGGACTGGTGAGGCAATAATAGGAGCAGGGATATGTTCATTGATACAACTGATACATTCTGTTGAAAATGTTGTTAAACCATTGTGCAACAATAGCATCTAAGACTCATTATCATGTATGTATGGTTGGAGATAATCGCATATTTTAGCTCTCCTACCCATATCAGTAATGAAATGAGAAATAGAAGACACTGTTTGAGCCATATCAAAACCACCAATCAAACTATAGAATTTTAATCCCTAGATTATCTCTGCATGCAAATTGAGGATTCAAGGCAAGACTTCAGTAGGTGCTTCACAAATGTGAACATTTACTATAGGTCGAGCATTGAAACCTTGTCAATTTGTAAAATTTACACTTCACCAAATTCTGTTGTAAGTATATGTTTTCCTCTGAGCCATTCGAAATTATAACCTTTGACAACATTTGATTTAATGTTGAAACAGGGGAGAAATTTGTATACATTTACTATTATGAAGAAAATCCACCATTTCTTTGAAATAATGTACTGCTGAAAAGGATTTGTTGATATACATTTAAGATTTTTTTTTCAATTTAAACAGCACCAAAAGTCCTTCAATAAAAAGATGAAATAAACAAATGTCAATTCTTTAGATAAACAATAGACTATGTTTAATCATTTCATTAATCAGTTTACATTATAACCATTGTTTATTATTACTTTATCAACCATTCTTATTATTTAAAGTTTTAAATATATCTTACATCCAATAGCTAAAGTATCTGAAGTATATACAAGCCAGAGAGTCCAACTGGGATTCGAACCCAGAACCTCCTCAGAAAAACTAAGATGCTCTAACCAGTTGAGCTATCAGACTTAATTCTGGCATTGTATAATTTTTAACAAATTCAATATCCAAATTCAATTTCCACATTAGTAGGATTAAGTCGCATACATGACAGCCATCCTTTCCTCTTACAACACAAAAACAAATCACGAATAGTATTTATACAAATGTGTATGGGTAGTCACAATTGTTTCTAATAGGTATTGATAACAGTCATTTGCTGATGTTTCAATATTGGACCAATCACAAGTACCTAAATTGGATGAAATAATACTCCTTTTTCAAAACTAGTGTCATACTTTCAATAGCATTATTAATATTAGTAAAACATATTTGAAACCATTTAGCAAAAAAGAAAAGGAAAATGTCCATACTAAAACACTTCCTACACAATATCCAGTGGTAACAATTTGGCAAGATGTAAACCCAGGCATTGATTAAAATATATCAGTAATACCTCTTTTTATCAAATCTGCTTCATAAATGAATATAGAAACCACTGTGAGAAAATGACAATAGGGCCCACAAAAGGCACCTTCTCAATTGGAAATTTCTGTAAAATCATGCAGTTTTCCCAAAAAAAATCAAAGTCATACCAGCTTTTTTTGCTTCTCAATTCAGTAATTTCAGCTATAAAATTTTCCAAATTCAACAGGCTTGGGCCTCTTCCCAATTCAAGGGGGGAAAAGACCTGTAAATTATGTCCTGCTGAGCAAATTTCAGTCTTGTAATAACAATCTCTATTATAAAAAGATGAAAATTTAAATATCCTTTCCCTTTTAGAATTTAACTTGGACCCGTTACATGGCTGATTCATAGCAATGTCTATGCTGCCTATATGTGAAACATTGTTACGAAGTGGCTATGACAGGAGACCTGTAAAACATAACACCGATTCAACAAAAATAACAAAGCAGAGACCTCAAATCACTTTTCCATTCCCTTATGGTTTGTGAATATGAATAGTTCAAGTCTCTACCTTTGTTACAATGCACAGCCATTTAATTTGCATATTAAACAACATGCAAATGTTTAAGACACATTAAAAACATTATTGGAATCAAGAATAGAACTGTATTTAAAATTACCCTCCAGCTGAGAAATTCCTGTGTTCATCATTGGGTTTTGTGGTATTTCAAAGCAAACCATGGTGTTATCTGCTAACATTCTAAAAATAAACACATGTTTACAGTGAACATAAAACAGTGTCAAATTCATGCATGTAGATATTTACATCCTGTACCATTGTATGGTCATATTGGAAAGAATTTAATGCAAAATACAAGCAAAATCAACAAGAAACGACTTAATCCATCACTTTTATGTATCATATAAGACAGCTTAACTAGGCTATCCTTTATACCTTGTTGACATAATAACACTGGTTTAACATTCACATACCTCTCGGTGTTTGATTTATTGTTGACGGAGGACATTCATTGTTTAAGTCTTTGAAATAACTTTCAAAACTATCTGGATTCGATAGATTTTGAAAATGTGACGCTCGAATAAGCATAATCAAAAAGAAAAACTTGTTCTCCGAATTCGAGCGTCACATTTTCGATATCAAATCCATTCGTTTGTGCTTTTAGATTGATGGGAGTTTACTAAATACAACCTCGACACTTCTAGATACAGTTACATAAAATCGATAGTCTATTCGGTGTAAGACAGTGATTGTACGGCGCATCGTGTTTACATTAGACTAGGGTAGAATTAGTAGAATAGCTGTTTAGACATTGTCAGAGCTTCGATTTATTTATGTCGCTTTTTATGGGAAAAGGGCCCAATAAATTATGCCTAAGTTATATGAAAATGAAACTGTACAAAAAGTTTTCTAACCTGGTAATATCGATGTTGGTATTTAACCAACAGGATGACCAATCTATTCGATTTAAGATTTGAAGCGGTGACCTGATATTTTTGTAAATCCTGACTTGTCATGTGATATACAAAAGCAACAACAACAACAAATAAATATAGTGTAACACGTCACCGTTCTTGGTGTATGCATCAGGTAAACATGTGTAGAATTGACTGGTTTTGGGATGAGAGACGCTACCTTCACCAAAGAAACAGAAAGGAACGCAATGCAGACTAAATTTTACAAAATTATTTTTAGATTTAGATTTTTTAGAAAATATTTGAATGAAATTTCATCTATTAATTTTTTTTAAACTTTGATTTCCCACACCATTGCTTTCAAAAAAGCCCAATAATAAAACGTTTGAGGCTACATGAAATCGAAAAAAATGCAAAACAGACATGGCCGAAAAAAGTCTTATGGGTTTGAAGTAATTCGGAATATCCTTTGTTTTGTAGGTATATTCTTTGGTTTCGTGTACGTGTAACATATATATGCGGTCTCCAGACCGTGCCTTCGGCACGGTCTTCCGCCCGTACAAACAATACTTTAATGTCTTTGTTTTCTGTTGTTCATTTGATCTAGCAGTACAAATAATACTTCAATCTCTTTGTTTTCTGTTGTTCATTTAATCTAGCAGTACAAATTATACTTTAATCTCTTTGTTTTCTGTTGTTCATTTAATCTAGCAGTACAAATTATACTTCAATCTCTTTGTTTTCTGTTGTTCATTTAATCTAGCAGCACAAATAATACTTTAATGTCTTTGTTTTCTGTTGTTCATTTAATCTAGCAGCACAAATAATACTTTAATGTCTTTGTTTTCTGTTGTTCATGTGATCTAGCAGTACAAGTTATACTTTAATCTCTTTGTTTTCTGTTGTTCATTTAATCTAGCAGTACAAATTATACTTTAATCTCTTTGTTTTCTGTTGTTCATTTAATCTAGCAGTACAAATTATACTTTAATCTCATTGTTTTCTGTTGTTCATTTAATCTAGCAGTACAAATTATACTTTAATCTCTTTGTTTTCTGTTGTTCATTTAATCTAGCAGTACAAATTATACTTTAATCTCTTTGTTTTCTGTTGTTCATTTAATCTAGCAGTACAAATTATACTTTAATCTCTTTGTTTTCTGTTGTTCATTTAATCTAGCAGTACAAATTATACTTTAATCTCTTTGTTTTCTGTTGTTCATTTAATCTAGCAGTACAAATTATACTTTAATATCTTTGTTTTCTGTTGTTCATTTAATCTAGAAGTACAATTGATACTTCCATGTCTTTGTTTTCTGTTGTTCATTTGATCTAGCAGTACAATTAATACTTGCATGTCTTTGTTTCAGTGTGGTTCGTTTGATTGAGCAGTACCTGAAAGAAAACAATTTGTTAAAGACGCTGACTGTCCTTCAGGTATGTGTTGTTGCAATATTACAGTGGACATGCAGGTGTAAAGCACAGGGAGATATGTCATAATACCTTTATTAACACTATAAATATATACACAAGGGAAACAACTTCAAAGAGAAACCATTTCTGTCGTTCCGTTCTTATCAGTCCGTAATTTTTTATATGATCGCTAGTCTGTCAATTCTCTATATGTCCCGCATGGCCAAATGATTACTGCGTCCAACGATACCTCTCTCAATAAGATCGGTCCAGTCAATCCGGAGAAATCTGCGACGACACGCGATATTTTTTTCGAATTTGGTTCATTGGGAATAGATCGTTGAGAATAGAACCAGCCGATGTTTCGACACTAAATCACCTCAATGAACATTATTTCAATGATGACACTTTACCGGCACTTAAAAAACTACTATTGGTAAGGATCAAAAGCAAAAATTCTAACAGCGCTTAAAAGGCCGGGGGAAGACCCTGACCTCTTAAAAGCTAGTCATCAATTAAACAACATTGATGAAGCTCACAATCAAGCTTTTGAAAACCATTTTGTTTAGGATCGACGATGAGATAAACGTCATCCCATTACATAGTACAGTATGGGGTTAATCATAACTTAATGTACGCGTCTTATCCAAATTCGAGTTGTTATGACAACAGTCGAATTCCGCTAATAAATTGGCACTCATATCCTTTCATGTAGAGCTGGGACGGGTAGCAATTTACTATCCCGGTACCCGGGGATAATGTTCTCCATTAGATCCATTAATTTTCCGGCCCTTAGATTACCGTTCAAATGTAGAATGGCCATGAGTAATGGTTCCAGGCGCTCGTGACTAAGTGCGATGATCAGAACATACAATGTTGATAGTCTTGATAGCTGATGAGCGGCCTTCAAGTTGGAGAGTATAGTGCATGTGACATGTCTGTGCACATGTTGAGAACTTGGTTGGAGGATGAATGATTGCTAGTTTGGGATTTAGAAACTTCTGATTCACTCGTAAATGAGTGCTTATTCTCTCATCAAAATTTAACCTAGGTAAAAATAACGTCCGTTAACAGGTAGTGATTTGCTACCAGGGTAGTAACCTGTACCTGGCCCGTACCCAGGGACTCGAGTACCCGTCCAAGCCCGACTCTCATGGGCCTATAAGCTTGTATTTTTTTATCCAGGAAGAGAGTGGTATATCGCTGTTGTTATGACAAAATGTTTAACAACAGTCAGATTCCATTTATAGATTTGTACTCATATCCCTTCACGGGCCTTTAAACTTGTATTGTTTGTTTTTATCCAGGAGGAGAGTGGTATATCCCTGAACACTGTAGACTCTGTGGATGGATTTGTCGGCGACATCACCAGCGGTCACTGGGACACAGTCCTTCAGGCCATCCAGACGCTCAAACTCCCGGACCAAAAACTAATCGACCTCTACGAGCAGGTGAGGGCATTTAACCCTTTACCAAATAATAACAAAATTTAGCAAGTTTGTTGCAGACGACTCTGGAAAACATTGTGGGAAAAGGAGAAATTACCTTATCAGAAGATAAACCAATTACCAAACAATATTAGCATTTAGCCAGTTTGTTGCAGACGACTCTGAAAAGCATTGTGGAAATTGCCTTATCAGAAGATAATAAACAATATTGACATTTAGCCAGTTTGTTGCAGACGACTCTGAAAAACATTGTGGGTAAAGGAGAAATTATCTTATCAGAAGATTATTTATAAACCAATTACCAAACAATATCGACATTTAGCCAGTTTGTTGCAGACGACTCTGGAAAACATTGTGGGAAAAGGAGAAATTATCTTATCAGAAGATAATTTATAAACCAATTACCAAACAATATCGACATTTAGCCAGTTTGTTGCAGACGACTCTGGAAAACATTGTCGAAATTGCCTTATCAGAAGATTATTTATAAACACATCTGAATGGTTTGATCTAAGAAAAAAACCTTAAATTGTTTGTTTAGAGCAGTTTCTCCTTTTCCCACAATGTTTTCTGCCCTATCAGAAGATTATTTATGAAAACATCTGAATGGTTTGGTTAAAAACTTAAGGTGCCTATTTTTACTTTAAAACTAAAACTTGCCTACCTATATTAATTGAATTTAATTTTATTAAAGATACCATAGCACAACACATAGCTCATACTTATAGCCATTACAAAAGTGATATATATATATGCTATGTGCATGCCTAGACAGCAACAATTTATATTACCTTAACTCTTTACTCAGCTGCAAATATGAATTGCTGTTGTTGTTTTTTTTAAATACAAAAGCAATGCATTGGTTTTGATGCGTAAATCATTTCAGCTGCAAATATGAAGATATAATTGCTGTTGTTGTTTTTTTAAATACAAAAGCAATGCATTGGTTTTGATGCGTAAATCGTTTCAGCTGCAAATATGAAGATATAATTGCTGTTGTTGTTGTTTTTTAAATACAAAAGCAATGCATTGGTTTTGATGCGTAAATCGTTTCAGCTGCAAATATGAAGATATAATTGTTGTTGTTGTTTTTTTAAATACAAAAGCAATGCATTGGTTTTGATGCGTAAATCGTTTCAGCTGCAAATATGAAGATATAATGGCT
>OX401421.1:18743432-18790932 GCA_947846245.1 Cerastoderma edule
CTTTCTCTCTCTCTCTCTATGTGTGTGTCTGTGTGTGTGTGTGTCTCTCCCTCTCTCTCTCTCTGTCTCTGTCTGTCTCTCTCTCCTTTTCTCTCTCTCTCTGTCTCTTTCTCTCTCCTCCCCCTCTCTCTTTTTGTTATTCTCTCTCGTATTCTTTTCTCTCCCCTCTCTCTCTCTCTCTCTCTCTCTCTCTCTCTCTCTCTCTCTCTCTCTCTCTCTCTCTCTCTCTCTCTCTCTCTCTCTCTCTCTCTCTCTCTCTCTCTCCCTATCTCTCTCTCTCTCTCAATATCTCTCTCTATTACTCTCTCTCTCTCTCTCTCTCTCTCTCTCTCTCTACTCTCTCTCTCACTCTCTCTCTCTCTCTCTCTCTCTCTCTCTCTCTCTCTCTCTCTCTCTCTCTCTCTCTCTCTCTCTCTCTCTCTCTCTCTCTCTCTCTCTCTCTCTCTCTCTCTCTCTCTCTCTCTCTCTCTCTCTCTCTCTCTCTCTCTCTCTCCTCTCTCTCTCTCGCTCTCTCGCTCTATCTCTCTTTCTCTCTCTTTTCTTTCTCTCTCACACACACTTTCCTTCTTTTTCTCGTTTTTTCTCGGATAACGACATTGACATTATACATATTGATTTTGTAATACCCTTATTGTATACATGTTTATTCTTGGGTTTAAATAAAGTTAATTTCTGTTCTGTTCTATTCGCAATCCATGACTCACCCATATCCTTAACTGTGACATTTAAGATGAAATGGAAATCTGGCATACCAAACGACATAATAACTTAATGATATAATTTCATAAATTCCTTTGAAAACAAGGACAAAAAACCAAACTTGGCATTTGTGCGTGAGTACATTGCTTAAACGATGGATTGGCACTTGGTACAATACCCAGTCCATTCTTTGGCGAGTTTCGATGGTATACTGGATCTAAATACACTCCTTTGGAAATGGTTTCATTACTCTTGATGAAAATATAGGGGTATTTACTCATGTTCATATTTATATAAAAGGGAGCAAACGGTTTGATTGATAGTTTATCATTTCTGGTCCGTTCAGTTACAGCTCCATCCACTCTGTCACTTTCTCCATATTTTATCTATATCTCTATTTTTACTCGTCCCCCTCTCTCTATCGGTGAATTTACAATCATTTTTTTTCATATTTGAAATCATTGTATTGTATTGTATTGTATTGTATTACATTGCATTGTATTGTATTGTATTGTATTGTATTGTATTGTATTTGTATTTGTATTTGTTTTTGTATTGTATTGTATTGTATTGTATTGTATTGTATTGTATTGTACTGTCTTGTACTGTAATGTATTGTACTGTACTGTACTGTACTGTATTGTATTGTATTGTATTGTATTGCATTGTATTGCATTGTATTGTATTGTATTGCGTATCATGTTGTAATGTTATTCAGGAGATGGACTAAATAAGCTTTTACCTTCCGTCCTAATCCAAATGTAAAACGTATTTTACAATAAATTATGTTTAAACTAACGCAAGTACACCAGTTTCAAATCAAAAGGAAAATCATAAGGAACAGGAGACTTGTCGTAAACGGTTGTTTTTCAATAAGTTTGAGTTAATATTAAACTATAGGATACACCCAATCCAACGTTTGTTTGCATGGATTAGGGTTAGAAAATAAAATGCTTTTTGTGAAGATAATGACAGAGCAGCTTTGACGTTTTGGCAATCAATGCAATCGCAGTCTCTCGGGACCTCTGATTTACTGATGTACGACAGTGATCCTTCTGATTTTGTTTTTGTTTTGAAACTGATTGTTTCTAGTGTTAACGTTGAGGATGTGAGATAGGGGGTTGTTTAAAGGCTATAAATAACTGCTGAACTAGTCCCATGTATGCTTGTTCGTACGTGGTTTTGTTCACTTGGCTGTGTAAACGGTATTCGTCCAATTACACTGATATTAATTGCCCATATGTTTATAACCGTTCTTGAAATACGTTTTTTAAGGTAGAATTCTCATACTCGGAGCCAATCTGAACACATCGGGTTTATCCAATGAAAACACCTCTGACATAATAGGGATGACGCCATATTGGTTCCCCCGGAATGACGTCACTTCACTTTCATTTTTTTAAGATCTTAAATTTGAAATCTAAAAAGTCGTTTAATTCGATTAAGGAAACAACTATATATGTCACAACTTATAATTTCGCCATTTTGTATGAGTTACCGATAAAATATGATTTAAAAGGATGTCCAACATTTCCATATACATTGAACTACTTATCTTGCACGGTTAAAAAAGGTGTTATACATCGGGGCCGATTTACCCGAAAAATTGTTACCCTACACTTATATCCGAGGTTTATTTCACAGCTCACGGAAATACCCGAGTAGTTCCGATTGACTCGGTGTCGGAGCTATTCCATTGAATACGAATAATTCCGGCCCCGACCGGTGTATGCCGAGAACGACCGAAGTAAATCGACGATAGTAAGAGTTTCAAAATGAGGGATTATGTGTATTCTACGTTCAACAAGAAAGTCAATCGGAACTACTCGGGTATTTCCGCGAGCTGTGAAATACACCTCGGATATAAGTGTAGGGTTACAATTTTTCGGGTAAATCGGCATCCGCCAATTAACACATTTTCTAAGCGTGCAAGTTAAGTAGTTCAATGTGTATGGAAGGGTTGGACATCCTTTTAAATAATCCTTTTATCAGTAACTCATACCAAATGGCAAAATTGTGGTTGTGACATGTAAAGTTGTTTCCTCAATCAAATTTAACGACTTTTTAGATTTCAAATTTAAGATCTATTTTTAAACACGAAAGTGAAGTGACGTCATTCCGCTTGGAACCAATATGGCGCCATCCCTATTATTTCAGAGGTGTTTTCATTTGATAAACCCGATGTGTTCAGATTGCAAGAGAGTAAGCCGAAGCCACAAACCGATATACGAGCGGAAAGGTTTGTGGGCGTTCTGTGATTATTAGAAAAGATTAAAATGATTCGTACGATTAACCCTTCACCGAACGCCAAATTATCGACTCTCCCAAATTGATAGAGTTGGCAGACGCCATTTCAAGATGTGATGAAATTGGAAAATAATCTTCTGATAGGGTAGAAAACATTGTGGGAAAAGGATAAATTGCTCGTTACGAGCAATTTCTCATTTTCCCACAGTGTTTTCCAGAGTCGTCCGCAACAAAGTGGTTAAATGTCGTTATTGTTTTGTAATAATTGTTTAAACCGACAAATCCCCTTTGATTGGACGCTTTCTTTTTAAGGGTGCTTGTTCACAGAAGAGTAAATTTTGAAACTCAGGATAACATGTCGCTGAAACAATGTAGTGTTTGAAAGGTTTTGAAATCCATGACAGTATGTTTGTACATACCTAGATAAATTGATTCAATCTGTATCCATTTTGCATTCAGCAGTTTTTTTACCATTAAAGGTGTTTGTTCACAGAAGAGAAAAATTCACAGTTAAAATAAAACTTTGTTGAAACAACGTAGTTTTTGAATTGTTGATTGATATATAATTAGTTATGAAATAATAACTAATTCAGGAAGGCACGAGCAATTTCTCCTTTTCCCTCAATGTTTTCCAAAGTCGTCCGCAACAAAGTGGTTAAATGCCGTTATTGTTTGGGAAGGGTTAAGCGAGACTAATGTAATAGAGATGTTCAATCTACATAAACTATATAAGACAATCTGTTGAAAAAGCTTTAAACGCTGACAAACGGAATTCGTCAGACGCAAAGAAATCTCATATGCATTTACAACGATATAGAGCTATTAATGGAAGAAAGTCTGGAACCATGATTTAGCGAGAATAATGTAATATTGCTGTTTAATGTACATAAATGACATAACAAAACAGCTTTAAAAACTGACAAAATGAATTCGTCAGACGTAGGGAAAATTAAGCTCGTGTGCTTGCTAACAGCTTTATAAACTGACAAAATGAATTCGTCAGACGTAGAGAAAATTAAGCTCGTGTGCATTCAAAAAGATAAATAGCTAATAATGGAAGAGAATCTGGAACCATGGTTTAGCGAGACTAATGTTATATTGATGATCAATGTACGTAAATAACATAACAAAACAGCTTTTAAAACTGACAAACTGATTTCGTCAAACGCAGGGAAAATTAAGCTCGTATGCTTGCTATCTAGGAACGTTTTCCCGAAGGTAAAGAGCTGATAATGCGCGATACATGCTTGTACAATATCTACAGTGGGATTGCGAAATCCGAACTATTTTATCTGAAAAATTCGCTGTGAATGCGTTGCCGTGGAAACCGATCAGTCTTTAAAACATAAGAAAGAAGGCAAGAAAGAATGGAGAGTGATATTTTTTCGAACCTTTTTTCCGGTAATTTTGTTCTCTCCAATGCTTCTTTTTTGTATAATGTTTAACGCCGTATCAACAATTCTTCAGTTTTGTAACGCCTGTTCTGGTTCTACAAGTACTAGGTTCTAGGCTAAAGGTCTGAAGTGACTTGCCAAAGGTCACTCCCTCGAAATCAGAGAATGGGAGAGAGAGACGAAGAGAGAAACAGACAGAGATATACACAGAAACGGAGAGAGATAGACAGACAGAGATAATGACATATAGACAGATATAATGACATAAAGATAGAGTGACAGAGACAGACTGAGACAGAGAGAAAGAAAGCAGAAATATAGATTAAATACAGAAGTATAGACAGATAGACAGAGAGAGTGAGAGAGACAGGGGGAGATATAAACAGACTGACAGAGAGTGAGACAGAGATCCAAACAGATTGACAGACGGACAAAAACGGATGAACGGACGGACTGACAAACAAACAGACCTTAGTCGGTAGGTCGTTAGATCGATGTGTTTGATACTGTATTTCAACTTGTGTTATCAGATCGGTCCCACGCCTTGAGGAAATCACACGCCCATGTAGACATTAAAGGCTTGAGTTATGGAAGCCGGAACATTCACTTGGTGATTTATGTGATTTTCGAAGACACAACCAGAGATAACGCCCTGTTTCACTTACTCGGGCTTAACCCTTTACCAAACAACAACGACATTTGACTCGTTTGTTGCACACGCCTCTGGAACAGTGTGAGCAATTTCTCCTTTTCCCACAATGTTTTCCGCCCTATCAGAGGATTATTTTAATTAGCATCGCGTCACAATCGGTTCAAAAGTTTTCCAAAATAGATACAGAGAAGAGATGTACCGTAAAGTAAGCGGGTTCTCAATCGATGTGAAATAAGTGTTAACTAAGGATACATTGTCGTTATTGAGTAATTTATTATTGCGCCACAATGGTTTTTTATCCCTATAGAGCTGAAACCAACCTCATGCTAACGCAAACAGGTTAGATCCAGGCCAGCCGCTAAGTAAATTGGCGGCTGGCCAGTGATCTAACCTGTTTGCTATTCAGTGTATCTTTCCTCATCAAAATTAAGCAGATTTTCATGGTTTTGGAAAGCAGACGACACAACAATCTGTTTTTAGAAAATTACCCAGCATTCTAAAGGTTAAAAGTTTTCAACAATAGAAACAGAGACAAAAGAAACTGTTCGCGTAAGCGGTTTATCAACGCCTCTGTTTTCGACTCGATCCGGGGCTTATCAGTAAATTACGACATGGCTTTGGGCTGTGTGCTCTGTGAACATTTGGTGCTATCTGCGTGGAATTGAAACAATCGTCTTGGGCTTATCAGTAACCAAATCTGGTTCACGTCCTTTTTCATCTGCTCAACCTTTTAATCTCCCTTTCTTCGATACAGGCCGTTTATTTCGTGGATTGTGAAGGAGTCTGACGTTCGAAAGGATCTTTTGAAATATTGAAAGAGCTTGTTCACAGATGTCAAAAAATTTGAAAATAAAAACTTGATTTCTTTGAAATTGTAGACTTGGAAAAAAGCAACGTTCTTATCCATCTAGAGCCTGAATAAAGTAGACTAAAATGCACCTGATGCATTAACAACAGTTTACAACGTACATACTTACAATTATTAAAAACTTTTAAATCGATCTTAATTCAATAACTATATTCGAGTGTACATCATACAACAATACAAACAGGGTATTGTTTCAATGGCATTTCATTTCATTTCGACTATCAAATTTTATTATATGTGAACAAGCAACTTAAAACAGACTATCTCGCAAATTGTCAGCTGCGACTAACTGCCAAAAATTAATAAGCTTAGACTACATCTCAATACAAACATTAAAGGTCATTTGCTTCCAACAAATTCATATACATAAAACAAACGACTAGATGGACACATAAATATATCAAACAAAAACGTTTTTTCAGCAGGTGGTAGCTTCTATTCAACGTTGAAATCGAGTGTGAAGATACTCAATTGTGCGGTTGCAAACTCAATTACTCGATTACCCGATCCAATTAACATTCCACTTCGTATGATTGCGTGTTATGAACATCAAAATAAACAAGAATTATCGGTTATACGGAATTCGATCATTCGAAATTCGAATAAGACAGATGTATATCCTAGACTTCAAATTGTTAGCAGAATGCGGCGAGGCTTTGGCCCATTCATGTATGTTGGAATTATTTTATTTGTTAAATCAAAAAAAAAAAAAAAATCTGACCGCAAAAAAACCATAATGTGTTATAGATAGACATATTTCATTACGGTACAATGGCTCTCAAGTTCATGCAGCTAATATTTTAAAACGTTTTGGAAAGCAGACGACACAAAAAACTATTTTTAGAAAATTACCCAGCATTTTAAGGGTAAATCGTTTTTATCATTCACCTGTCAGAGGATAGAAGATTAAATGTTGTCGATTTTAAAACGAACGTTTTATTTTTCGATCTCATATTTAGTCCTTTTGGAGCCCATGGCACAAGTACAAAACTTGAAATCACATGGCTCCTCTCTGTGTGGGTTCAAATCCCGGTGACGGATTTTGGATCTTCATGAGAGGTAGTCTCTCGACTGACTTACGGAGTTCCGATGGTTCTAGCCAGCTCTTATGGGCAGTTGAGTATGGGGTCTTCCTCCATCATTAAATGACGGGCATTGTAACATAACTGAAATAATGTTGATGCGATGTAAAACTCTTACATGTATATGAATAAGTAATTTGAGTCCTTTTATGAATACTGATAACTTAGTATATAATCCTTATTTCTTTCTTATTTTAATTCCCATTTAACGCGTTTAATTCAAGGTGTGTTATGGCTTCCATTTTACTCTAACACACCTGTGAGTTACCTTTTTGAGAACAACGTTGTAACCGAAGCAAATTGCTCGTTAAAACGTCATAAATCCAAAGCCAATCTGCAAACGCCAACAAGAACAAAGCGACCGCGAGCTGAATTCGATCCACGTCATTTACAATTACTAGTTGAGCGATTATGCCTGGAAAATAATTGCAACTGACACAGCAAGAATTGTTTTTAAGGTAGAATACCCATAATCAACCGCCGTTTTGAAATATTTTCATTCGTCTGATTACTTCGGTCGTTAACCGTAATAATGTTGACAAGGCGTTAAACCTACATACAGTGTATAAACAACAATACTGCATGTGAAATATAGGTCTATCGCGCTTTCGTGAGATGTTTATGTTTCAATCGAACGATACCATACCTGTTTGGGGTTATTGGAATATCTACGGTTATCTTCCTACCATTGGATTTAGGCTTAATCACCTGTTTACATTTTTTAAACTCGGCCATTAACTGCATTGGACCTTTGCCATTATCATGCATCACGCATCGATATACAATCTGGTTTTCTGTTAAACGAGTGCAGTAACGTAAATAAAGAAATGCGCACGCGCGTCGTCAAAGAAACACGCGAAGTTTTGACGTCATAACAATATAAAAAAACACAGACACCCCATGAACGTTTCGCCTTGATATAATTAACATTAAGGTTCCTCACAAACTCGCACATAAACTTATGAATTCGGAAAAAAAATCTTTCTCCTTTTTCATCGCCTTGTTCTTACACTTTATTCTTGTTCTTGTTCTCTCTTCATGTGTTTGTTTTGTTCGTGTTGTTTTATTTGTGTCCTTTCTTACTGTTTTCTCTTGTTCTTGTTCATGCTTTTTGTTTTTGCAAAACACAAGCACCCAGTGAACATTTCGCTTTGATAAAGAAAAAACAGGTCTCTCACCAACACGCTAATAAACCTTTGAACATTTGCCTGAATATTTAAACTAATGACGTTTTCTGTTTCTCCTTTTTTATCGCCTTGTTTTTTTTTCTTTTTCTTTTTGTTCTTCATGTTCTGGCTCTTTCTTCGTGTTTTTGTTTTGTTCCTGTTCTTTCTATTTTTTTTATTCTTGTTCATTCTTATTGTTCTTAGTTTAATGTTTACTTCTTATTCTTCTTTTCTTTTACTTCTTTCATTTTCTTTTTCTTGCTCTTTCTCTATTTTATTGCCATCTCTTCTTGTTCTTGCTCTTCGTTCGTTCGTTCGTTCGTTCGTTCGTTCGTTCGTTCGTTCGTTCGTTCGTTCGTCCGTTCGTTCGTTCGTTCGTTCGTTCGTTCGTTCGTTCGTTCGTTCGTTCGTTCGTTCGTTCGTTCGTTCGTTCGTTCGTTCGTTCGTTCGTTCGTTCGAACAACAAACTCTAGCACACACCACAAACTGTATAATTTACTAAGGAAAATGCTCTTCTTGGCCATCGTTATCTTAATATGTATCACAGGAAGGCTTTTTCGATGCATGGAAGCACATTAGATTGAAAACGGACTCCGTAAATGCGTTAATCTGTTCCCACACTATTATTTGATAAGAAAGCAGTTATTGTAGAGAATCCATCGTTTGCTCTTTTTCCTGTCGGTTGGCCGAATTACGGCCTCTCAGACAGTATGCTACTGTTTATCTGATAAAAGCGCACGCTTGGTTGTAAAACCCTTACCAAGGAATGATCAGAAAAGATCGCCAACCAAGTTGAAACGTAAAGCTGCTTGATCACGTGATATCAAACGTGAGGAAATTTGAATATCGAAATCTTATTTCTTTCAAACCGTAAACCAGCTGTACTGTTAAATGAGACATACTGGAATGAAGGAGTCTTTGGAAATAAGATCAGTTTGTAATAAAGTATTTAGAGCTTTTATTAAATGAAATAGTAAGTATTCAGATACAAAAACGTTGCAACGGATTTGAGAAACATAATGCCTGTACGTACTCAGATTTATATGCACATTCCGATTCAATTTTGCGTTGAGTAACACTGTTTCATGATATATCATACTATTTTATATATATAATACAAAAATGTATTTTTTATTCTAACTTGCAAAGTCTCTCATGTGTGAACAAGCTCATTTAAAAGAGATCATACAAGGAAAGTTGAGTCTTCTATTTGGTTTTGGCGAGGTGTCAATCTTATCATAAATGAGCGAAATGTATTATTTATAGAGGTCTGTACATGATAAAATCACACACACAGTTTTAGGACCTTTTTCCTGGAATGTTAAGGCGGAATTGCCTTCCATGTTGAATAAATCTGCCAGGATAATGTTGAGGATATAAAGTTAATCTTAGAGAATTTATACACATCTAACAATAGTTCCTTTATTGTTGTGGATGAACGAAATGTCATATTTCTAAAGACCTGTTCATGAATTTAAAAAACCCCTCCGTTTTAGGGCCTTCGTCCTTGAAAGTTGAGAAGAAATCCCATTCAAAGCCTTATGAGTCGTTAAGGGTTAATTAATGAGACAGTTTGGTGAACCTAACAATGATACCTGTATAGTCATTGATGAGCAAAATGTAATATTTGTAAAGGTCTGCACATGATGAAAATAAACTTCCTGTTTTAGTAGCTTTGCACGTGATTGAATGTTCAAATCGTCTACAACTTGAAGAGAGAGCGTGTAAAACTTTGGGTGTCTTTGCCTTTGAAATATATGTAACCCGAAAAACGTATAAACGTATGTGACTTAGAAAAAGTCTGTGAATTAAAAGTATCAGAGACTTTGAGCATACCTGTGCGTAACTTGAAAATCGTCTTTGACTTTGATAGAAGTATGGCACTTGAAAAGCGTCGTTGACTTTAATGATATAAGTCAGTAACTTGAAAATCGTCTTTGACTTTGAATAGGTCTGGGACTTTGAAAAGGTATGTGACTTGGAAGGGGTCTTTGACTTTGAACACGTCTCTTACTAACGAAAACCCGTGACTTTGAAAAGGTATGTGACTTAAAAGTGTCTGTGACTTTGATGATAAAAGTCTGTAACTTAAAATGCGTATGCAACCAGCTTTGAAAACCTCTGTAAAGAGTTCGACCAAGGCTTTTTGTTCGTTTCCTTGACGACTATTTACGTTTATTTTACGGATCGCATGTGTTTTCCGAGGTCATACCTTGATAATTGTGGAATTTACCTGTCTAAGAAAAATAAACCCTATATACTGGCGTTTTATCGCGTTTATCGCTAGGCGTGTTCAAGTCAAACTCAATTAAGTGTTTTTCGTGAGAGTGTTCATGGACAATATACTACAGATCCCTTTTTAGTATAGGTGAAATCAGGAGAAGCCTTGAAATAACTGAATTGATTTCTCGGGTCACGGAAATACTCGAATAGGTGCTATTGAGTACGAGGTGTATTTCTCAGTGCACGGAAATACTAGAGTAGCTACGATTGATGGCGAGGAGTATTTCCTAGGGTAAGGAAATATCCGAGTAGTCCCAATAGGGACCCGATGTATAACATATACGTCTCATTAGAGCTAACAACCGGTCCCAACCTCTTTCTCACCCACCTGTTGTTCGTTTAATGGTATTTAACATCTGGAACTAATTAAGTTAATGATTGCCCTGGCTATTAACCCTTGACATCGGGTGGTGCTTCGGTTTTAAGGATATATTGAGTATCTTACTTAACCCTTTACCAAACAATAACGATATTTGACCAGTGTGTTGCAGGCAATTTTGGAAAACATTGTGGGAAAAGGAGAAATTGCTCTAAACGAGCAATTTCTCGTTTTTCAACAATGTTTTCTGCCCTTTCAGAAAATTGATTTTGAAGATTTGTTGAATCAGCGTTGAAACAGCGATAAAAAGGGGAAAAACTTTCCAAGAAACCAGGAAATAATCGACTAATAGATCATCACGAATGTTAAAATGGTTCGGACACATGATCCTTCGAAAGATAGCTTTAAACTGAACAAATATTGGAACTGCGATGTAATACGAAAAAAGAAGGTTTCAAAGAAACAAAGAAACAAACGGCTGAGGCAGCATTACGAATGCCACTTTCATGGTCAAAAGGGTTTATTATGGTGTGAATTAATGTTCCATTGTATGATAGCTTAAACTGGGGATTAAATGAAACGCTGTTAAACGATATACAAAAAAGTAAATAACATTTCCAAGAAACCAAGAAACAAACGACGTAGAGACGATGGCAGTAAGAAATGCCAATTTCCAAGTCATAAGGGTTTATAATGATGTGCGTAAACGTTCCAGCGTACGATGGCTTCTACCCGAGATTCATTGAATCAGCGTCGAAACAGCGATAAAAAAGGAAAACCAATGTTTCCAAGAAACAAAAACACAACCGACTGCGAGATAATTGCGAATGGAATTGCCAATTTCGAAGGGTTTATAATGGTGTTAGTTAATGTTCCATGGTACAGTGACTGTTACTAAAGTTTTATCAACACTGTTACACAATACACAATGCACATACACAAACAAAAATATTTCCAAGAAAGAAACAACCTTGTTTCATGATAGCGGCCTTTCCAACCGTCATTGGTAGGCACGCCGCTATTTGCAGAATCCTCCTCAAACATGCGAGTTATACACAGTGCTGTCATGAAACCTGTCAAGCCACGAGGCTTTCTAATTCTCGGAATGGCAAAAACGAACACACCGGGTTGTGTTGGGAATGCCACAAATGCCATAAACAATGGCGTGAGACATGAGACAGAACACAGAAATTCTAATAGCTGTCATTGTCACTGTCAACCACGATGTTAGTTTGGGATTTTTTTTCTCAGAATAAGAATAGGGTTGTCTTCATACGCTAACTAATTATATTAAAAAGGCGACAGACTTTTCTTGATAAATTCAATACAATTCCAATGTTTATTTCAATAGTTCCGGTCTCATGCCAATAATACAAATTTTACATACATGGTTTGAACAAGAGAGTTACCTAGTAACATAGTAATGGTTGAGTCAAGTATAATATAATATGATTTATGATATATGTTTAAAAGAAGATAATACATTGAGTATACGCCCTCATGCACCATTTTCTTTAAAGAGATCCTTTCTCAGCTGAAAAGCATGGAAGACAGTTGGCAACTCTTATTATTTCAACCTTTTTATTTGAGGAAATGATTTTAAAGAACGATGCAGCAGACTTATCAATTAGCCAAGATGATGAATAACCCTCTTATTAATGTTTGAATAAATTATTTAAATCAAATGACTTTTGTTGGATATGTTTTTAATAAAGACTGCCATAAGTTTATGCAAATGTTTATATATTTTGTATTCCCAGATATTGATGAAACAAGTGAACGTTGAGAAATTCAGTTCAGTGTTAAAAGGACTTGGCAACAAACGAATTCGTCATCGAATGGGATGTGAGCTCAGTCTTACGCTAAATACCAAGACATTTGAGCGGAGGAATTTCAGTAAACAAGCATCTACAATTAGATAAAGACTTGGCAGGCTATACTGTAAGCTGTTATGATCCTACGATTTTCTTGGCACTTCGCATCATATTTCTGACACTCGTCTATCAACTATGCAGCCAGAACTACTTTCTTCGATGCCTGTTATTCGTCAATAATCCGCGCGAAAGACGGATCTATTTTTAGACGGGTTAATGTGACTGGTTGGGAAATGATATCGTGACGTCATAGATCTGGAAATCTCGTTCCGGTAATCTCGTTACAACGTGATTACATTCGTTATCGACAATCTCGTGAACAGTATCGATGAAATGTTTAGCTCTAGCTGAAATTCCTTACAGTAATCTCCCCTTGCTTAGCTGCATCGGCCACTGCCACGCCAATATTTTCAACTCATGAGTTACTGACCAAAATGATAGCTTTAAATGACATGGACGATCAAAGGAAATCTGTAATTAGCCGGTACATTTAACACAAAATGTGTAGCCCTACACACAAGAAAAAACAGGAATAAAAAACGAGCATAAATCCCCAACAGTTGATAGTTGAGGCCAGGTATACATACTATTTGGAAACCAATCTGCATAAATTCATGAATCTATTTGGGTCATTGTGGACCCATTGACGATGACGTTCAATGCAAAGCATATATCCATATAATCAGGGGTGGCAAAATCTAATTCTGATTTATTTGTCCGTAAATGCAAAAACCTGCTTTTGCCGCACTTGTCCATATAACGATGGTATTGTTGATTTATGGTTAAACTTGACTTGTCCGTTTAGGCTTTTTCACAAGCGGGGCAGAACGGACAACTGATTCTTGCCACCCCTGGTATTGGCCAATGTATTGGAACTTTTTTTTTCTGATTACGAATTCAAAGACTAAAATATAACAATAACAACATCTTTATCCACGTTTTTAACTGTCTTTTCAGATAACAAAATCACAGAAGAAACTAAAGAACAACAACAACAATGTGCCCCGTCATCATCACGTGCAGGTCCATCCTGTGGACGCTGTTGTCAATAGCAACGACTCAGATCATGATCGCGTCGGTGTTCTCGCCGCAGTGGCTGATCGGGTTCGAGCGGGAGACGGGCCTCATCACGATGCAGGACCTGGACAACGTCACCCTCTCCAATGTCAAGGACGCGTACCGGCCAACTATCGGGATCATCAACAGGTGCACGAGAGTTCACAAGTTCCGCGAGATCTTGAAGCGCGACACCTGCGCCACCTACGTGACTGATTTCGGGATGGACAACTCCGAGTTTCCGGACGCTTGGAAGGCCTCGATGATCTTCTTCGCGGTTGGTGGACTCTTGCTTGTGTTCACGATGGCCGCCTCGGTGATTAGTATCTGCGTTCAGTCGATGTGCGGGAAAAGTATATTCACCGTGTCTGGTCTATTGCAGAGCGTAGCGGGTAAGTGTCTGTTTTAGCGTAGGTGTAGGTGTATGTGTCTGTATGTCTGTATGAGTGTATGTCATTGTCGGTGTCTGTATGTGTATATATATACCCGTTAAGATGGCTTTTTTATATATCTCTGTATGTGTGTCTGTTTCTTTATGATTGTGTTAATGTATATGTATGTATTTGCCTGTATTCAGTCGATGTGCGGGGAAATTATATTAACCGTGTCGGGTCTATTGCAGAGCGTAGCGGGTAAGCTTCAGTTTTAATGTTTGTGTATGTGTCTGTGTATACATGGCTTGGTTTGTTTGTGGAAGTCTGTCTTCTTTTTTAATGTCTTTGTGTGTGTGTTTGTATCTACATGTAAGTGCCTGCGTTCAGTCGATGTGTTGGAAAAGTATATTCACCGTTTCAGGTCTTTATTGCAGATCATGGCGCATAAGTGTATACGTGTATTGTTTATTTGTGTGTCTATATATGCTTGTATGTCTGTATGCGTGAATGTTTTCAGTTGATATGTGGGAAAAGTATATTCACCGTTTCCGGTCTTTATTGCAGAGCGTGGTGCGTAAGTGTCTGTGTGTATTGTTTACATGTGTATGTACGTCTTTGTCTGTGTATATGCGTGTCTCTTTCTTTATGATTGTGTTTTTGTATGTGTGTTTATGTACTTATATTCATTCGATGTGCGGGAAACCATTTACTGTGTCGGCTGTCTCGCAGAGCTCAACGTGTAAGTGTCTGTTTGAATGATTTTGTATTTGTATGTATGCCTGTGTCTGTCCGTGTGTATCGGTTTCTTTATGAATGCGTTTATGTTCGTTTATGACTCCGGCAATCGGAACTACTCGGGTATTTCCTTGTGCTGTGAAATACACCTCGGATATAAGTGTAGTGTTACAATTTTCGGGAAAATCGGCCTTCGGCAATTAACAGATTTTATAAGCGTGCACGCTAAGTAGTTCAATGTGTATGGAAGTGTTGGACATCCTTTTAAATTATTTTTTTTTATCAGTAACTCATACCAAATGGCGAATTATTGTTGTGACATGTGTAGTTGTTTCCTCAACCAAATGTAATGACTTTTTAGATTTTACATTTAAGATATATTTTTAAAAACGAAAGTAAAGTGACGTCATTCTCGCGGGAAACAATATGGCGTCATCCCTATTATTTCAGAGGTGTTTTCATTGGATAAACCCTATGTGTTCATATTGTGACTCCGGTTGTATTCCATTGAAAGTTGAAATCGGGCTTAAACCAACAAATAATGTTAGCTTATATGTCGCCTTTATGACAATGATATTCCGTGTAAATTATGTGTTCGTGTACCCTGCTGTATTCTACTGTAAATTGAAAGCGGAGTAAAACCGACACATATACATAGCTGCGTTATAGAAATATCGTTTTCATACTGTCGAAGTTCATTCCGTGTTTTCGCCCCCACCCTGGTATATCCCAAGTTGAAAACGGAGACCCACCCAGATACGCCGATACCATATATACCATATGCATGACCGTTCATAATTATTTTATGTTACTGTAAATCTGTTGTATTCTTTGGAAAGATGAAATTCAAACAAGGTTGCTCTATATATTGTGTTTATGACATTCCAAGGGTTATTATACTTCATTGATCCCCTGCATTTCAGTGTAAGTTGAAAACAGGTTAAACCCACATACAGACATGGCCACGTTATATTTATGTTGTAGTGTGTATAACTTTCAATGTTTAATCTGTGTCAATGACTCCTGTATAGGTCCAACGCAGTATATTGCCGAGTTCAAATCATATAAACAGGTGATATAGGACAAATATGATAGTAGGCAGATAACCAAATCATATAAACAGGTGATATAGGACAAATATGATAGTAGGCAGATAACCAAATCATATAAACAGGTGATATAGGACAAATATGATAGTAGGCAGATAACCAAATCATATAAACAGGTGATATAGGACAAATATGATAGTAGGCAGATAACCAAATCATATAAACAGGTGATATAGGACAAATATGATAGTAGGCAGATAACCAAATCATATAAACAGGTGATATAGGACAAATATGATAGTAGGCAGATAACAATCACACCGCTTATCTCAGGTATGGTATAGTTGGATTGAAACATAAACAGCGCGATGGACTTGTATTCAGTGGAAAGTCGAAGAGTCAGTTACACCCACACATAAATATGTACTTTGTAATTATGTCGTGTTTATGACTTTTCAGGATTATTCTGTGTTCTTGTCCCCACTTTATCCAACACACTGAAACCCACTCAAAAATATGTACTTAGTATTTATGTCGTGTTTATGACTTTTCAGGATTATTCTGTGTTCTGGCCCTCCTTTTGTATCCAGTGGGATGGTCCTCGGAGAAGGTAAAATTTTATTGTGGAAGCCAGTCAGCAGCTTTCGCCATTGACCAATGCAGTCTTGGTACGTTAAGCTATTTTTTTTTTTTTTTCAATTCTTGCAGGCCTGTTTTAAATGTGCATAGTCACAGATAAGAGGAAATACGGAAAGTTGAATCTTTCTTTTAGACTGTTCAATAGCTGTACTATTATTTGATACATACTTAAAAATAGTCTTTGGACACAGAATTATGTCGTTTTCAGTCTTTAAAGTGTGTATTCAATGATTTAACATGCATTATTTATTGTCACATTCTTACCATTCTGTATTTATATGCCACTTTACTCATGCTCATATAAATTAGTCTGTAACTGGCACGTGCAAAAAAAAACATTTTCGCCTATTTTTTTATCATTAACATACTTTAGATTTATTCTTCATAGCTAATGCCTCTCTACGTCAGACCGTTTCTTTTTTAAGGACCACAATGGAAATAACAGATTTTTCTCTTTTGTCGTGTTATCTTTGATACTGATATAATTATGGCATGGTTCATAACACAATCATTTAAACTTCATTATTCTATTCAATGTATTGTTTATGTTGGATGTATATGCTGCTGATAACTGCCTTGTTACCCAATTCTGAAATAAATCTATTTATTTATCTATCTAATAATTATCTATTCATGTACCCTTTAGGTTGGTCGTTCTACCTGTGTATCGGGGGTGTCGTTCTCGTGTTCCTGTGTTCGATCATGTCAATCGGCGCGGAAAGGGCCACTTCTAGCCGGAAGGTCGAGGACGAGGTGATTGAGGGGAAGGCTCTGATCTGTGTCCTAGCCTAGTCGTCATGCCATCATCAATTTAAATTTCGAGATGACATCAGTGTGTCGAGGTCTTGTACCCACATTATCTAAAAGCTCTGATCTGCGTCCTAGCCTAGTGGTCATGCCACCATGAGTTTAAAGTTCGAAATGATATCAGTGTGTCGAGGTCTTGTACCCACATTATCTAAAAAATGAAACAAATATATAAGGCAAATCCTATATTGTGGGTACTCATTCGAATCGTCTCTTGAGGGGAAGACTCTGATCTACGTCCTAGCCTAGTCGTCATGCCACCATGAGTTTTAAGTTCAAGATTACATGGGTGGTGGTATTGTGCCCAAATTATCTAAAAGCTCTGATCTGCGTCCTAGCTTAGTCGTCATTCCACCATGAGTTTGAAGTTCAAGATTACATGGGTGGATGTCTTGTGCCCAAATTATCTAATTTAAAGTTCACAAGAAGATTTGTGGGTCGAGGCCTTGTACGCTAATCTCTAAAACGAAACAAAAATATAAGGCAAATCCTATATTTTGGGTACTTATTTGAATCGTCTCTTCGAGGCGATTCTAATGAGTACCCACAATATAGGGTTTAAAGGGACAATAAAGAAGTTAAAAACATAGGATGATACACTTATTACCATCCGCCATTCCCATATATACAGTATCAATGAATTACATAGAGTTGTTTGATCGACGAGGCGTTTGTCTGATGGGCATCTACATATGTAACTAATTGGATCATTGATTGCCCCAGTCTGTACAATGCATCAATATGAGATTAGTGATCTTACAATGCTCCTGTAGATATCAAGGAAACATGTCAATGTCTTTGCTATTGTTTATTGTATACGCCTGATAACATAAAGTTTATCCCATAATCCTCGTCTTTTCTTTACAAAGGGAGGTAATTCGTATTGGTTATCTACATTTATTAGAGTTCGAGTTATGTCCCTTAGATTAAGCTACTAGACATTCGTTTTAAAAAGAATAGGAATTGTAATGGGTTAGAACCGTTGTATAGATTCATAAAAGAAAATAATTGTAAATTCTTTTGGCTGGTCATCTGCTTTTAGATTAGAGAAATGATTTGCTACTTCGAAGAAATATTGAATGGTTCAAGGGAGATTATGCAAGGAACGTGGCTTGAGTAATTTATTGTACAATGGAATATCTGTACTTTGAACTAGTTGTCGACCTATTCTGTATGTCGAAGAAAAAACGCGATTTCCCGAATCATCTGCTCTTTATTTCTATGTCATTTTATTCTAGAGATCCATACGTCGAATTCTCTCCAAGTGTACCATTTCCATCAGGGCTCTTGAGGTATATATATTCTACTGGATTGGTATCTCTACAATACTATTTAAGCTATAAACTCAAACCAAATCAATCCAACATCGAAGGCATTCTTGAGCGTAAATCATGTTTCGAGCAACGATTTCGCCATGATTTGGATTCTCTTGGGTTATGTCTATGGCTTGATGCAAGTGTCCATCGAAACAGAATGAAATACTCAAAAATTTAAATACATTTATATAATACAATGAGATTATACTGTCGTGATTTGTTTATATAATATCTATTCATTTTAGTTGAAAATCATGTTTATTGTTCTCAGTGGTAAAACGAAAGAAATATTTCCTTGAAAGATATAAGTTTATTTTCTTCGAATTAAGATATAATACGTGATGTTTAACAGTTTGAACATAACAAGTTTGAAATTCTGTATTTGTCTTGAGAACCAAAACTATTCAAATGTGATGTTAAGCAGTCTAAACAAAACGAGTTGGAATTGATCTGAAGTCATCAGTTTAAATATCATATGTTGAATATGTGGCATTTATTTACTCGAAGAACCGAGCCTATTTAAACATGATGTTTAACATTTACAAGAAACGTTTTAGAAATACGGTATTTTGTCTCTTAAAACCAACAGTTTAAAACACTATTTGAAAATGTGGTTTTCTTTTCTCGAAAAATTCTGTCTTAAACGTGATGTTTAACAGCTTTGACAAAACAACTTAGAACCGTTGTATTTTGTCTTCTGAAACCAAGCCAACCCTAGATATTCCTATAGACATAAGATATGTTAGTCATATACAGTGAAGCCTCGTTTATCCGGACCCCGATTATCCGGATGTCTCGCAATCCGAACAAAATTGTAAGGGAACGGAATTATCTGACAAGTTTATTGCAGAAGATTATCTTTGAATTTCATCACGTTTTGATATGTCTTCTGCAAACTCTTCCAATTTGGGATGCTCGATACTTTGGCTTTTGCTAAAGGGTTCTTATCATACACGTGCATACTGACCGTTTATGTCTGAATGTGTATAAGAACATGCCCTGCTTCATTAGTCCGGATGATTCGATAATCCGGAAATTTTGTTGGGAACGGGCGTGTTCGGATTAACGCGACGTCACTGTATAGTCAAACTTGTGTTAAGAGGCCAGCCTATGGGACAGAGTAAATTAGCTGTTTAAGACAGGTTGGCTGCTTAACACAAATTGATTTACACTATAAATCTAACAATGGGACTTTCTGTAGTGGTTGTTTAAGGCAGGTTGGCTGCTTAAAAGGGTGGTTGCTTAATACAAGTTAGACTGTAGATAATACTGCATGTATTCGTTCAGATATATTAAATTTACTTACGACAGTACTGTATTGGATTATATAGTTCATTTGTCGTTTTGGAAGAAAAGATGCAGCAGCTCTCGTATATTTCGGAAGTATAAACACTCACCAAGTTTGTAACGGACTTCGATTGATGGATATGCGTACAGCTTGTACGAAGCTAAATACTTTGAAACTTTATGAATATGCAAATACCACTTTATGTTAGTGTTGCTAATGAATATTTATAAACTTTCGTATTCTTTTCGACGTTTGGTAAAAATAAAATTGTCGAAACTAATTTTGCTGCATGTATTCTTGCGCGATATCAAATTGTAGCAGCCCGACAAACCAAGTAAGCATTTGTAAATTGTTATATTAGTTTTATTTATGAATATTGAAACGTTTTGATAATTTTCGAAGGTTCATGAATGACTAAATAAAACCCTTTGTGTCGGAACTACTTTTGGTACATGTATTTTACACTGTATTGGCGCGACATCAAAGTGTTGAAAGCAATACACACCGAAAACACTATGTATATGCATCAAAAGTGGAATCATCTTAAATTGTATGTATATTCGAGTTTTATTTTATGATAGTTTTGTTAATGAGTATTGATGAGGTTTAATATTTTTGCCAAAGACTTATGAATAATAAAAACTGTCGGAACTCTTGCGCGCTATCTAGGAATGGAAAACAAAGCAGCCCAAGGAAACTAGTTAAACATTGTATACCGGATGTGAACCTTAAACTGTATGTTTATGCAAATACTTTGTTAGTTTTGTTTATGAATATTTATCAGTTATGACAATTCCTACTAAGCTTCATGAATAAATCCATTGTTGTGTAAATGGATATTAATGAATTAATTCTGTGCGACGTTTCATGAGAAAAGACTTTTAGTCAGAACTACTTTTACTTCAGGTATTCTTGCACGAGACCGACATTTTGAAAACATTGCAACCCTACAAACTTACGAAGGATGAAAGCAGAGTCATTACAATTTACATGGCTCCTTATTTAACATGAAACGAGATTATGCAATAAAACCTCTTTTGTAAAAAGTATTATCGTTTAACCCTTTACCAAACGCCAAATTTTTGACTGTCCGAAATTGAAAGAGTTTGCAGACGACATTTCGAAATGTGATGAAATTAATAAATAATCTCCTGATAGGGCAGAAAACATTGTGGGATAAGGCGAAATTGCCCGTTAAGGGCAATTTCTCCTTTTCCCATAGTGTTTTTCAGAGTCGTCTGCAACAAACTGATAAAATATAGTTATTGTTTGGAATTGGTTAAGCCAATCAAGACTATATTTCACATGTTATTCGAAATGCTTAATTGCCATTTGTAGTTGTATTAGTCATTCATAAACGTAGCTATACTGTTGTCTATATATTTATCATATACTCTTGTTTGTATAAATGTATATTATACACCAATGTTTGTATTTATAAACTTTAACGTTAAATTGGAATTCCGTCTGTATTGACTATTGTTTAGAAATAAACAAATAGAAAAAGCAAAATCTTTTTATATTCAAATTTTGGTTCACCATACTTCATTATAAGGAGATATCTATTTTTTAATTGCTATCTCTCAGGGTGTCTGTCTCACAACGATTCCTACGATAAAGTCGGTCGTAACTTTAAATATGTACCATTTCACTCCTAACTGTTTGGTAAAATGGCAGAAACCTACTTCAAAATATCATTTTTGTTGAGTTTTAACTAATTAATTTTACATCGATTTTGAAACAATTCTTTACAACTTGAAATCATAACCGATTCTGCTTCCTGGAGACATAACCAAATGTGGATTAATGAAAGGTTACAATGTGGACCCCACTTCTCTCGGGATTCGAACAAACGACCCCTGTATGCCAACTCTGTACGCCTGGACCAATGTCCTCCACAGTCTTATTTATTTTTGGAAAGCGAGGAGGGATTCACTTTTGGCGATCGGGCGAATTTTGCTCAAGTTATATTGGTGAAGTATAGGGTTATGCAAAGGTATGAACAAACGACAACTTTTACAAAAGAGAACAAAAAGATACTCAAACTTGATATTGTTTTATGGGAATGTATTATTGAAAACTAAATAATCGATATTCACTTGCCAAAAAAGAGAGAATACAGAAAAAAATCTTTAATTTTGCTTTTTAGACGTGTCGTGCACGTGCTGAAGCGTCTACAGCATTCGATCGAAAACCTTCCCATATAAGGGCCTATCACTCACACAAAAATAATCCTCCGCGATCTTTGCCGAGATGCATCAAGTAGTTCTTAGTTGATTCTCGTCTGTTCATTGCATAGTGGGTTCTTATCAAGTTACTTTGTCAGTGATCTTTAATTTGTTTGAACTAATGCGTTGATTGTTATGACGTGAAACTCTTAACTCAGAATATCCCGTTATTCAGACAACTCTTTTTGACATTTGTAGATACATACCACTTTATGACGGTATTTCTGTAAACCATAGCAAATTGAAGCACACATTGAAGGCTGACAAATACAAAGAGCTGTTTAGTATTTCAGTATTATTTAATTTTAAGTCTCGCACATCTTCATTTACAAACACATTTCCATTGGTAACATAGCTTTTTAAATCAATTAACAAAACATAAAACAATATGCTAACATGACAATAAACATCGATAATATAGCATTACAGCAAGAGATAATGGCCTATTGGAAACTACTTAACTCAATGGAAACCACTTATCGTTTTCACAAAAGTATTAATTCAGTACGCTTGCGAAAGGCAACTAAAGCTTCAACTCTGGCAAACGAATAATTGGATAATAAAAAGCAACACCCCCATTATAAGGGTTTATATCTAAAACTCATAATAATATTTAAGCCGCCACAGGTGGATGGACTTTTGGGATTTGTAATAAAACATGCAGAGCATCTCTGTCGTAATTGTTTCTAATTAAAGATTTAAGTTTTTATTTCTTTTTAAAGTTATTCCATTATAAGTAGTTGCAACGACCAGACTGAGTATATATACAATGTATGGATATCTTAACGAATAACAAGTGTTTCATAAAGATGATTATTAACGTTAGCAGAAGGAACTACGGTGGGGCCTCGGTGGCCTAGTGGTTAGAGTACAGAACTTGAAATCACATGGCCCCTCTCCGCGTGGGTTCAAATCCTGAGAGGGATATGGATTTTCATGAGAGGCAGTCTCCCGACTGACTTACGGAATGCCGATGGTTCTACCCACCTTGACAGTCCTTATGGGCAGTTGAGTATGGGGTCTTCCTCCATCATTAAGAATCGGGCATCGCTACATAACTGAAATAATGTTGATGTGATGTAAAACCCATAAAAGAAAGGACCTACGGTATTCATGAGTGGTGTGATCCATAATTACTACTTTACTACTATTAGCTTTGTTTATCTGCAAGGTTGGAGAATTTTGTCCTTTCGGCAACATACTATTTCATTGCTGATAGTTTCTTTACCTAGGACGAAGGTTTCTTTAAAACTTTATGTTGAATAACTTATGTTCATACATAGGATAAGTTTGAGAATCTCGTAATCAATTTTGCTTTCAATTTCTTATTTTCATAAGATACTGGTATACAAAAAATATATGTGTGTCAACGACGCAATTTTACTGGCTTGCAATTTGTGTCATGTGTGAACGAGGTACTCTAACACACCAAATAATATAGATTTCCAATTGGACACAGATTTGACAAAATTGACAGGTAGGCCAATTGAACGAAATTAATCAACAAATTAATCAATTATTTGAGAACCTATTTAACAAACAATTAAAGATAAATTAAACTAAAATTGATAGAAACCCTACTGGCTTCTAAAAGGAGAGACTTGTAACAAGTTAAACTATTCCTTGTGGACGGTCATTATCGACTCTCTCTGACAAATCCACGTCCATTCTTTCATGCACTTGTTGTATGATAATCTTTTCAGTTTGTTTATCGACACACGTTCCAAAACAAACCTGGATAAATTTCTTCATCACCGAGAAAAAAAAACAACAACTATGGGTGTTTTTCACCCTCGGTATCAAAGTGATGCACTCAGCGATATCGACTAATAAAAACAAATAAATAAATAAAAAAAATGTTAGCCTTTAAAGGCACACTTATAATCCTGGGTTCTAGTTGGTTAAAATTGTTTCAAAGTACTAAGTTCAAACTTTAGCAAAACGTTTCATACGCTTTCGGGCGACGTTTTGTCACACGTTTCATCCTCAATATGAACAACTGAATTAGTTTCAATACCGGGCGAAATAGATTCATTAAAAGAGATAATTAAAAAAAGAATTAAAAATTCCAAAACAAATGACCGTTTTTACGCCGGGCGCCAAGGCGATGTACTCGGTCCAGTACTATTATGCAGATTTTTTCTAGAGGATGGGGATTTCGGTCTCCTTTGTCTCCTAGCGCCCGCTGCTAGTCATAGCTCCCCGTTCGACGATGAAGATGACGAGGCATCGGGGCGTATACAGTCATCAACACTGCACGTATTGGGCGGGCAGTAGCCCACCTTACAGTTCGCAGTGCACCACAGGTCCATCCCTTCCATCCCCTTAAACTGCTTGATGGCGTGACAACTGGAGTTGCGGGTTGCCCGCCGATCTTCGCAGGAACACTCGCACATGAACGTCACACAGTTACTGGCGCGACAGTTACGCTCACACCATATACTGATGCCGGGACTCTGTTTGTAAATACCGCGCGCGACGCACCGGAACTCGTCGGAAGTGACGTCACAACCGCGCGGAAGGCGGCGCTTTGCCGGACGCCGTGGTTTAGCCAGCGAGAATAAAAAAGGCGTTATATAGTTCGGATAGAACCGGTCCAGAATGTTGCTGACGGAAACGTAGTGCGTGTTGGGAGCCTGTGTTTGTAAGAAATTGAACTGACGCGTTGGTTCCGCTACCATCAGACGTCTCGTCACGCCAACGTGCTCTTGTTGAGGTAACGTGAAGAACACCTTAACGCCGTTGTTTGCGTTTGCCGCCCTCGGAATCTCCTGTCCAAGCATTTTAATGATCTCCTTTTTTATTCGATCAGACGCGATCGGACGCTGTTGTAACGTCGACATTGACGTCGTCATCGTTGTTGCGACGTTACCGCCAACGTGAACGCTGCTTGTTGCGAACGTCGGTGTTGGTTCGATGACTCTGATGGAGCTGATTGTGCTGTAGGAGGGCGCGAGAAAGTTCACCGCGATCCCCATGGCCGGCGACGGTCTCGCCACGACGTGTGGACGCGGGAACTGACCCGTTACCGTCGGACGCGTGGTGCCCTCGATAACGTTTGCGTTTAACATGGGCGGTATTGGAAGGACCGGAATCCCCGCCGTTGCCTCCCGTCTGACGGTGGACGTTGGCTGTATGACCACGTGGTTTCCGCCGTGGCTCCTTCGAAGGTTACCATGGTGATCAACGTCGTGTCCCCTATAAAAAGAAACAATGCCTATAATAAGAAAGGCTTGCCTATAAATAGAAATGTTCCTAAATGTATCATTTATTACATACAGTGTATCATGACAAAACTTAAAATAACGTAACGTAACAACTCAGAAGAAAACGTCACACATGTTTTTATTGTCGTAAAAGACATTCGATCCATAGTTAAAATATACTAAAAGGTTTCGCATCAACAACGAAGCTCTTCCATGTGACAGTACCCGAAAGTAGCCCTATTTAGAGATTTGAGTTTCGACTTCTGGTGCACAGTTCGGCAAGTAAGAGATGAACTGCTAGAATACTGATGTGTTTCCTGTATAGATCACAGTTTGGCAAGTTAGAGATGAACTGCTAGAATACTGATGTGTTTCCTGTATATATCATAGTTTGGCAAGTAAGATATGAACTGCTAGAATATTGATGTGTTTCCTGTATAGATCACAGTTTGGCAAGTAAGAGATGAACTGTTAGAATACTAATGTGTTTCCTGTATAGATCACAGTTTGGCAAGTAAGAGATGGACTGCTAGAATACTGATGTGTTTCCTGTATAGATCACAGTTTGGCAAGTAAGAGATGAACTGCTAGAATACTGATGTGTTTCCTGTATGGATCACAGTTTGGCAAGTAAGAGATGAAGTGCTAGAATATTGATGTGTTTCCTGTATGGATCACAGTTTGGCAAGTAAGAGATGAACTGCTAGAATACTGATGTGTTTCCTGTATAGATCACAGTTTGGCAAGTAAGAGATGAACTGCTAGAATACTGATGTGTTTCCTGTATAGATCACAGTTTGGAAAGTAAGAGATGAACTGCTAGAATATTGATGTGTTTCCTGTATAGATCATAGTTTGGCAAGTAAGAGATGAACTGCTAGAATACTGATGTGTTTCCTGTATAGATCATAGTTTGGCAAGTAAGAGATGAACTGCTAGAATACTGATGTGTTTCCTGTATAGATCATAAGTTTGGCAAGTAAGAGATGAACTGCTAAAATACTGATGTGTTTCCTGTATAGATCACAGTTTGGCAAGTAAGAGATGAACTGCTAGAATATTGATGTGTTTCCTGTATAGATCAAGTTTGGCAAGTAAGAGATGAACTGCTAGAATACTGATGTGTTTCCTGTATAGATCACAGTTTGGCAAGTAAGAGATGAACTGCTAGAATACTGATGTGTTTCCTGTATAGATCATAGTTTTGCAAGTAAGGGATGAACTGCTAGAATACTGATGTGTTTCCTGTATAGATCATAGTTTGGCAAGTAAGAGATGAACTGCTAGAATACTGATGTGTTTCCTGTATAGATCATAGTTTGGTAAGTAAGAGATGAACTGCTAGAATACTGATGTGTTTCCTGTATAGATCACAGTTTGTTAAGTAAGAGATGAACTGCTAGAATACTGATGTGTTTCCTGTATAGATCATAGTTTGGTAAGTAAGAGATGAACTGCTAGAATACTGATGTGTTTCCTGTATAGATCATAGTTTGGCAAGTAAGAGATGAACTGCTAGAATACTGATGTGTTTCCTGTATAGATCACAGTTTGGCAAGTAAGAGATGAACTGCTAGAATACTGATGTGTTTCCTGTATAGATCATAGTTTTGCAAGTAAGAGATGAACTGCTAGAATACTGATGTGTTTCCTGTATAGATCATAGTTTGGCAAGTAAGAGATGAACTGCTAGAATACTGATGTGTTTCCTGTATAGATCATAGTTTGGCAAGTAAGAGATGAACTGCTAGAATACTGATGTGTTTCCTGTATAGATCATAGTTTGGTAAGTAAGAGATGAACTGCTAGAATACTGATGTGTTTCCTGTATAGATCATAGTTTGGCAAGTAAGAGATGAACTGCTAGAATACTGATGTGTTTCCTGTATAGATCACAGTTTGGCAAGTAAGAGATGAACTGCTAGAATACTGATGTGTTTCCTGTATAGATCATAGTTTGGTAAGTAAGAGATGAACTGCTAGAATACTGATGTGTTTCCTGTATAGATCATAGTTTGGCAAGTAAGAGATGAACTGCTAGAATACTGATGTGTTTCCTGTATAGATCATAGTTTGGCAAGTAAGAGATGAACTGCTAGAATACTGATGTGTTTCCTGTATAGATCATAGTTTGGCAAGTAAGAGATGAACTGCTAGAATACTGATGTGTTTCCTGTATAGATCATAGTTTTGGCAAGTAAGAGATGAACTGCTAGAATACTGATGTGTTTCCTGTATAGATCATAGTTTGCAAGTAAGAGATGAACTGCTAGAATACTGATGTGTTTCCTGTATAGATCATAGTTTGGCAAGTAAGAGATGAACTGCTAGAATACTGATGTGTTTCCTGTATAGATCATAGTTTGGCAAGTAAGAGATGAACTGCTAGAATACTGATGTGTTTCCTGTATAGATCATAGTTTGGTAAGTAAGAGATGAACTGCTAGAATACTGATGTGTTTCCTGTATAGATCACAGTTTGGTAAGTAAGAGATGAACTGCTAGAATACTGATGTGTTTCCTGTATAGATCACAGTTCGGTAAGTAAGAGATGAACTGCTAGAATACTGATGTGTTTCCTGTATAGATCATAGTTTGGTAAGTAAGAGATGAACTGCTAGAGTACTGATGTGTTTCCTGTATAGATCATAGTTTCGCAATGCTCTCAGAGCTTGTTTTGATTGCCTATTACAGGACTATTTGTTTGGGATGTATAAAGACGCGATGGGGGCGGGGGCATTCAAGTATGTACGTACCTATGCTGCCAATATGCCGGAAAAGAGATATTTTCCCGAGTGGGGAGGTGGATTGTACGAAAACGCACGTACCTATGGTTACGATTGGCCAGATATAGGTCATTGTCACACGGGGGCATACAAATATGTACGTACCTATGGTGATGATTTGCCACGGGGCGGGGTGCATATACCTATGTACGTACCTATGGTTACGGTGTGCCGGATCAGGACACTTTCCCGCGGGGATATCTCAATGTCCGCACAGTTAACATACTGTTCCAAGAAATTTACATTTAAATAACACCTCGAACTCCCTTTTTCTGCAAGAGATCTTTGAAAGCAGAAAAAGCAAAAAAAAAAAAAGAAACACATCAGTCATATTCATTAGCACAGTTTTCTGTAAAACAAATCATACAAAATATCTAAAAAATCATGAAATGCTTTTAAAACGTTAAAGAAAGAATACATTACTGTAAATATCGTAAAGTAATTCATGAGACAGAGAGACAGGTGTCACACCTGCGACCAAATACATACGGTCTTTATACCGAAAAGAAGTCCCTCTCAAAAATCTAACTTTAACTAATGTTGCAAATCTCCTCAAGAGAATTATAAACTTGTAAATATTGATGTGTCTCGGGAGTAGATATACACGTCCTGCAATACCGTTAACGTTTGCTTTGATTGACCATTGCAGAACTGTTTCTTTTTGGTTCATGAATACAATTGTTGGTGTCTCTGCATGATTTTACAGTTATTAAACAATTGTTCGAATGAAACTAATAACAAATGCTTTCTAGAGAAAAATCAAACGACTAGTGAGAAACAGAAATGATGGGACTTGGAGACAAATACAGATACAGAGCGAGAAAAAAGACAAATGTGAGCTTAGGGAGATGAAGAGGTTAATTGGGGGTGTGAGACAGAGTGGGAGGGACATAGCGAAATTAAAGCAAAAATGAGAGAGGGAGACACACAAAAACACATAAAGACAGATGCGCCCTGGCATATATCTAAAGTAGTAATAAACACCTGTTTTCCTACAACATAAACGTTTTCACTAAATTCTCAAACAATACCTTATGACCCGTCAAAATTAACAGATCAGAAGACGAACAAATGTGAATTAGAAACAGACACTTCATGTTGAAAATGTTAGAAGAGGAGGAAAAAGAGGAAGGGGAAGGAAACAGTGGAGGAGAAGAGGAAGAAGAAGAAAAATAACAAAGATGAAGAGAAGTAGAAAAGAAGAAGACGAACAAGACGACGAAAAAGAAGAATCACCTGTTTTATATTTCCATTGCAGCACACAGTTCTTACAGACGAGACCACCGGGTAACCGGATGTGGATGTCGTAAATCCCACCACGTGACCCGATGTAGTATCGCGTCCCGTGAGACTCGTCGATGTATAGCGGGTACTTGTTGAAGCAGGTCTGATCGAGAATTTGATTGGTCGAATTCCTCGGACACAGCTTGAATTCTACGTATCCCAGATAGTTGCTGCTTACCTGCAATACAGTTTATGTTAATTAGGGGACCACAGTTTTTCAGTGTACCTAGAATGCAGTTAATAGTTTAGTTTAAAATTAATTTATTTTACATCGATTGTGAAACAAGTTCTTAGTACAACTTAGAAGAATCACTCCCTGGGACACAACTTGAATTCTTCGTACCCCAGATAGTTGCTGCTTACCTACGTAAATTGAAAAACAGTTTATGTAAATAGAGGGACCTAAGGTATTGTTAAAGATAACATGGATTACATGCGGGTATGTTTATGTTTATGGTATATAAATAGATATCTGATCTGTGGACGATAGTGTTTTTCAGTTTGAGTGTGTCTTTAAGAGGTCTGTCTACTCGCTCGGTTCGTTACCTTAGTGCCAGCGATGGAAAGAAGACTTCTCTTTCTATCGGAGTTGCTATTCTTACGCATTTCTCACAGGACAAGACTATGGACGAATGTTCTCGAAAAATGGAGAACGTTTATGTAAATAAAGTAACCTAATGGATTACTTTAAAGACCATGTGGGTATATAAATAGACAACACAACCAGTAGACGACAGTGTTTTTCGCAAATCGGATGTGATTGTGTCTAAGAAGCTGTTTTTGATCGGTTCGTTACAGAGATCAGATGTGATTGTGTCATTTAGAGTTTAATTTGTTGAGTTAGTTACATTGGTGGCAGCAGATAGATGAAGACTTCTCCTTCCATATGGGTTGCATGTCTCGTGTATAGGACAAGACAAGGGACAAGTCTTCTCGAAGGTGGAAGTTATTTACCGTTCTCGGAACGTTTTCGTAAATAAAGGAACTTAATGCATTATTATACAGACCACGTAGGTATATAAATAGACAACACAACTAATCAATGGACGACAGTGCTCTTCACAGACAAGACGTGATAGTCCTAAGAAACTGTATTCGCTCTCGGTCCGTTAAACATTGTTTTTAAGTGATCAGATGTTATTGTGTCTTTTAGAGGTTAATTTGTCAGGTTCAATTCATTGGTTGCGGCGGATAGAATGAGACTTCTACTTCTATAGGAGTTCCTTTTCTCACGTATTTCTCACAGGATAATGCTATGGATGGGATTACCGTTTATGTATATGTATAACGTATATGTACGCAAAGGAGCCTTATGCATTGTTATAAATAACATGCAAGCATATAAATAAACAACTTAACTCATCATTGTACGACAGTGTATATCACAAAGCGGATGTGATTGTGTATATGGAGGTGTATTTGATCGGTTCGTTACACTAATATGATTCGTTAAATAATTCGTCACTTGTGACATTATAGAATAATTATGAGTGATGAGTTTCGTCAATCGGAACTACTCGGGTTTTTCCATGAGCTGTGAATTACACCTCGGATATAAGTGTAGGGTTACAATTTTTCGGGTAAATCGGCCCCGGTTTATAACACATTTCCACAGGGTCCACATTAAGTAGTTCAATGTATAAAGACGTGTTGGCCATCCTTTTAAATCTTTTTTTATCGGTTACTCATAAGAAATAGCGAAATAATAAGTAATGACATACAAAGTTGTGTCTTTTATGAAATCAAACGACTTTTTAGATTTCACATTAAGATCTATTTTTAATCCGAAAGTAAAGTGACCTCATTTTCGCGGGAAACAATATGGCGTCATCCCTATTATTTCAGATGTGTTTTCATTGGATAAACCCAATGTGTTCAGATTGGAGTTTCGTCTGGGAATAGATGAGAAAAAAGCAAACCGCAAGACATACTGTTACTCACTTAAGTAATAGATGTTTCTTTTTTTCGCAATATTGATTAAAAATGATAATACAAGGGAGATAAATCTCACCTCGAACGTGACGTTGATGTAATGGCCGTCCTTGTACTTCCGGACTATTATACCGGTGGTGTGTTTATAAATAGAACATACACAAATCTCTCGCAAATATCAACTCGAAGGTGACGTTGATGTAATGGCCGTCCTTGTACTTCCGGACTATGATACCGGTGGGTGTTTATAAATAGAATATACACAAATCTCTCACAAATCTCACCTCGAACGTGAAGTTGATGTAATGGCCGTCCTTGTACTTCCGGACTATGATACCGGCGGCGTGTTATCAAATAGAACATACACAAATCTCTCACAAATCTCACCTCAAACGTGACGTTGATGTTATGGCCGTCTTTCCTTATATCCGGACCATAACACTTTTGGTATGTTTATTAATAATTAATGAACAAATCTCACTCAGAACAAGACGTTGTTATAATGGCCGCCCTTGCACTTCCGCACCATTACACCTTTGGTGTGTTTATAAATAGAACATACACAAATCTCTCGCAAATCTCACCTCAAATGTTGCGTTTATGTTATGGCCGTCCTTGTACTTCCGGACAATGATACTGGTGGAGTGTTTATAAAAAGAACACGAATCTCACACAAAACTCACCTCGAACCAGACATTGTAATAATGGCCGCCCTTGCACTTGCGCACCATAACACCTGTGGTGTATTCATAAATAAAAATGAAGAAATCTTACCTCAAACGTGACGTTGATATGATGGCCGTCCTTTTACTTTCGGACTATGATACCGGTGGCGTGTTAACAAATAGAACATACACAAATCTCTCGCAAATCTCACCTCAAACGTAACGTTGATATAATGGCCGTCCTTGTACTTCCGGACAATGATACCGGTGGCGTGTTAACAAATAGAACATACACAAATCTCTCGCAAATCTCACCTCGAACGTGACGTTGATACTGATGGCGTGTTAATGAATAGAACATACATTAATCTCTGGCAAATCTTACCTCGAACGTGACGTTGATGTAATGGCCGTCCTTGTACTTCCGGTCTATGATACTTGTGGCGTGTTAATAAATAGAACATACACAAATCTCTCACAAATCTCACCTCGAACGTGACGTTGATGTAATGGCCGTCCTTGTACTACCGGACTATGATACCGGTGGCGTGTTTACAAATAGAACATACACAAATCTCTCACAAATCTCATCTCGAACGTGACGTTGATATAATGGCCGTTCTTTTACTTCCGGGCTATGATACCGGTGGCGTGTTTATAAATAGAACATACACATTTCTCTCGCAAATCTCACCTCGAAAAGGACGTTGATATAATGGCCGTCCTTGTACTTCAGGACTATGATACCGGTGCCGTATTTATAAATAAAACATACACAAATCTCTCGCAAATCTCACCTCAAACGTGACGTTGATGTAATGGCCGTCCTTGTACTTCCGGACTATGATACCGGTGGAGTGTTAATAAATAGAACATACATAAATCTCTCGCAAATCTCACCTCGAACGTGACGTTGATATAATGGCCGTCCTTGTACTTCCGGACAATGATACCGGTGGCGTATTTTCCGTTGTCCGCATGATCCTGACTTCCCTTGTAGCCGTCACCACACACTCCACACCGACCTGCGTGCACTCGCCATTGCCACTGAAATATCAAGGTCAAGGTCAGGGCAACGTCGTTGTCTAGTGCAATCTTAAAGTGAAATGGTCTACAATGGAAGGTCAGTAATAGTTAAAATAATCGTGTCTGGTGTTAAGGGATGAATATAACGCTCAACAATGAAAGAATAAACCCTGGATTGTGCATTTAGAGTTCATAATAATCTTTGTATATATCGATGATGATCAGAACGATATTCTTTTTGGGTATTCAACGGATATGCCCGAAGCGTTCGGCTACCATCGGACATCATCGTTTTTGAACCGTTTTGATTCATCTAATCACGGATCAAAGACGACAGCCTCATAGAACAAAAGACAAATAAGCGCCAATGTTGAATCATCCCAATAACTGTTCCGTTTTTTAATTAACTTATGCAAAATTCCCTTTGATGCAACATCAATGGAACGTTTATACCTGTGGTTTACTATCATTAAACCCTATCTCAAACGACAAATGTTCGACTGTCCGTAATTGAAAGAGTCAGCAGACGACATATCAAAATGTGATGAAGATGAAATATATTCTTCAGATAGAGCAGAAAACTTTGTGGGAAAAGGAGAAAATGCTCTAAGCGAGCAATTTCTCCTTTTCCCTCAATGTTTTCCAGAGTCGTCTGCAAAAAAGTGGTTAAATGCCGTCATTGTTTGGTAATGGGTAAAACCCTTCGACGCCATTGCCCAAACGGTTTGTCACGATTTGGTCATTATCCCATACCGTCACTAAGCCTTGGACTTTTGGTTATGTCAAAATCGAAAATTAATTCTAACGACAAGGATAACGTACGAAAAAAATGATATTTCTATCGTGAAATAATGTATAGACGATCGTGACAAAAGAAGAAATTGATTTTCTAAAGTAATTCATGCTTTTGTTACAATTTCTTTTCTTGAGAAGCGTGTCAGAGATGAGAATATTCGTATATAAACGCGTGCATATAACTTCAAGGATAATAATGACACCTTTAATGAAATAACTTGGAAACTTTTCCGACAAAAGAAGAAATCGATTTTCTCAAGCAATTTTTACTTCTGTTACTATTCGTTTTTTAAGTCGCATGTCAGAGTTGGGAATATACGTTAAATTGAACTTTTGTTATCACATGTCAATTAAAATAAGCCTGTATAACGATTTCCTTTTTGTATGTGATATAATTAAGTATTTCGTCCATCAACAATTCTTCATGGTATGCGCATGCGTGAAAATGGCGGTCGAAGTTTTCTGATAAGAATAGAACAGTTTGGAAAATTGGGAATTTATCGATAACACACCAGAAATTACAAGTTAGGATAATGTATTTATAAAGATAAACTGTAACTAAATGACCAAAAAGCGTAAACAGAAGGATTCTTCGAAGGACTCGTCGGGAACTGACCAAAACCCAAAAAAGGAGCCTCGGAAAACAATGGAGCGTAATGGCGGGAAAACGAACAAAGAGGGTGATAATGTAAACAAAGGACAGAATGTAAACAATCAGGCAAGGGAAGCGTTTATAAACAATCATCCCAGTATACCCAACCACCCACCATATAACGGGACACAGTATACAGGTAACGGAACAAATAATGGAGCCACCGGAACAAACATGCCCTACATGATGATGTTGAATTCCCCACCCCCACCGATGATACCACAAGGTTACCAAAATCAACAATATCAGTACCAACAATGTAGTACCCCAGCATCATCTATGAGTCAGAGCCCTGATCCTTTCACAATTATATTGCAACGTTTGGATTCCATGGATAACCGATTGGCGAAATTAGAAAATATGCAAAAAAGTATAACGGGTATCATCTCTAGAATGGATAAAATAGACGAAAGGATAAAAAACATTGAAGGAAAAGTGAAAGATTTGGAAGAAAGCAGGACTTTTGACGCCAGCATATTTGATGACATGGCTAGTAAACAACGAGAGATTGACTCAATCCTGTCTAAGATGAAAAAGTATGAGTCGGAGAAAATGGAAAACGAACACAAGTTACAGAGTGAGGTGACAGATCTTAAATGCCGAAGTATGAGAGATAATCTCATTTTTTATAAGCTGCCAGAAGAAATGGGAGAAAACTGTGAAGAAAAAGTGTTGTCTTTCATTGAAAATAAAGTCAAGATAGAGAAAGCTTCCAGTGAAATAAGATTACACCGAGCCCACAGAATAGGAGCATACAGACAAGGTGTAGTGAGACCAATAGTAGCAAAATTCGCCTTTTACCCTGATAGAGAAAAGGTGAGAAAATCAGCCAAGAATTTAAAAGGTACACCATTTGGGATATCCGAGCAGTTTCCCCGAGAAATACTCGAAAGAAGGAGAAAGCTAGTGACCGTTATGAAAACAGCACGGGAAAACGGTAAGGAAGCTCGCCTAATCGTAGACAAACTCTACATAAACAACGAACTGTACCGAGATTAGGATCAACATGAGAGTGCGAACGGATGTCTCGCCTGGAACGTAGAAGGCCTCACATCAACCAAGAGAACATCAAACGAATTTGCCGACATATTAGGGAAACATGACGTTATATGCTTAAGCGAAACGTGGTCCAAGAAAAACTCAAACATAGACCTAAGTGGATATTCCAACCCTATCCATTCATACCGGAAGCTACAAAATAGACGGGCGAACAGAGCAAGTGGTGGTATAATTATTTACATAAAGGACGAAATAAGAAAGGGTGTTAAATTGGTAAAAAACGAAATAGACTCTGTTGTATGGTTAAAATTTGATAAAATGTTTTTTAAAAATGAAGATGACTTTTACCTAGCAGCAGTGTACATACCACCTGAAAATTCACCAGTTCATAACTTATATGATTATGATATTTTTAATATACTTGAAAACGATGTTAACTATTATAGCAATTTTGGAAAAGTGTTTATTTGTGGGGATACAAATAGTCGAGTTGGGAATAAATTTGATTATATTGAAAATGATTCCGTCTTAGATTGTGAAGATACCGATTGTACTTTGATCCCACCAGGCCGTAAGACAGCTGATGTTAAATCAAATAAGTTCGGAGATTGTTTGTTAGACTTATGTAAGGCCACCGGCGTTCGTATTGTAAATGGTCGTCTGCATTCTGACCGAGATATTGGGAAAATAACGTGTATTACACATAATGGTCAAAGTACAGTTGATTATCTTTTAACTATGACGGAGAATTTTAAATATATTCAACGATTTATTGTAAATGATTTTAACCATTTTTCGAACCATGCCCCAATTGCATTCTCTTTGACAACACATAGTTCATTTAACAATAAAGAGTTTAAAACTGTGAAAAGGGTAACTAAATGGGATCCACAGTACAAGGATATGTTTTTACAAGATTTATACTCAGGTATCGATGAACTAGAGAATGTATTGTTACAACAGATCGAGGGGCGGTGTGACTCTGATCAGCTTGTCTCCTCATTTACCAACTATTTTAACTCATTTGGAAATAAATATTTTACTAAAACCTTACATTCATCAAACTTAAGCTTCAATGATAAAGATAATCATCAAAAACATTGGTTTGATGAAGAATGTAAAACTAAGCGGGAGGAATATAAAGAAGCAGTTCACATACTGAATAGAGGACTTTCTGAGGAGACACGTAAATCAATGTATTCTAAACGTAAAGATTATAAATATTGCTGCAGATTGAAACGTTTACAGTATAATAAAGAAATTGCTCATAAAATGAATAATATGAGACGAACCAAGCCCCGGGATTTCTGGAAAATGTTTAAAAAGGGGAAAGTCACTTTGGATAATACAAATATTTCAACGGAACAATTTCTTAACCATTTTAAAAACCTGTCGTCTGCTTTAAACTCAGAACCTATTGATGATTATTTTATACCTGCTGAACGTACTTGCACTTTTCAGGAACTTGATCAGCCAATAACATTGCAGGAAATACAGTCAGCTTGTAAACATTTGGGTTCAAATAAAGCATGTGCTTTCGATGATATAATTTATGAGTATTTTAAAGAAAGTATTGAGATAACAGGTAAAGCATTGTTGATTTTGTTTAATCATATTCTCGAAACAAGCATTTTCCCGACATCTTGGTGCAAAGGGTTGATTATACCCATTTACAAAAAAAGGTGAATCGTCCGATCCCAATAATTATCGTGGAGAAACATTGACAAGTTGTTTTGCCAAGCTCTTTACTGTTATACTCAATACTAGATTGAAAGAATGGGCTGAGCAATGTGACATTTTAACGGATGCTCAGTTTGGGTTTAAAGCTGGTTACAGCACAGTTGATGCAGTTTTTATTTTAAATGCTTTAATAGAAAAACAAATGAAATGTAAATGTAAACTTTTTTCATGTTTTATTGATTTTAAAATGGCGTATGACAGCATCGATAGATCTTCGTTATGGCACAAGTTATTAAAGTCCGGGATAGACGGAAAACTTTTTGATATTTTACGGTCTATGTATTCTAATGTTAAAATGTGTGTGAAACATATGGACACTCTGTCGGAGTTTTTTGATAGCGACATTGGGTTGTTCCAAGGGGAGATAACTTCACCGATCATGTTTTCTCTTTTTTTGAATGATATTGAAATGTATTTCCAAAATAATTTATTAGAAGGTTTTACATTAGAGCAGATTGTCATATATCTCATCTTATTTGCAGATGATGCAGTTCTTATTTCAGAAACGAAAGAAGGGTTACAAGAACTTTTAGTTAAATTAGAAAATTATTGCACCAAATGGAAACTTACGGTTAACGGGGATAAAACAAAGGTCATGGTCTTTAGAAAAGGGGGTCAAGTAAAAGCGGATTGGAAATGGTTATATGCAGGTGAAGTTTTAGAAATGGTTAACAGTTTTAATTACTTAGGGATTGTTTTCACCTGTGGAGGTTCCTTTCAGCAGGCAACGAATACATTAGCAGGTAAAGCCTTAAGAGCAATGGGGTCACTTTTTAGTCTAATAAACGGGTATGATGTTCCAATAAATATAATATTTAACCTATTTGATAGTTACGTAAACTCAATTCTTAGTTACGACTGTGAGGTCTGGGGATTTTGTAAAGCAGAAAATTTAGAAAGAGTACACAGGAAATTTTGTAAACGAATCCTTAATGTTAAACAGTCAACTAACTCCCTAGCTTTACTTTCCGAACTTGGGCGGTTCCCACTCATTATAGGGAGATACACCCGCATTATAAAATACTGGTTAAAACTATTCAATAGAAAGAAAGATAATTGTATTCTTTCATCTATTATTGCCTATCAAAGTAAAGAAATACACGATAATCAAGAAACTAAAAATTGGTGTAATAATGTAAAGCACTTACTAGAGTCATCCGGATTTGCTGCTATTTGGTTATTTCCAGAATCAGTGCAGATAGATAAATTTATACCTATTTTCTCATCTCGAATGAAAGATATTCATATCAGTAATTGGCATGAACAAATTTCACTTTCAACATCAATGCAACTTTTTTATAGTCTTAAACCAAGGTATGAAAAATCCGGATATATTCATATTTTAGAGAGTAGATCACAACGAAGTATGTTAAGTAAATTAAGATTGTCATCACATGATCTAAAAATTGAAAAGGGGCGACATAGTAATATTTCAAGAAACGAAAGATATTGTGATTTATGCCCATTAGGTGATATTGAAGATGAGTACCATTTAACATTAATTTGCCCTTATTTTAAAGACTTAAGATCCATATACTTACCGAAGTATTACATCAAACACCCCAGTATGTACAAGTTCATCAGCCTGCTTAACACTGATAAAAAAACATTACTCATTAAACTTTCTAGTTACTACAAACATGCATTTTTGATAAGAAGAAGTTACTATTCTATAGAATAGAAAGTAGTTTCAGGAATTGTATTAAGTTTATCTAAGTCGTCACTCTCATCCTGTATGTCTATCAAATTTTGCTTTTTATGCATATGTATAAGTTGTAAATGTACATGTCATTTTCATAGCATGCATGTAAAAATATAAATGTAATAACTATGAGCCTATGTGCTTAATGTTGAAATAAAATTATGTTATGTTATGTTATGTTATGTTCATTGAAATATAGCTATTAATGCCGCATACTCCTTTCAATTGTGGTACATGCACGCTTGCAGAGAGTATGCGAAATCAATGCTTACCAATCAAAATATAAACATCTTTGGTTTCGGATCAATCAATTTCCTCGACGCCATTATATTTATATATACCATAGTTAAATGACTGTTCTTTGTATATAGACTTTCTACATATGATTAAGTGACTTATAGGCCTATGAGGCCGGGTGTAATTTTAATTATTTTGTTTCAACTGTATATTACTTGAACACATGTCACTATAATTAACAATTTACTGACTTACTTACTTACTTATACATATACATACGCGTGCAAATTAGCATAGATATACGCGCAAGGATATTAATCATCGGGGGGTGGGGGGGGGGGGGTCCAGGGACTTTTAAGGGGTAATCGATGTCAAAATTTACACCGGAAATCACTTGTGACTCACGTCCGCGCATGTCCGTATCTCCACCAGAAGTGACGCATAAACCAGTCTGCACGAGAACGAAAACGGGAAACGATTAATTTCAATCCCGACCCAATGCAAACCACTAGACCTGTTCGTAACTACTCGGGTATTTCCGTAACTTGAGAAATACACCTCGTATATTGGTGTATTGTTAAAAGATTTCGGGTGAATCGTCCCCGACTAATCACACATTTCCCATGTTATAGGTGGATGAGCCGGACACCTTTAACCTTTTAACTTTAAACCCTTTCCAACACAACAAATTTACGACTGTGTCAAATTAAAAGAGTTTGCAGACAACATTTCAAAATGTGATGAAATTGAAAAACATTCTTCAGATAGAGCATAAAACATTGTGGTAAAAGGAAAGATTGCTCGTTATGAGCAATTTCTCTTTTCCAACAATGTTTTCTGAAGTCATCTGCAACAAAGTGGTCAAATGTCGTTATTGTTTGCGAAAGGGTTAAAGGTTTCAATGTCCGCAAATCTGTGGAATAGCCCCTTTAAGAGTAGTTTTATCTTTGACCACCCCGAAAATTGCGGCCATTTAGTTGGTTAAACTGGGAATCTTCCTTCATCAATAAGAGAACTAAAGATTAAAGACTAAACTAACTGACATCGGGGGCCTCCGTGGCCTAGTGGTTAGAGTACAGAACTTGAAATCAAATGGCCCCTCTCCGCGTGGGTTCAAATCCTGAGAGGGATATGGATTTTCATGAGAGGCAGTCTCCCGACTGACTTACGGAATGCCGATGGTTTTACCCACCCCAGCCCCTATGGGCAGTTGAGTATGGGGTCTTCCTCCATCATTCAGAGTCGGGCATCGCTGCATAACGGAAACAATGTTGATGTGATGTAAAACCCATATATAAAAAAACTGACATCGATTTAATGATTTGAAGCAAACACACACCTCTCCTAAAAAACAACCCCCTCTCCCCCAAAAAACTATTAAGATAGAAAAAAATTGTGAAATAAAGAAAAGAAAAAAAACAGCCAATAAAGAAATCGAAAAGTAATGGCGAATAAGAAGGTCATTCGATCGAAAGGTGATTATATTCGTTCAAACCGACTCAAGAAAACGATTTGTTCAAGATTATTCATTTCCCGATGCCCCGACACCTTTGACGTCAGAACCATTAATCGCTTATGTAACAGAGCACCATTGTTTAGACAGTAAATGCTTCATTGCTTATAACAATCTATAGAGCAGCGCCAAGGAAAATAGCCCCTTAAAGGCACATAAAAGGAGATAAGAAGAAATAAATTACTGAAAAAATATATAGAGTTCTATTATTATTTTCTTAAAAGTCATGACAATTGATTTACGAATGCATTGAGACCCTATTAAATAGACTCCTTTTACATAAGTTATTTTGTGCATGAAAAATAGTAGTCTCCAATTCAATCATGTTTATCAAACAACCTATTTGTTTACATATTCAAAATAACGAATTCTGATTTGTCGGTCCAAACATTTGTGTATCAACTGTCAAGGTCAGGGGTGAAGAATCACACAATTACACTGATTAATCTGGGTTAATTCTTGTTGGTTTTCACGTTTAAGTTGTTCTGATTGGTTGTTTTTTTTGGTGATAACTATTTGAATCTGACCAAAAGTTTACCAATTAATATAGTTTTGTATAGCATTAATCTCCTTTTATGTGCCTTTAAGCCTTGACTCGAAAAAGTCTGCAGAATCTACTGTTACAAAAAGAACAAATCGCTCATTATGGATATCTAACCCTTGAATCCCAATTTGAACACATCGGATTTATCGAAAGAAAACATATCTGAGACAATAGGGGTGCCGCCATATTGTTTCTCGCGAGACTTACGTCACTTCATTTTCGTTTTCAAATATAGATCTTGAATGTGATATCTAAAACGTTGTTTAATTTGATTAGGAAACAGTTATAAAAATATATCACAACTTACATTTTCGCCATTTCTTATTAGATTCCGATAAAATGTATTTTAAAGTGATGCTCAACACTTCCATATACATTGAACTACTTAACGTGGACGGTTAGAGGAAATGTGTTGTCTGCCGGGGACGTTTTATCAGAGATGTTCTAACCCTACACTTATATCCGAGGTGTATTTCTCAGCACACGGAAATTCTCGAGTAATTCCGATGGCATGAATTGATGGCATGCAGATTTTAAAGTGCTCGTAAATATGACGTCAATATCTTATATTTATAAAAGACAAAGAGTCGATTGTTTTCCATATTTATGTTTCGACGTAGGTGGGTGCTTTTACGTTACAAATAAATAAGTGCAAAAGTGGTCTTAACTTTAGAACGCTGGGTAATTCTCTAAAAAAAGAAAGTTTTCTGTGTTGTCTGCTTTCCGAAACATTTCATATCTGCTTAATTTTGATGAGGAGAAATACTCATTGTAGCACTCAGGTTAGATCACAGGCCAGCCGCCAATTTACTTGGCGGTTGGCATGGATCTAACCTGTTTGCATAAGCCGCCAATCTACCTGGCAGATGGCCTGGACCTAACCTGTTTGCACAAGCCTGACGTCGGTTCCAGCACGATAATGGTTAAGATTTGGGCCAAAACACGTCGTTTTAACCGACTACAGCATCGCATTTACAAGAGGACTTTAATGAGGTCATGTTCACTATCGACATCCATTCAAACGATGTCTTTAAATTGTATATATCTAAGTCCGAAATGGGATTCTTCCATATTTTGTATTAAGTCGCCTACCGTTGCTTTAGATAGCGGCATATCAAAAGAATACAGCGTATGTATGAACATAGGTTAAGATGTCGTTTTTACTACCGTAATACGGTTGTATATCACCATTAATAATTCATTAACATTCAAAAAACGAGATATTGTGCAATAAGGCTTTGATATTTTAACCATGCATGCTCTGTCTTGGAATGCCGTAAAATTTGCCGTTGTCGTAAAACTTGTCTTTGTCGTAAAACTGTCGTGTTAATATCACCACACACGAGCGAGAGACACGCGAAAACCTTCCTTCGGACATGCGCAGTTGGCACGCTTTGGATTTGATACGCATGCGCAGTTTGATCACATATCTCGACTACACATCACGATCAATTCCTGGGGTTATACTTAAAGAACTATTTATTTGTGATTGTTTCTACTGTGATGTGGTGCGTAGGTATACAAAAAGCCATATGGCGCTGTGATGCGTAATAGTACAAAGTACGTTACTGATGACGTAGAACCCTAAACAGAATGCTCGTTAATGGTACGGCTACGCACACTAAACGTTTGAAGTGATAACGCAGTTTGAATACTTCCGGATGTCGTTGTACCATGAAATGTAGTTCTTGAAAATTTCGAAAGCTGCATTGTGTTCATGAGTTCTTAATGATTTGTCCGAAATATCGAGATCTTAGAAAAACTACATTACCAAAATGTAACCATGAATGGCCGACAAGTAACAAATTTGAGCTTTTAAGGAACGGCCGAAAAAAGTGTTATAGGTATACTCCGAAAAGATGTTTATTTAGCAAACACAATTAGTGATTCGAAAAATAGCGATGTCACAAAAGCCTTCATTATTGTATAATAATTAATCAATTTAACTTTACCAAATTATATTTGTATATTGTATGTGTAAGTAAATGTATATATGTAAGTAGCAACGACATGTAAGTGTTATGATAATAAGATGTTTGAACTTGAACATGCTAAGCATTGGCCAATCAGATACACGCGGATACTTCATTGATTTAGTTTGATGTTTTAGGGGAGACAGTCATGATTCTAAACGTTTACTTCGTTGACTTTTTTCAAACTCTAGAAGATGAACGAAAGCCGCCGATTACTTGCGATGAGCTAAACATTTCGTTAAGTGAAATAAGCGACAGGTTAAAGGAATAGGCCTATGGACAAAACTCAGGTGATATGCCTTGGTTTCTTTGGTGTTTAAGTATTAAGCATGGATAGTACACCAATGGAAAAATAGGTCGAAGGCCATATAAAGGGGCCAAACTGACTATTTTATATGAAAAAAAGAACAGGCACTAAAGAGTTAGCATCTTCTTCTTCTTCACTGTCTAGAGGGGTAACGATACAATCAAAATGCCGGGATTAGCCCCTGTTGTTCAGATCGGTGGAAGTACCGTCTTGTATCAGGAAGCAGCCATCGAGAAGAAATCTAATACGCTTCCTTCATATTTCATGTATAATGAATAAGTTAAAATTAAACAAAGAAAAATGCAGCAGCATACAGTGAACATGAAATTATATACACGAATGAAATAAAAATGCCATAGAATCATTCACATGTACTAAAAACTTACATACTATGTATTTTTCCACATGTAAAATGAGGAACTATATTTCGTCGCGGATGTAGCAGAAAACTGATCGGTAAAATGGCAAACGGGTTTTTTGGGGCGACGGCAAAAAAAACAAAAAAAAACACTCTCATATGTTATACCAACGATCCCGTTTTAAAAACGCCACCAAAAATAATACGCTTTGCATGTTATGCTTAGATTTGAAACTCTTTGGCTAACATTCTAACATACAATTTATATTTGTATCTCACATTATGACATAGCTTTTCCTTCTCTGAACGTTTTGTTCTCCTCCCTAAATACATGCGAAACCAATATAAACATAGTATTGATCACCAACAGTTGATAAACGATTTCTTTACAATTTTTAAATGACAAACACTGACGCATCACAAACTTGCAGAGCCATGGTGGGCCAAATCAATTGTCTGTAATGCACAGCTTGTCCAAAAGCCTTAACTGACAAACGGGGTTTTACTGAAATTTACTAAATGTATATAACTTTTATACAGAAAGGGGACGATATAAATTTTGCATTTACTATATATAACTATAACATATGAAGATATAGATTTTGCACTTACGGAAAATAAATGAAAATTGAATTTTGCTACCCCTGATAGCAATTCACAAGTTTTGTGTATGCAATATAATGTTGTGCCTACATTGTTCAGTTATATCATTGGTTCGAATAATCATAAAGTACGATTTTTCCCTAGCTTCATGAAAACAAAGCGGCCATCGTCACTCCTAAGGAAAAATTATGTTTGTTTATGTAACTCGGTTTAAACACGTTCAAATTATGAAGTAATGTGTGACATTAAACCCTTTTATTATATTCCTATCAGTGAAATACTGTGATTTCTCAGTGTATTGATTTTCAATTTTGTCACAGTGAATATCGTCACTAGTGATGCTATCAAACAGTCATATCATCACTAGTGATAATATCAGTTTTGACGGAACTACTTTCTTTTACCATATTCCTTTTGATTAAAGGCATGGCTGCAATTTTGCAAACGGCACTTAAATGTTTGTATTCTAAAATGTATCCATACGCGTGAATGACGTCATAGGTCGCAAAAATGACGTCACGGGCGTTGTTGACTGCTTTGCTCCTCCCACTTTATATTCCATTTGGCGTTTATGGAGGTATTTTTGCAAATGTTTTTACTAAAGTTGAATAAAATAAATAGAATAATCAACTCCTTTCGAATGATATCAAAAATATGTCACTTGAATGGGTTGTTATCATGCAGAATAAACTCGTTCTTCGAACTCGTTTTTTCAACCTAATAACAACCCATTCTCGTCACATATTTTTTATATCAATCGAAAGGAGTTGATTATTCGCTATAGAATGCTGGGTCATTTTCTAAAAATACATGTTTGTGTCTTCTGCTTTCCAAAAGCCTTAAATATCTACTTGATTGTGTTGAGGAAATATACACAGAGTAGCAAACAAGTTGATCACGGGCCAGGCGGCAATTTACTTAACGGCTGGCTTGGATCTTACCTGTTTGCATAAGCATGAAGTCGGTTCCAGCACTTTAAGGGTTAAGGTTAATTAAAGACTAAAATGATAAATTGTAATTTAATAGTATACATAAATTTTGGTAAATGATGAAAATCGCAATATCGATCAATCAAAAAATCAAAACGATGTATCAATATCATTTTCTTTAACAGAATAGAATAAAGTTTATTGGATTCTAAGCATACACGCTCGTTGTTCTTAAACATACAATTAACTGCATAACAATAAACAAAATTTCATTTCGTATATTCTATTCAACTTTACAATAAGCATTATCCTGAAAAAGACAACACAGGTGACGCACTTCTCTTCGAAAACATAATGACAAAATAGCGCATTCGCTGTATACGACCGATGTATACGGAGAACGAACAAACTAATCCGACGAAGGGATTAGTTTTAGAATTGAGGGTTATGGTTATTCTACCTTAAAGGGTTAAGCGAGCAACAACTGTCATCTATAAAGGTCTACTGCAGTTTAATGAAGCTTCAAATCCCATTACTAGAGGAATAAAGAGCGGAAACTTCAGTTATACGTTTTGGTAACCGATTCCTCCATATTTCATGTTTGTAACTAGTCGGATTCGAAGGTGTTTTTTTTTTTTAAGTTAATGGACTTGTAAATGCAATGAATGATATGCATTTAAGTAAATCAATCGTTTGTTCATGTATCTGTACATGTATTAATTGATGAATTGATTTATTTGTTCATAAGTATTTTTACTTTTTTGTTGATTTATTCATTAGTATTAAAAGAGATAATGTTTGTATTATCGATGAATATTTGTATGGTGTTCGTTCGTTCGTTCGTTCGTTCGTTCGTTCGTTCGTTCGTTCGTTCGTTCGTTCGTTCGTTCGTTCGTTTGTTCATTTGTCGTTCAATTGTTCGTTTGGTCATTCGTTCTTTCGTGCGTTCGTTTGTTCGTTCGTTTATTCGTTCGTTTGTTCGTTCATTTGTTCGATCGTTCGTTCGTTCGTTCGTTCGTTTGGTCGGTCGTTCGTTCGGTTATTGGTTCGTTCGTTCGTTCATTCGTTCGTTTGTTCATTCGTTCGTTTGTTTATTTGTTCATTCGTTCGTTTGTTCATTCATATATTCATTCGTTCGTCCATTCATTCATTCATTAATTCGTCTATTTATTCGTCTAATCAAAGCAATTTCTCATTTTCCCACAATGTTTTCTGTCCTTTCAGAATAATATTCTTCAATTTCATCACATTCAAAAGAGCATCATCAAACTCTTTCAATTTTGGACATTCGAAAATTTGGCGTTTGGATTAAGGGTTTAGAACAGTGTTGCTTGACGAATTAAAAAGATAACTTTGTACTTCGTTGAGGGTTTGTAAAACGCTTGCAACATCTCATGTTTCAGTTGTGTTAACATGTAATCACATTAGATACATAATGGATATTACTATGTAAACAAGTTTGTTTGGACATCCCTTACATAAGAAGTCAATATTAATCATTAAAGAGGCTTGTTCAAACTGGATACAAATTGAAAGACACAACAAAATATTGTTAAAACAATACATTTTTGTTTTGTAATTCGGTATACCATTTAAGGTAGAATACCCATGATCCGCCATTTCGAAACGTACGTTTTCTTTCGTCGGGTTACTCCGGTTATTATCGGTCTGAGCCGGAATCATTCGTATTAAACCTAATAGTTTCGGTCTATACCGGTGTATGCCCGAAGTAATACGACGTAAGAACATGTTCAAAATGGCGGATTATGGGTTTTCCACCTTAATAAAAAATAGCTTTTGTACGCAAAATTGATTAAAAATGTGTCAATATAATCGAGTTTGTAAAGACGTCATGAGATTGATTTCATAGCGTCGCAATGCTTTTTAATCTAAATATGTATACAGTGAAGCCTCGTTTATCCGGACCCCGATTAGCCGAATGTCTTGCAATCCGAACGAAATTGTAAGGGAACGGAATTATATGACCAGTTTGTTGCAGACAACTTTTGAAAACATTGTGGTAAAGGAGAAATTGCTCGTGACGAGCAATTTCTCCTTTTCCCACAATGTTTTCTGCCATATCAGAAGATAATTTTTTAATTTCATCACGTTTTGAAACGTCGTCTGCAAACTCTTTCAATTTGGGACGGTTGACAATTTGGCGTTTGCTAAA